>JAFIDM010009631.1:93845530-93857550 GCA_023159025.1 Thereuonema tuberculata | reverse complement strand
TCCGTTTGTCTTCCCATTGCCACATCAATTCACCTCCATGACATTCACCTCCTTTGCCTCTAAATGTGGAAATTGTTGATGGAAAAAGATGCGAGACAAGGATCTCTTAGTAATGAAACAAATTCTGCACCAAAAACAAAACTACGACAGAAAGTAACAGCAGAGTTCAGTATCTAGTCAAGAAGGTCCCATTTCATTGGGAATTTTACAGATTAAATATTTATGACTGCAATATGTAAATGTCTCATTATTGATATCAGTGTACAAAACACACGCAGGGTGCAGAGAACAACAAAACTAGAGTCTTGATAATTGGAATATGTTATTTGTCCTAATAAATTATCTTTCAGTATGTTCCTGATAACGAGAGGTTATGGAGAGGTCATGCAGAAGCATACCATCCTGACTGCTTGGTTACAGTTGCAGAACATGGAGGGAGAACTTTTATGATGTGGGCCACTATTTCATGGCATTTTTTAGAATCTTTAATCATTCTGAAGGGTTGTTTAACAACTGCATTATATCTGAACGTTTCCCAGGGGCATGGCATGCGATGGTGCAGACAATCTTCCCTGATTCCTATCCCTGGTTTTAGGCAAATATGTTTCTATGCACATTGCAAAATGCATTACAAGTTGGTTTGAAGAGCACGAGGATAAAGTAAGACAACTACCCTAGTGCCCTTAGTCACCAGATCTTAATATTATTTTCTGTGCATCCACTTGCTTTAGCCTCCACTGGTAATTGGCGTGTGCATGCTCAGCCCTCTACATAATGCACAAGGAATCTAGATTCATTGGACCAGGTGACTTTTTTCCAATCACCCGTGGTCCAGTGTCTATGATCTTTTGCCCATTTTAAGTGATGTCGTTGATGGAGTGCAGTTAACATTGGGACCTGATGGGTTCTACAGCTACACAGCCCCATACACCGAAGAGTTCGATGAACTGTGTGCTATGAAATTGCCCTGTTCACCTCTGTTATAGCTTCAGATCCAGTGGTTGCTCCGAACAATGTGTGACAGTCTCTGCCAGTCTTTGGAATCAAAGAGCTGCAGACGACAGTTCGTCATTGCCCATTCTTGCACCAATTTTGATACATACTCACAACAGTGGCATGTGAGCAGCCCACAAGCCATGCCATACCATCACAATATGTCCTTTATGAAACGCTGATAAAGCGGCAGCATTTCCCATTCTGACACCAAACACACTACTAACAAAAAGATGGTATACGGTTGTATATATACTACAGTGTCCATTGTCATATGTGACTGTTCGTTCTACAGACACGCTTTCTTTCTTGTCCGTCACTCGGAGAGAGCCAGCGGCGACGCTCTCTGTTTGGTCCGCTACTTGGTGGGAGGACTCGACCCGAAGCCGATTGGCCTCCCGATTCAGCCAATCACAGGGCAGTTTAACTGACCAATCAGGAAGGCTTTTCGACTTTGCATCATAGCCCCCCTTCCAAGAGTCTTTCTCGCTGACTCAGGTGTCAGCTGTCCCAGTAACGTCTAGGGCGGGATGCGTTCCTCTGTGAGCGGCATGGAAGCGGAGGCGAGTTTCTTGCTGTGGGTTCAGACGGAAGGGCGTGACTCGTCTGTGCAGGGGCAAAGATGGTGTCGTCGTCTGGTTGATGAGTCGTCCAATTGTTGTGAATTGGTTGCGGCTGTTCAGGTGTTTCTGCTTGCTGGGGCTCATGCTCCGTGTTGGACCAGGTGAGCACCTCGTCTGCCAGTAGGTAGCGCTTCAGCCATGTCATATGGGCTACCTCAGTCTGCTGGGGGCGATTTGTTGGCTGCAGACAGTTGATCTCGTAAGTGACAGGAGACAATTGACAGACGATGGCATATGGGCCTCGCCAGCGATGGAGCAATTCTTCGGCGAGACCTAATGAACTAGTCGGGCTGAAGAGAAGGACAAGGTCTCCAGGGTTGTACATCACCTCACGACGATGGCAGTCGTAGCGTAGCTTGGAATCCGTTGTGCGTCCACCATAAACTATTTGGCTATGGTGTTCGTGTCGTCTAATCGTCGTCATAGGGCAGCTGCGTAGTCGGTGGAGATCTCAGGGCTCGGGCTAGCAGGATGTCTAATGTGCTCTGTGGGTGTCAACCATGGACCAGAAAGAAGGGTGTGAAGGATATAGCTTCATTCACAGCTGTGTTGAAGACATACGTGACAAATGGCAGAATTTTTTCCCAATTAACATGATGTTTGTCAACATACACGACAACATATTCGCAATGAAGTGGTTCAGCTTCTCCGACACTCCATTCGTCTGGGGATGGTAAGGTGATGTGCAGTGGTGCAGTGTAATCTTGTGTAATCGTAAAGCGGGAAAAGTGGTCAACTACCACGACAATCCATCGGTTGTTGTTGTTTGTCAGTGGGAGGGGGCCAAAGAGAACAACGCCTATTTGGCTAAAGGGTTGTTCGGGCAATGGGAGCGGGTGAGTTGGGGATTTCTGGCACTGACAGCCGTCGCATCTTAGAACACAACTGCGAGTCGTCTTATACTGTCCATGCCAATAGTAATTTTGGCAGATCCGGCCATAGGTCTTGGCGAGGCCTAGGTGTCCACAGACAAGGTCCTCGTGGCATGACTTGGCAATGTGGCATTGCAGATGCTGTGGTTTGATGAGCAGCCAACGTCGGGATGTAGGATCGAAGCTCTCTTTGAAGAGCACGCCGTCTATCAATGCGTAGCCCTTTTTGTGAGGCCGTGCAGATGCACTGACTTCGGTAATAATTCTGCGGAGGTTCAAGTCCTTGTTTTGCTCAACGGCCATGTCTTGTTGTTCTGTTATTACATTGATTGCTGCGTTGTTTGTGATGTGATATGATGGATGGCAAGATGCTTCGAGGGTTCGTCGAACAGGCAGCGATAGCGTTGTAGCATAGCAAGGGCTTCCCTGGGTGGTAGGTTAGGGTTCAATCATTTGACGGAGCTGTTCGTCTGTTAAACCTCGGTGCGGCAGAGTAGCTAGTGGCGTCGGATTGTTGGCAAGGGCTGTGATCGAATATGTTATATGGCTCGATCGTTGCAATGCTGCTTTGTGCTGGTAGAACAGCGGGAGCTCGAGAGGTATTGGTTACCCTCAGGAAGAGAGTGGCTGCTGGAAAGTTAACGACTGCAGCCGGGAATGTCAGGTAAGTGCGGGTGGGTATATTGGGTATTTGCTGGATTAAGAACGGTCGTGCAATATCTGTGGGTGGGACAACGGCTATGGCAGTGGTGGAACCTGGCGGGATGATGGTTGTTTCTGCGGCGATACATATTAACGGCGCTGAGACAGTGTTTTGGGCATTGGCGAGGTGGTCGTGCTGGTTGTTCTCTGTGATGGTTACTGTAGCAGCTGAGCAGTCAATGCAATGCAGGCTCTGTATCGTTGCAGAAAGTCCCAGCCCAGGATAACGTATGTGCACTGTTTAACAAAGAGAAAGTCAAATGAAATTGCGGAGTTCCCTACTGCTATATGGGCGGTTGTGATGCCTATGATAGGGAGAGGCTGTCCATCGCCGTTGTGGGTTATGACGTGTATGGGGTCATTGTTTACGCATGGATCGGAGGAAAGTTTCCGTGATAATGCTGACGAATACTCCCGTATCGAGAAGGGCTATGGCTGGCTTGTTGTCGAATTGAATCTGAATATTGCTGTTTGCTGTGTTTTGTCAATGTGGAATAGGGCTGTTCCGGTGGTCTATGCGGACGCCGCCGTTCTTAGTTTCCCTGGTTGCGTAAGAGGGGCTGGTTGGTTGGCGACGAAGTTGTGGCATACGGCTTCATCGATCAGGAGAGTCGTAGCAGCTACTGGAAGGGCGGGGACTGGTTAGTCGGGCCAGTGGTTGCGATGAAGGTTCCCGGCAATGTTCGGAAACAGATGGGCTGATCGTGTGCGCGCCACTCGTTGGATTGTCGTCACGGTGAAGTTGTTCAGCGCTGGGCTTGTTGTTCACTCTGTCCCCTGGTCATGAGGGTTATGAGGTTTTGTACAACGGCAGTTAACACATCTATCTGTTTCTGCAGTTGATCGGTGTTGCTCGCAGTTGGTGGTGGTTGTGGGGCGAGAGTGGCTATGGTTGGCTGGTGTTCTGGGAAAGGGTCTGTTGTACTCGCCAGCATTCTGTAATCATTTCGCTGGCAGAGGATACTCGCAGGGCCAATAATGCGGTGTGTATGTCAGGGGCGGCACCTTTCAGGAGGTGATGTAGGCGTTGTTCGTCCGTCGTGTGGATCTACCTTGCCGCAGAGGTGATCTTGGATGTATGCCTCGCAGGCATCTTGGGGTAGCTGTACCCGAGTGGAGAGTGTTCGTTCGGCTTCTGTGGCTATGTGATGGGGTGCCACGAATATTTCTTTGAATTATGTGGTGAAGGAGTCCCAGGTGAGGATGGTGGCTTCTTTGTTATCAAACCAGCAGCGTGTGGTGTCCGGGAGAGCGAAGGGTAGGTATGCCAATTTGTCATCGTCTGTCCATCCGTTAAATCGGAGTACATGTTCGAAATCCCGAAGTCAAGCAAGAGCATAAGTGCTCGAACAATCCGGAAGCCAAGCAACCAACACCATTCTCCAGTTGCTGCACCGGAAAATGGTGTTGGTTCTCATTAATGTAAGGCGAGGGAGGTTCTGTTTGTCGGCGTTTGGGCAGTGCCAGCAGCTTGAGTCTGGTCGTTGAGTGACGGGGGTTATCGGCAGAGTCCGGTATAGTGGGTCCGTGATTCGGCGGGTCTTCGGCACCAATGATGTATGGTCGAAATGACAGAGACTAACGTTGTGGTTTAGTCAAAGGCACACACACTTTATTTACAATTATTTATAGGTATATATATATACAGATCAGACTGAATTCCAAGAATCAAAGATAGAGCTTTCTTTCTGGTCCGCCACTTGGTGAGAGGACTCGACGCTTAGCCGATTAGCCTCTTGATTCAGCCAATCACAGAGCAGTTTAACTGACCAATTGGGAAGGCTTTTCGACATTGCATCAATATATACAAGATGGTTACAATTAAAGTTGGCCTATTTAGAGCATCCTGCAGCTGCAACCAATAGTCGGAGAGGCACCAAAAGTTGTACACATACTATTCAAAGGATTCGCTTAACGATTCTGCAAAAAATTAATTACAAAATTGTCCGCTAGAGGGTGCTTTTACAGCTGTATGAACGAAAACAGAATGTTCAAAAACAAATTTATTTCACACAAACAGTATCAGACATTTGAATGAGTCTTGTGATATTGCTCAACATGTTCCCTCTGACAAATGCGTCATTTGCAGACAATGAACTGTATGCTCAACTACTGACCGTAGGTGATCATCCGTGATAGTTCAGACATGTAGCATGATACTGTCTTTCAGTTCTGCTAATGTTGCAATTCCTCCACGATACACCACATCCTTTAGGTATCCCACAATAAAAAATCGCATGGAGTTAGATCAGGAGAACGTGGAGGCCATGCAGTAGGAAACATGGGATTAATTACTTGATCATTGGTAAAGTGTTGACACAACAGTTTCCACGAACCTTCCAATATAAGGAGGTGCACCATCTTGCTTAAAAGAGGTTGAATCAAGACTGTCTTTCCTGCAGCTGGGATATCACAAAGTTCTGGAGCATGTCACGATATCCAGCCGCAGTCATGGAACAAGTTTGAGGACCATTAGCAGTAATTTCTTCGAAACAATAAGGACCCAGGATAAAGTTGGATGTGAACCCTCACCAGACAGTAAGCTTGGGTGAATGCAGAGGCATTTCCTGGAAAACGTGTGGATTTTCCTTGGTCTATAAACGGCAATTTTGTATGTGCACAGTGCCATTCAAATAAAAGTGTGCTTCGTCCCTCCATAGGATGACCCATGGCCACGACGTATCAACTTCCATCCTTGCCAGAAAGGTCAATACAAAAGAGTCATTTAGCCTTGTCGCCTGGAAACAGTTCTTGTCTGTGACTGATCTTGTATGAAAAAAAATGAATTAACTTTCTCAGGATCTTTCTAACTGTGCTCCAGGGTACATCTAATTGTTGTGATGTGGCTTGGGCCCTACCTGAACCTGCAGCAGTCTCCAATGACTGCTGAACAATTGATGTGGCAATGTCTTCAATCACTTGATCATCGATGCACTTTTGTCCTCGACCATGTTGCACACTTAAAGATCCGGTTTCTTCAAATTTTTTGATCATTTTTCATACATTTTGTGGTGACATTGGTCCATGGCGTACTTTTTTAGCTCATCGAAATTCACGAATCGCTGCTACAGCATTACCATGACTTTCGTAATAAAACTTGACTATCAACGCACGATCCTGTATAGTCATCATCGTGGCTGTTGCTAATAACACGTTCTCAGTTCACACCGGGTAGCAAAAAGCGCCCTCTAGCGGACGATTTTGTAACTATTTTATTTTTTCTTGTTTTGCAGAATTGTTGAGTGCATCCTTTGAATAGTGTATGTACAACTTTTGGTGTCTCTCCGACTATTGGTTGCAGCTGCAGTATGCTCTAAATAGATCACTAGAAAATCTGACTATTGGAGCTCACAACACATCCTAATGCAGTTTGACCTTTTCACATTCAGATGGCGATACAGATCAAACAAGAAATCTTATAGGCAAACAGCTTACATAACGAGATTCATCCAAAGAGCCACTTTTATCAATGATCTCATGTCTTAAGTTGCCGAAGTTGTAAGTTGTGATAAAGTCCCTATAATGATGGTGATAAATCACTCTATGGTGCAGGGATATAGGCTCACCTCATTCGAATGATGAAAATAATCAACACATCGGCGAAGCCCATTACCAGGCAGAGAAAGATACGAGAGCCAATGAGATGACTGAATTGACAGTGTTTCAGACGGTAAGTGGATTGATAATTCAATTAATTCAACCAAACCTTTATGACACGTCTATTTGGATTATGTATGGGAAAGAATTCATTCAAATGAAGCGATCTGCATGGTGGAATCTACAACTGGCATTGAATTTGCCCAATACATCAAAGCACATGATTTCCCCATCTTTTCACTCCTCGAGGAAGACGATGTCCTCCATCACACAACAAGCGTCCGAGACACGATTTTCAGTTTGATGATGCCAGTTCTACAATTTAATTGGAATTAATGTTCTATAAATCCTTAAATGTAACCCTGATATATTTATATATATGAACTTTTTTATTTTACGTAATAAAAGAAAAAAAAAAAGAATCCTGTGTCTGTGTGTAATAATTTCAAAACAGTATTATCTTAAAAGAAAAAAAAAGTTAAAAGTAGTATCACATTTGTCTATCTTAAAAAAATTTTCTTAAAGAAAATTATTCATCAGAGGAAAAAAAAAATAAGAAAAATAGAACTTATTTACTATAAACATTATCTTTAAAGAAAAAAACAACCATAAAGTTAAAAAGTATAAAGAAAAAATATAATAGTACCAAATAATCAATATACAAAAAAAAAAAAAAAAATCCATCACCAATCATTTCCCCAAGCGAATTCATGAAGTTTGATATATTACACCCTAGGTTTCTTTTAATTAAGTTAAAGTTGCGATCAGGCCCAGAGGACTGCGCAATGCAACTGGAGGGTAGGCTCCAGTGTTCAGAACCTACGGGACAAAGTTGATGACGGGGGGTCGGCCCGTCGCTCGCCCGCCTTTAACTCCCGGGAAAGAAACCCGGTACCCATTCTATAGAGGGCTGGGCAGACCCTAGGGCCCGTTTGGAGGAGAAAGAAGCGTGGAAAAATTCCCGTCCTCCGCCGAGGCCGGGAATAGAACCCGCAGCCAAGCGCCCTTACCCACTCGGCTACCGGGCCCACAGGTTTCTTTTAATTAGAATAATCAATTGTGAACCTCAATTTTAGCCTGAAAAAATCTAATCGTTATTTTAAAATTTTAATTTAGTTTAAATTAAATAAAACAATGGAAGGCGAAGTCAACCTAGCACATTCTATTTGATCCAAACATTTTAAAGAAGAAAATTTAGTTAAAAATAATATAAGAGACGGTGACTTTACTCGGGAACACTCAAGGGTTCTTAATTGGAGTATGAAAATACGACGAACAAAACCATTTCAAACATAATAAACTTTAATAAAATACACACTTTAATAAAATAAAATAAAAAATATTTACAAATTGGGTTAAAGTAAGATCTAATTTCCAAATAGTTCAAAATCTGCCTTTGAATTAAATAAAAATATGTCCTTCAATTTAAAAGAAAATGTCCTCTTAAATTTTCGTCAAAACAAATTTAATATTCAGGCATGGTATTCTAATCTATAGAATTAATAAACTTATAAATAAAATTTAAAATACTTTAGTTACCCCAAAAATCAGTGAATTTGCTCTTTCCTCTAAAATAAAAAATAAAAGGATTTAGTTTCTAATTCAATTACTCTTGTACTTACTGATACAGCTTTTTTCATGATTTTAAAGTTGCGCTTGGTGAACGACATTAATATACTGTCGGGTGCATTTCCAATGTCACATTGCAAAGTAGTGCGATGGGGGAAAACTCCCATTCAAGCGTGGGGCATGCGGGGAAGCATCCGGACAGCTAATGTGATATCTATCTAATGTGCCACTAACAGTACATCTATCCTGTGAATTAAAGGCAAGGGAGAAACTACAATGTTCAGATACTTGAGACATGAATTCCCATAAATTATCCACAGAAGAATTTCACCAGAATCAGATGTAATTAGTTCGTACACATACTAGAGAAAATTTTATCTGTGATTTCTTTTTATTTACAATCATTAAATCAATAGCAGCCTTTGTCTTTACTTGGCGAAATAACATCGGAGCAGCGTTGAATCACGACGATGACAGTAGATATTTCTTCCAGCGAGAGGGAACCAAGAGAGAAAGAAACTGATTTTTCCAAGTTTAAATACTCGTAAAACCCCAAAAATCTTCCACTACTTCACAAAATGAAATGTACCCTTCCCCTAGATTAGAAAACCATTATACCTTATAAGGAAATGTGTTAATACCAACGGAAGTGTTAATCCTCTTATCATTGGCCAGACGGTAATCGAATTGAGATTCCCCACATTCCTTGGTATATACTTTCTCCAAATATAATTGTTTTTAAAACAAACCAAAAAAATAGTATTATTAAAATAACAAAATATTAGATCTAATCCACAGTTACATCAAAATTATTTATGATTCTTTTCGAAAAAAATATTAAAGTAACATTTAGAAATTATACAAATTACAGTGTGGGCCCGGTAGCCGAGTGGGTAAGGGCGCTTGGCTGCGGGTTGGAGGTGGCGCGTTCGATCCTCGGCAGAGGTCGGGAATTTTTCCACGTTCCATTCTCCTCCTCCGGGCCTGCTAGGCCTGTTGTGGCGATCCTTTAAATTTTTAAACAAATTACAGTATTAACATAAAAAAACAAAGGTTGCTAGAGACCGAGCGAAGTTAGAATTGAAGCTGAATGGTGAGAAGATAGAACAAGTAAGTCAATGTAATTATCTGGGAAGCATCATTCAAGAGAACGGAAAATGTGACATAGACATTAAGGACAAAATTAGGAAAGGAAAAATGGCATTCTACAACAAGAAGAAATTATTCATTAATAATATGAATTTAAAACTGAGGAAGAGACTAATAAAATATTACATTTGGAGTATAACATTATATGACTCGGAACTTGGACGATGAGAAAGAGAGGTTGGAAGCGTTTGAGATGTGGATGTGGAGGAGGATGGAGAGGATAAAATGGACAGATAGGATAACGAATGTAGAAGTTTTGAAAAGAGATTCTTAATAAAGACTTAATAAAATTGAAGAAACTTCCTTAATAAAGACTTTAAAAAGAAGAAAGAATAATTGGATTGGACATGTATTAAGAGAAGAAAACCTTCTGAAAAACGTATTGGAGGGAAAAATTGAGAGAAAGCGCCAAGGGGAAGAATAATAATAATGATACTGGATGATATGGTAAACGAAAATGGATATCAAGTAATGAAGCAAGAGACAGAGGAAGAGACTTCACTGATTTTATTGTTTTTGTCATGAATTTGTCATGAGACAGAATGCTAATGATGATGATGATTTAGAAATTCCACACAATATTCAAAAACTTTCATCACCAATCAACTCTCCCAATGATTTCTTGAAGATTGATATATTACACGGTCACTTAACCCTTTCGTCCCAAATAACCCAATGGTTACCAAACCCTTTTTTTTTTAAAGTACCGGTATACAAATTTAGGATTGAAAACATCACTAATCAATTTCACAACTGATATATTACACCCTCATTTAACCCTTTCATCCCAAATAACACTACGGTCATCTTACCCTTTTTCTTATAATATGCTAATTAGAAACATCTTAAACCCATACAATCTGTGGAAAAAAAAATGAAAGCATTGTAAAGGAAGCATCCAATTTGAATGAGACTTCTTATGCAACTACCTTCCCAATAGATATGCAAATGATTATATTTTAATTGTATAGAAACTTCACCATCACCCCCATGGCTCAGTGGAAGTGCCCAAATAATGTGGCTAAATGAAATAATGAAACATCGAAAGAGGCAATAATAATTCCAATATTTAAGAAAGGAGAAAAAAATAACATTAAGAATTACAGAGGTATAATATTGTTTAATACTTTTTTTAAGATATATACAGGGTGTCTAAAATTAAAGTTCACCTATTCCACGCACTCTACAGCAAAAACTACTTATCAGAATGGCACCAAATTTGCAGTATGTCGTAATGACACCATGAAAAGGGCATTCCTTGAAAAAAAAAATTGTTTCAAAAATCACCACCAGGGGCGTTTGTAGGCATGTATGTTGACCATGACAATGCAGTACAGCCGTGATATGGGTGCAGTCATGTCACAACATATTCAGTATGTTGACAATATCTGCTACCATTTGAAATCGCAGAATCCAATGTTCAACTGTTCAAGGCAAGGTGTCGCTTCAAATATTGAGCATGTGACGTGATATGCTTGCTTTAAGGGCTGCCAAGGTTGCTACGTTGTCACGATAAACCAGATCTTTAAGATACTCCACAGCCAAAAAGCACATGGGGTGAATTCCGAGGAGCGTGCTGGCCACGCAGTACTGAAGTGCCGGTTGATGAAATGATTGGCGATGTGTGGAGGGACACCATCCGGCATGAACACTGTTGGATCAAGACACTGACGCTGGAGTGCTGGAATCACTGAAGTGGTTGATGCATATCGATTGCCAGTAATGGAACATGGAGTAGGACCTGTGCGTCCATGCTCTTCAAAGAAAAACGGTCCAACAATGAATGATAATGTAAACCTATACCAAACTGTCACTTTTGGAGAATGTAAAGGAATGTCCAGATGCGTATTGAAATTTTCTTTCACCTAAATGCTACAATTATGTGTGATAACTACATTATGCAGATGGAGATTTGCCTCGCCCGTCTAGATAATGTTCCAGGCTCATTTTGGATCAACCTCGATCCGAGCTAAGAACTGTAGCACGAAGGTCTCTCATGGATTAGGAGGCAGCAGTTGTTGAACGTAATACATTTTGTAAGGATAGTAGTGCTTAATATTCTGAACAATTTTGTGGATCGTGGCCACAGGCGGGCCCAACGAATGTGCAACGCGCCAAACACTGACGCTGGCATCCTGTCCCCTTCCACTTTAGTCGCTACATCGTCAACCACCAGCGCAGCAACAGGCTTTCATATTCAACGACCCTGTTTCTTCAAAATTGAGGATCAGTTTTCATACCACATTCGCAGTCATTGGACCCAGGGCCCCCACAAGGAAGGGGGGGTCACTTGGTCCCTCAGCACCGGGGCCCGGCCCGGGCTTGTCGATTTTGGAGATTCCCATTTATTTATTTATTTTGGTTGTGGATTTAGAGATCCCCTTTTTTTTTGGTTGTGGATTTAGAGATCCTCTTTTTTTTTGGTTGTGGATTTAGAGATCCTCTTTTTTTTTGGTTGTGGATTTAGAGATCCTCTTTTTTTTTGGTTGTGGATTTAGAGATCCTCTTTTTTTTT
>JAFIDM010009631.1:93779664-93841397 GCA_023159025.1 Thereuonema tuberculata | reverse complement strand
AATCTATAAAGTATTTTAAAATATTTTTTTGTCTGGGTTTCGGTGACGAATATTTTCAAATCTTCAAAGTACACTTCAATAATCTTTAATATATTATTTCTCAATGAAGACACTAAAAGAATCATATTTATTCTTGGATCTGTTAAAAAAAATACAACTTCCTTCCTTTTGAATCTATTTTATCCAATTCTATCTAAGTTTTTAATGTTTAAATCTACTTTATTAATTCCATTTCTTAAAATGCCTCTAATTTCAATGTGAATTCACTGAGTGTGTGTGTTTTTTTTTTAATTTTCTTATTTAAAATTGATTGAAATGTTTGAATAAGTTGTCTTTACCTAATTCTAACATTTTCTCGTAGTTCTGTTTCCTATTCCAATAATTTTTTTTCTCATATTCTCCCATTAATTTCCATTCTTCGACGTGGAAATACTTCTCTAGCTTGTTCAAATCCATTTCAGCCATTTCTTCATCGTCTGCTACAAAGCCAACAGCGCCACTGCGGACACCAACGGAACTAAGAGGCAGACGATTAGCCATCAAACATAAATAAATAAATAAATAAATAAATAAATAAATAAATAAATAAATAAATAAATAAATATTCGATAAACTTTATTTAATTTCTATAAAGAATTAGTTTTTAAAAATCTCAATCACAACAGTTTATAAAAATTTACTGAAAATTTTTTTTTGCAAAATCAGAAGCTAAGTACAGCGCCATCTGGGAATTGTGGCCAACAAAATGTTAAAAAGGATGAATTATAAATAAAAGAATTCTAATAAATTAATTATGCACTTTCCTTGAGTTTTCGAGATGAGTAAGGAATTAGAAGAAAACGCCTGATTTATTTATTTATTTATTTATTTTATTTTAAGAAAGATATCAATGGCAAGGCACAAAGCTAGTTAGGATTCGCACTTCGAGTTGTCATCGGGAAGAGACTGGGACGGACCGTTTCGTCCTCATTAGGACTCCTCAGCCAGCCAAACTCCTCCGATGACAACCCAGAAAGTGCGCAAGGTGTTAGTATCGCGACTCTCGCACCCGAGAATGGGATCTCCCACCGAAGAAATCCTAACCATAAATTAAAAAGGGGGGTGAAATACAAAACTTCCTTGTCCTGCATTAAAGCAAGCACAAAAGTAATTTAACGGCTGCATCAACTAATGCCCAAATCACACCAGCATATTTTTCATCATTCTTTTCAATCGTTGACCCTATCTTTGAGGTCTTCGATCGTGTGATTTGCCTCTCTGACCATTTTCATCATAGATTTCACTCATGAAAAAATTTAGAAACTGCTCCATTCGATCGAAGTTTTCAACGATAGCAATTAGTGAAAGCTCCAATCAGAACAGACTAACTCGAGAGCGAAGAAGTCAACCGACGCCATTTCCCACCGTTTCGAGTGAATCGAAGGCTTTTATAAATTAAGTATCACAGTGAGGAGATTATTTTTCGAAAATAAACAATATTTTTACTGAAATAAATTAATTTTATGCGTTAGAATCTGCAGATGACAACTTTTTAAAGAGAGATTTCATTTTTCTTCAGTTCGTTACCGCTCGCTGATGCCTGTCATGATTTGCCGCTGTTTCACTTCGCTTTCGCTTAAATAGTAGAGATGCTTGAATACAATATACAATTAGTTTCGAATAGATTGACAGCTTGCTAAAAGTCATTTCAAATTCTACCGAAATTGCGTTGCCGAAACACGATTTTAACCTCTAAAAAAAGATTAAACACCGTCTTTTCGTAACTGGGAAACTTTCGCCAGAACTTTCGAGCTCAACTCTGATTGGCTAGTGCTAAGCCAATCACATGCGCTGTTTCATCATGTTTCGTCGAGAATGTGGAATTACAGGACAAGATCACTTCAGAGAAAACAACGATCATTTTCACTGAAGAAAATCATTGATGAAAAAATATGCTGGTGTGATTTGGGCATTAAAAGAGCCAAATGATTATGAATAAAAGAAGTTTAACGTGCCCGAATAAATCAAGAAAGATCCCATTCCCGGGTGCGAGAGTCGGGATACTAACACCTTGCGCACTTTCTGGGTTGTCATCGGAGGAGTTTGGCTGGCTGAGGAGTCCTAATGAGGACGAAACGGTCCGTCCCAGTCTCTTCCCGATGACAACTCGAAGTGCGAATCCTAACTTTAGCTTTGTGCCTTGCCATTGATATCTTTCTTGATTTATTCGGGCACGTTAAACTTCTGTTATTTATTTTATTTTATTATCCCAATGATATAGATTACTGGAGGATAGCTACATCTTGTGACTCTCCTAGGAGAAATACCCTGAGAAAAATCCTCGGCCTTCGTTAGATACTGAGTCACAGCAACTCTGCCTACAGGAGGAGATAACGAAAGCCAGGGGTTTTTCTCAGGGTATTTCTTTCCGAAGAGTGCCAAGATTTATTCTTCTCTGCAAATTGGGAACCGTAGTTAAATACTGGAGAGCGTCGATCTGTCTACGGACCCCAGTTTCATCTCCATGGTTCAGGTTGCTGGGAGTCGATATCTCCAGCGTTCGATGATCTTCTTTGGCCTGTTATAAGATTATTCCTTTTTAAATTCAGTTACTCAAAAAAAAAAAAATCATAAATTTCAGTGATCTTGATTTTAGCAATGTCGAAATACCAAAAAATTATTTATTTCTAATTTATAATTATTTCATGAAAATAATAAAAAAAAAAAACAAGTAATATTAGACCATTTAGAGCTACTAAAGTCTGGCATTTTCAAGTTCTTATTTGCAACAAAATTGAACACAATCATGTAAACAGTTCACTTATGGAAAAGCATTATAAACATTCTTCAAAGCATTTGAAAAAGTATAATACTCAATAAACTCCTGGTGTTTATTAATTGTGAATCTTCACAGTGTGTTCTTCAACAGCGGCAGATTTAATTACAGACAGAAGATACCAAGTAACCTTTAAAGCCCCGCGAACACCATCCAACTTTGCACCAACTTAGTCGGCCGATTTTGACGTCACGAGTTGGTAGAGACAGTTTTGAGCCAGTTTTTCAGCGACTTGGCACCAACTTTAGTCCGCCGACTCGAGTTGCTTGTGCACGGCCAACTCGGGAAGTTGGTTGGAAGTCGGTCGGAATTACCCAATCACAGGGCAGCGTTGGAACACGTCAGTCGTGACGTCAAGCCCATGGAAAGAAATGGCGTCTAAAACGATGTTCACTGATTCGAGTCGAAGACAAGCGCGTACACAATGAATATCAGAGTATTGCGAGTTTCTTTCATGCATAAATAAAGTTTATACTGAAATGCAGTAATTGTATGCAGCAGAATTTATCAGAGAGGTTTCAAAACCTCGATTTTTTTTCGGATTTTCCACAGCTGCTGTGGGAAGCGCATTGCATTATAGGATTGCTTTTATCACGGCCGACTCATTTGCGAGTTGGATGATGTTCGGGACTGACAAAAGTTGGCGTACTCGAAGTCGGCCGACTAAAGTTGGTGCAAAGTTGGATGGTGTTCGCGGGGCTTAAGAACTTCTAAGAATTGTTGGCTGATTCGGTGTTCGAACTTATTTTAAATTGATTTATTTATAATGTATTTCTTTTTTGTTCTCGTGTAGTGAAGAATTAGATATTGTTTCATTTGTTTTTGTATAATTTTTTTGTTTTTCAATATAATCGTCATAAGCCATCAGATATTTGTATTTTTAAAAGACTGCTGATGCTCAAAAAAAAATTTGAATGCTGATACAACCCCAAATACAGCTGGCATCATCATTTTTTCTAAGAAAACCAAAATAACTATCACCATCTGTTAAAAAATATTTATCACCTTCAGGGCAGCCTTTAGGATAGACTAAATGCCTCCCAAACAAAATTAAATAATGTTTTAAAAAAATACCTTCACACATTTTTAAACAGATATTTTACTTCAATATAATACTGTTATAACCTTGATCTATGTAGACCCTATAATTACATAGGGTCTACAATATAATTGTATTTTAATGTGCATAAACTTACGTATATTAAAATTGTGTATTGGCTCTAATTAAATAGTTATTAATATGCACACACATAAAATTATTATTTTAAAAGAATTAAAAGTTCAGTAATATATTTCTACTAGACAACAAATTGTTAAATGTTACAAAATAACCTAAAAAATTAAAAATTTCGTCAACTTTTTTTTTTGTTTGTTTGTTTCAAATTGTTTCTATCATTTCATTTCTTTTAATTTTCATTTGTCTTTAATGAAAAGAAGTTAATATAGTGAATATAATGAAAAGAAGTTAATAAAACTAATTTTACTTTGTAATATTTGATGAAATTAATACTGAAACCTAAATTATAAATTTCACTTTATCTTAAAAAACAGCGCTACAAATTCACCCTAAATCTCACCCTAATGCCGCAACCATGGTATGAGAGCGACGTTAACATGTTTTCGCTTTCAAAATGTGCATCCGCTGCCCACAAAAGAATTCCAACTAAATCTCGTGTTATATTAAACATTTCATAATCGTTTTTTTCTTTTTTTTGTTTTTGTTGTCTTTAAAGTTAAAAAAGTCGATAAAAAAATATTGGGCTACTTTTATTGCAACTTCGCTACTTTTCGTCCTTCACCTCGCTACTTTCAGCAATTCAGATCTGGCAACCCTGATTCAAACGCCAACTGTGTCTTGTTTTTCTATAATTAATTTTAATGGATGTAGAATATCTTCTACATTTTTAAACACTTTTCTTTATAATGAGATGTAGCTTCATCTTGTAGTATCGGAAATGTTTTTTTAACTTGCTCGACGATTTTAAATAAATGATCCAGTATCAGAAATCATAAAAACTAAATTTTAAAAACGATTCAAAAAGATCTTTTAAATATACGGTATTTGCGATTTAGGCCTATATCAAGTTATTTTCTCAATATGCCTATGGAACTATGTCAAATTGCTAAGTCCTGTCTTGCTCTGCGCGAAAACACTTATAAGATCCCAAACAGCCACGACAAAGAACATAATATATAAAAAGAAAGAATTGAAGCGTCCCTAGGATCAATGTAGAAAGAAATTCCATTCCAAATTGTGGAGGTCCTACAGTGAAGCTCATTCTTATCTTGAGGGACAGCGATATTGTTGGATTGATTATATAGATGAAAATAATTCCTAAAATTTTTAATTCCTACAATTTTAGCAGATCAGTTTTTTTTTTAATTTATGTATTTTATTTGCTTCTTTACTGCAATTTATTTTAATTATTGTATTTATTAAATAAAATAAATTATTAAAAAAATTGTTATTTAATATTGATATAAATGAATAATATATTGAAACTAAATTATATTATTATTGATTCATAAAATATTTTTATTAAAATACAAAATTAAAAATATTTATACTTTTATTTTTTTAAATTTAAAGCATAATCAAAATAAACTAAGTTATGTAAGTAACTTCCCCTCAAATTAATCTCCAACATTGTCCCCCGTACGTTGCCAAGATTTGGGAACTGCTGTCCAAAGTCATCATTCTTAACGATAACGCCTCATGTCACACAGCAGCTCCTTCACAGGTTGTTACGTCGATGGGGGTGGGAAGTCTTGGAACACCCTTCGTATTCGCAAGACCAGAATCCATGCGACTTTGATTTGATTCCAAAACTCAAGCTGCAGTTGCATGGGAAATGCTTGCGAACAAAGATGAAATTTTGACGGCGTTTGGGCGAGAGGTCACAGCAGCTAATGGTGTTCTCCGTCTTTGCAAAAGCTGGCAACGTACGGTGGACAATCTTGGAGATTACTTTGAGGAGTGTTAGCAATGTGTATTGAGCATTCCTGTCTTCCTTTTTCTTCTTTGGCTACACTGCATTGCCTTATTAAACGATGATTTCCAAATACCTTCTATAGCACAGCCGCGATTTCTGAGATCTTGTATTAACACAGGTAAAGGAATATCGTCTTCATCATCTTTTTTCCTAGAATTTGAGGGGATGAAGTGCTTTGTGAAAAAGCTGTACCCTCCGTCAGTAGGAGAAAATAATGACGCCGATAAAAGATCGTTCCCACGGAAAACTTCTTGGAATTGAATCAGCGTGGCCAGGCCCGGACTGGCCCACCGGGACATGTCCCGGTGCGCCCCCCTCCTTTGGCTTTGTCTGGCGCCCTTCCGCCTTCGAGGAAAAAAATTAATGATACAAAAAATTAGAAATATTAAAAGTCGACCAAAAGTATTCGACTTTAAAATATAATACCGAAACACCTCCATTCATAATATAATAATGCTATATTAAGTTAAAGTTAAAGTTGCGATCAGGCCCAGAGGACCGCGCAATGCAACTGGAGGGTAGGCTCCAGTGTTCAGAACCTACGGGACAACGTTGAGGACGGGGGGTCGGCCCGTCGCTCGCCCGCCTTTAACTCCCGGGAAAGAAACCCGGTACCCATTCTGTAGAGGGCTGGGTATACCCTATGGCCCGTTTGGAGGAGAAATTCCCGAGGCCGGGAATAGAACCCGCCACCTCCAACCCGTAGCCAAGCGCCCTTACCCACTCGGCTACCGGGCCCACAATAATGCTATATTAGTAGATATTATGATATGAAATATTACGCATGAGCATGATGCAAATGGTGCACTTCGTCGTACGGAGATTTGCAGCGTGGATTGACTTGGCTGTGACAGTCCAAGCGCCAAGCGCTCTACGCTCCCACGGTCGCTGCGATGCTTGACTGGTGACTGGTCACTGCTCACTGCCCGCCGCCTGTACCGCTTTGTTCAGTACAGTTTCTTTTTCGGTTAGGGCGAATCTAGTGTATAACATTATGTTTAGAATTACAACTTGCTAAATTATCCATTACTTCGGCTTTTAATGAGCGCAGATGGTTATTATATTAAGATATTAAGGTAAGTCTCGTCTAGAAGTCAAACTCTTCATCAATCAAGAGAAAAAAAGAGGAAAGATACAACTAAGAATAATAAACAAGAAGGGAGAGAAAGTTTTGGGACTTTTTGGAGTAAAACTACGCTGTTAAAGATAATGAAAATAATAACAGACGAAATAAAGGCAAAAATATCACAAGATATCAAACAAGCAGTTAAGTTCTCAATCATGATGGACACAACAGTAGATGTATCAAGCAACGATCAATGTGCATTTGTTGTGCAATATGCAAAGGGTCAAGAGGTGTTTGAACGACTAATAGCACTAAAATGTGTTTTATCAACCACTGGTGAGGGATCATTTAACACATTACAAAACACTTAGCCAGAATTCCCCTTCAGGACTGTGTAGCAAACGCATTTGACGAAGCTGCAAACATGAGTGGGCAGTATATCAGGTTAACGGCGCAATTATCCAACTTTAACACGTGGTGCTATGTCCTTAATCTTGTACTGTCAGTTAGCGAATATCATTTTTCGGCCTGCTTCAAGAGGCTAAGGAATTTTTGAAGGAATCTCTTAAGAGACTTCAAAAGTATATTGCGAAAATCCTGATTTCAAACTGGAAGCTATTGGAGCAACTAGATGGAGAAGTCGGAGTGATGCAACAACCAAAATATTTGGAAGAATCGATGACTGGACATCGAGTGAACAAGACGAGACAAATCAATCCAAGTCAGCTAAGCTTGTCTACGTACAACTATCAGTGGCATTATTCAAGTTTTCCAACGATTCTGAATTCAATCCAAAAATCAGAAATGACGCAGCATCCATCTTGCAAAAGTTATTGAGTTTTCACATAATTTTAATGGCAATGACTTTCCTTCAAATTTTTAAAATTACCACTCCATTATCTGATTACTTACAAACAAAGAACATTGATTATGCGCAAGCCTGGAGACTGGTATATTCCTGACTGTCAAGACTCAAACGCTTAAGACATCAATTTCATGAAACATTGAGCGCTGCTAACAAATTTGCGCAAAAAATGACTGAAGAAGTCCAAGAAAAGACTGAAATAGATCAATCATTCGGCAATATGACAATCGAAACTGAGCTGAAAAAGAACGTACCAAAAAAGCCAAAAAGATGACAGGCGAGGTTGCTGAAGATGAAAGCGTAGGAACAACCTCAGAGGAAATGTTCAAATGTTCTGTATGCAATGTTATGGATACTGTCATTCAAACTATGGAAAGCCGGTTTGTAAATCATAAAACACTTTATCTTGATCTCTCCTGGTTCGACCCTAACCAGTTTAAAAATCACCAACCCTTACCCACTAATGCACTAGAAAAGCTATGCCAAGTAATACCTTCCCTGGATAAAGGAAAGCTAAAAGAGGAGTTAGCGTCTTTCATTGAACTATGGCCCCAAATTTCAAAACGACCTATTGATCAATATTAATTTGAAAAGAATGATTTAGAAATTGAGGCGGCATTTGATTCCGAACATGACTTTGAACTTGAAGCTGGTGAAGAAGACCTCGAATCTCTCTGATGAAATGCACAGCAGTCAAATAATGAAGCTCTTATGTGAAATATGCATTTAGAGTAATTGTAGAATATAACATATACTGCCTTCAGTACATGGAACTTTTTAAGGTTTATAAATATTTATTGACCATTCCTGTAACTCAAGTAACCTGTGAACGAGTTTTTTTTTCTAAATTGAAGTTAATCAAAACACGTCTAAGATCTACTATGTCAAACGAAAATCTTGAATCGCTTATCATTATGCAAAGTGAAACAGACATTCTTATGAACATTGACAGTGAAGCTATAATAAATAAATTATGTGAGTCGAGCTCTGTAATGAGACGTTTGCTTGCCCCTTAGCCGGAAGGCGATTTTTTAGTTGAAAAGTCAATGCTGTAGCCTAACATTTGTAATCATTATTGGCATGTACAAAATGTCCACAATATATAATATAGTGATTAACTTTTATTAAATATGTAATTTTCTACCTTGATATATATACATATAAATAAATAAAATTGTGTATAACATTAACCATACACAGTGAAGTCTCACTTATACGAATATGAGGGGGAACCAAAAATTATTCGTATAAGTGAATTACATATAGAACTATGAGGGTTTCGCCGAGGAATGAGAAATTCTTCGTATATAAGTGAGACTTCACTGTAATTATATATTCTGGTTTACACACACACACACATATATATGGTAGGGGCGCCATATATATATATGGCGCCCCTACCATGTTAGTTTCCACCGCCCTTCTCAATGAGCCAGTCCGGGCCTGAGTGTGGCACTGAAATCAGACAAAAGTGACCTTATATGCGATTACCGTATTTAAGACCTGACCATATATCCGATAATCCATATCATAGAATTCCTATTCAATGAGCCGGGACTTTAGAAAATTGACCTGATATGCGGGGTGACCTTATATCGAGGTCCGACTGTATTTACAGATATACAGTGGACCCTCGTTATTCGTACACAATCCGTTCCAGGAGGCAGTTCGAATGGCGAATCATTTTTTCACATAAGATATAATGTAAATTGGATTAATCCGTTCCAGACCCACACATGATTGATTATATAAACATTTGTAATAATATTTTAAGTCTAAAATACATAAAAACTATGAAAACAATAAATATACAGGCCTCTCTTATTATGTCTTTCTTTTTCAGTATAGACGATATGGTTGATTTCTCCATGCCATACTGAGTTGCCAGGTCAGAGACACGAGTTCCACTTTCAAACTTCGCAACAATTTCTTTTTTTCAATTCAATTGTCGTTCTCACTGCTTTCCTTTTAGGCTTAGTTGAATCAGTAATCTTTTTTAGACCCATGGCTGCACTATTTTTAATAAAAATAACAATAAAATATCACAAAGTTTCACGAAGCTAGCACGATACTGAACTGAAGCGACCGCATGGCGCGGCCAGTAACAAGGTCACGCTGTGCGAATCGCGAGCAAGCGTACGAATGGCGAGTTCAATTTTACTTAAAAAAGTTGTACGAATGGCGGAGTTTCACTGTATATATATATACAGATCGGACTGGAATCCGAGAAACTCTGAAACTTTCTGTTCGGTCCGTCATTAGGAGAGCGCTAGCGGCGACGCTTTCTGTTCGGTCCGCCACTTGGTGAGAGGACAAGACGCGACGCTGATTGGTCCCCCGATTCGGCCAATCACAGGACAGATTAACTGACCAATCGAGAGGATTTCTCAACTTTGTATCAATATTAATGTTCGCTAAATTTTCTTTCTCATCTATAAAATGTTAACTAATATTTAGGACTGTTTATTGACGAATGTCAAAAAAAAATCTTGCTTTAATGTGAAGATATTAGTAATTACAGATTCGAAGTATTAAGTAAATATAAAACTCTGATATATAATTTACTTAAAATATTACAAAAAGTCAATACTTAAATGTAATGCTAATTCGAGGGAAAAAAAAAAAAAAAAAAGCAATCATTTTATTTAAACAAATTAAAAATTGGAAATCAATTTGTTAATGAAAGAAAATAATACAAACAAGTTCAGAAATGACACATAAACCAAAAAATATCTGAGCTTTAATCGCATCGGTGAGAGTCTGGGACGGCCGTTTCGTCCTTTTTATGGACTCCTCAGCCGGACCCTCCTTTTTATTTATTTTTTTCATGAAAATATGTACATGCTATCTATTCTCCTTTAAAGAGCACCATTTTTGTGTATAGCTGTCTTACAGATTTTGTAAAGAAATGGGTGGATCTGGTGGCTTTACAATAAATTCTTTTAATGGGTTCAATTATAAATTACACACAGTTTAAGTTGCTTAATTTAATACAGCTAAATTTACATAAGTATCGACTTGATACTTGATATCTGTTTTTACACAAATTTAAAATTACTGTCAAAATCTATTTACTGACAAATTTATCTCACTATATTACTTAAATCTGGTTTGACTCTTTGTGAAGTTTTCTTTCTTCATTCGGGATTCTACTGACGGGATCTTCACTCTTTATCGACACACGAACAGAGCAGGCTACGGTGGCTTCTAATGCAGACGGGTTCTTCTTTTCTTCATTAACGACTAACGCATCATTCAATTCAACTCGGCGACTCACGCCTCGTCCACGCATGACGTCTTCTTGCCGACCGCTTCGTTCACCCTCGTCTTCTCGAACTCGTCTCTTCCGTGTCAGCTATCCAACGAACTCCCCGTCAACTTGTAACAGTCCATTTATATAGGGGTTCGCCACCAACCTAATTTACATGTTCTAAGACTTCAAATTACTAAACATACATTATTGGAGAGATTGTAAATACACATAATTATTTAAATAAATAAACATAAATAATTATTACAAAAACCTCATTACAGATTTTGCATTGCTCACAATATTTTTGTTGAAATAGTTATATGTTATACTTAGATACTGCTTTATCACTGATCTTAAGTTATTAAACAAACAATGTGATTATCCAGGAACCCCGTATCGAGGATGTATTCTCGAATAGAAGAAAATAATTGGATTTAATTAATTGCTTCATTATAGAAGATATGTTTTTTAGCTGTTTTAGGTTTTTTGTGGCATTTGTATTCACTGTCTTCCTGAAATACGATTCACTTTTCTTACAGATGATGAAAACTTCCGTGGAAGGATAAATTAAATGGCCGTTATTCTTTTAACATATTCATGTTTTCTTTTCCAAGCTTACGTCGCAGCCGTCACCTCCGGTAATATACTAATAGAAACACACTGATAAGTATTTATTAGTTAAGCTAATAAATCAAAGAGTTATTAAATCTTATATTATCTGGAAAACGCATCTGGAGTTAATATTCTTATTAATGTTTAAAATTAGTTCATGTTATCAAAAATTATCTTATATAATAAAAGTGTTATTCTGTCTGTCATCATGTCATAAGACTTTACGTTTTTCCAATTTTTTGACCAAACTATAAGAGATAGATTGGTCATGCAAATGGATAAAATGTAGATCTTTTTAAGACAAACAAAATGCTACAAAAATCTTTATTTCAACTGCTAGCCTTTTACATTTATTCAAAATATGTTCTTTATTTGTATTATTCTATAATTTACAAGTTTAAAAACGTCATTATAACAAAAACAGATAGTATTGCAATCATGCACCTGATGTCGAGAGCTTGTGATTGGTTAACTCAAAAAGCCACTCTCCAATAGCACAGGAGCGATATTGACATACTGAACTCATTTCAGAAGTAGGATTGTAGAAGAATAAAAATTTTATAATTGTTGGCGGATAGAAAATTATTTATTCTACTATAATCCTACTTCTGAAATGACTTCAGAACATTCGAGATCGGTCCTTTGCTATTGGAAAGTGGTTTTTGAGTTAACCAATCACAAGTTCTGGACATCGCGTAAATTGTGATCTACGGCAGTCCAAACCTCAAAAATATGCATAAATACATTAAAAAGTCGGAGAATAAACACAAATTGACTAAAATAAAAATAAAAAACAAAGTTTAACGGGCCCGAAACGTTTTTGTCTTTTTAAACTTTGTTTTAGTCAATTTGTGTGTATTCACAGACTTTTTAATGTTTTTTTTACACACGGTAAAATGCGCACATATGATGCACGAGCTGTGCCTCACGGTGTCACCCGCATTAAATTTGGCCCTTCTCGGTAAAGTTCGGTTCTCGTCGTGCAGCCAAGCCACCCCGTCGCCATGGCGTTTATGTTTACTGCTCCGCTCCTATTGGTCGTAGCGTGATGTTATATAGCCTATAACCTTTCTCAATTAACGAACTATCTAATGCAAAAAGAATTTTTCAAATCGGACTGGTAGTTCCTGAGATTAGTGCGTTCAAACACAACTTCTTCAGCTTTATAATAGTACAGTAGTATGATATATACAGTTGTTTTTTTTATCGTAATATTTCTCCTAAAATTCACAAAAATAAGGGAAAAAAAAACCCTAAGGTGAACTTTCTTGAAGTCTTAAAAATGTGTTCTGATAATTATTTTTATTATTTTTTGGGTCTTTTCTCAAAAGAAAAACCAAAATAAACACCCACCCATTTAGTAACTAAATTCAATGCTAAAACCCTAGCAACAGGCTGTTTGAACTGTCACGTAGGTTGTGACGACACCCCTTAAACGGTCCTGTCACCGTCACGTGATTGAACGATTGCGTTTTGAATGTTTATAGAGGGAGCCACCCGTCTCCTGAGTCGTCCGTAATTTCTGTCCATAGAAACCTATGTTAAATACTGGGCGAACACGAGGCGATATTTTGGGACAATCTGGCCCAATTTGATTGTCCCAAACTGAACAATATTGCCCCAATTTTATTGTCGGTACCAAAGGAACAATATTGCCCCAATATTAGTTGTCACAAAATATTGCTGGTACGAAAGCGAATCAAATGAACGGATGAAATCACGTGACAATGCTGACGTCGAAGGAGGCGGGACTTTGAACATCGGAAATTCAGTCACTCACGCCGGTCATTTTCTTTGAGAAACAAGGCTTAAAATCAGCAAAATGGGTTGGCCCAAAACAGATAATTCCAACAACAACATTTTGTCAATTGATAATGAAAGAATCGTAATTGATTTCTACAGAGGGACGGCGTTTGATACTATAGCAATTCTGTACGAAAACACGCTCTCTCTTTAGCTCTCCCTAGTGAGAAGCGCCGTAACCATAAAAATTCACAGCAATATTGGTTCAGGAAAAACTCTGTGTTCGCACTTGATAAAGTTGTCCGCAATCATATTGCCATAAAATCGCTTCGTGTTCGCCTAGCTAAAAACAACAACTTCTCAATCCAATTTTACTTTTATTTCTCAAGTATCATCAATAAATAACTTATTTGCTTTTATTCTATAAACATGCTACTTTTTTTAACTGTTTATTTCTTTTCAACAAAGCAATAATTTATCAAAATAAATCATTTATTTTTAGATATGATCCTGCTTTGTAATGCTAATTAGATGTAAACAATAAAAATCTAAAGAATAATATTTTAAATCTGAAGTTTTATTTGTCTAGCTAATCAATAATTTTATTAATAGTTTAACAGTTGTGCAAATACATTTTAAACCCCCCCCCCCCCCCCGAAATAGTTAAAAAAAAAAAAAAGTAAATATAAGTCGACAAGTATTATTCACTTTTGACTGTAACAAATTTCTCATGTATTAAATTATCCACAAGTTGCCTTCAATAGTAATTTAAAATACTTATAAGACAAATCTAAAGAAAGACAAAGCTTATTGCTTTGTATGCTGATTGTTTACAAACCAGAAATGGTAAGCAAAGCAATTGATGCCTTTATAGTAGAAGGGATTTACGATCGGAAGAAGGCAATCAGCTCTTTTGAGAACCATCAAAAAAGTACATGTAAGCAACAACGTAAATTATTTACAAAACTCCATAAAACTCATCATAGTATTTAAATAGATTTATTTTAAATACTAAAATTGCAAATTTTCGAGAAGTAGTCCGCCTTCTCCGCATAATAAATTGGAATAAGTACAACTAAACAAAATAGTTGGAAGCTTAGGCACATGTCTGGCAAACATGCAGACCAGGAAAGAAGCAGTATCTGCGAAGAAGGCATTTACATTCCTCGCAAAATGAATGGTTGTGATTGTCATGCTGGAATATAGTGCCAGGAGTGATATGAAGGAAGGGTATGGCTTCAGACCATAACTTCCCTGATATAGCCATTGCTTTTTAGATTGTCCTCAATTCGTAGCAGCCGAGAACGCACATAGTACCCAATAGCATCCATACCATCAAATCTGGTCTTCAGCGAGCATGATGCTATACAATGCAGCTGAAATTTAAGGTATTCACCACGATACCTTCTAATGTATATGCAGCCATCATTGTAATCAGTTAAAGTGGGAATTGTCCGAAAACATGACATACTGCCAATCAGCACACCATTGTCTATGTTCACAAGTCCATTGTAGCCTGAGGTACAGTGGTCCAGGGTCAAGGGAATCCACCGCAAAGGGATGAGTGCAACCAGTACTCTGTGCAGCAGATGGTGTCGAATTGAGGAGGCAGACAATGCTACACCTGTTGTGTTAACACTTGCAATGAAACTGAACAGCCTGTTACTGCCATGCAGAAGAGGTGTCTGTCAACCTGCAATGCCGTCCATTTCGTGGTCCACTGCCGGATTTTTGATGCACCCGGTTCTTTAAGGTACACTGCTTCCACATGAACATCACTGTCATGGCGTTATGTCCCGCATGAGAAGCAATGTCGCGGTACAATCCACCTTTACACAGACATTTGTCCACGTTCAAACTCTGTCATTTAGTTGATATTGAGCCCTGCATCATTGATGAGGCTTAGTGAATCCTGGAGACACTTTTACAGCTCGATGTTCACGATGCACTACGTGTGTGGCTTCTACACCACCCTCTATTTATATCCTACCACATCAGTTCCAAGGGCACTGCTATGCCCAAACATGAGCAATCACTTTGCAATTCTAATCATTTACATGTCATACCCTCTTTGCATATTCTATATGTTTCAAGCGATTACCATCATTCCTTCATGGTGTTGCATTTTTCACAAATACTAGTGTATTTCAAATAAGTTTTATTAGGAATTCTGGACCTTTCTGGAGTTGATGAATTACACATTTATATTATTTTTCAGTAAACTTATCTAATTCTTATGTCTTCTTTGATATAACATAAACATAAAAAATTTGTAATATAAATATAACTTATATTTAAAATAATTTTAAATTCTAATATGCTTAAAACATTTTAACTGTGCACTTAGACTCTTGCTAATCTGGCCATTCCTTGCAGAGAGGGGTGCCAGAGTAGCGAAAGTGCCGGATTATGGATTAGTATTTATGAAAAATGCAACACCATAAAGGATTACTGCCTTTAAAAATTTAGTTTAATTCTTCATTTAATTTAATAAGTTTACTGTATGTAAACATACAGTATAAGGAAAAGACAAGTATATGATAGCGGTAAAAAAAAACACGATCAGTATGTACTATACTGTCTCATTTACAACAATTTCATGATCTTTTCATATCATTTTGAAAAAGAGACCGGTGTCATCAGCATTGTACACTGCAGCAGGAGTTCTGCTTCCTTTACCATCTTCTCCAACAGCTTGTGATTTCACAAAAAAGCTTAACCCCCTCCTCTTTTACGCCACAGCCAGTCGGAGGCCGGATTACTAAGTCTACTCTATTTATAACTTTAGGATTTAATATTATTTACTGTGAAATAATAATTTAAAAGAAAAAAAAAAGTTTGTATAGTATATTTTCTTAAGGAAAGTAGGATGATAAAATTAGCATCTGCTACTCATTAGAAACTTTTGAACCAGTAAATCAATTATTTTGAACTTGGCATGCATATTTATGAACAAAAGACAATCTACCCAAACAGAAATTTACATATTAAGGTAACAAAAATTCCCATAGAAAAATATTAGAAATGAAACAGATGGCAAACAGTGAATTTCTGTTAAGGTTTAACAATGTCTGATAATTCATTTTGTAATCCATTTTAAACCTGCACTTACTGTGATTTGGATAAAATTAATTGGATTTAGGCAATTTAATTGTAGGTCACAAAGCTTGTCCAAACATCTTGCTCTCTTTGAAAGTGCCCTCAGAATTGTTTTATATAATAAATTGAAGGACTACTTATATGAAAATGTTATGTAGTATTGTTGCTGTTTTCAGAATATTTAAAGCAAGTATTGAACCTTAGATATCGACTACAATACAATTTGTTTTACACGGATCAAATTTTAAACTATGAACTATTTTTGTGAATACATGGTTAAAATCATCCTATTAATAGGCAAAAATTGTACGGATCTTTATAAATTGAAATAACCAACCACAGTGCAGCGTTGGAACACGTCAGGCATGACGTCACACCCATGTTTAAACATTGCATCTCTGATATTCTTCTCACTTCACAGCAACGGATCGCGATTACAAAATTATCAGCATTTTGAAATTTTCTTTCCCACATAAATGATGTTTACACTGAAATGCATGAAGTTCGTGCGTCAAAATTAATTAGAGAGTTTGTAAAACCTCGGTTTTTACATAATTTCAGCTGTGTAGCCACCCGCTCACTAATCAACAATAGGGGACAATGACAAAGCACGTGCCATCATTGTTGTCCAGACAGGATTATTGGTATTGGCTGTTGGACATTCGTTGTTATTATTATTGTTGAAACTGGTAAATCAATTTTTATTTTAACAATATTGTAATATTATTTTAACAAATAAGCCAATATTCAAATTACATCTGGGATGTTATGGCTTCTAAAAAAATTAGCTTAGAACACCTTTTTCAATCTTGTGTTTTTCAAAAATATGGAATTTTTTTTTTTACTTCCGTGAAAATTTCACGAGGCGCAACTAGTAGTTCACAATTACTGACGGTCAGACAAGTTTGATTATATACTTTAATTTTACATGCAAGGACGTGTTCATAGAATTAAATGGAAAGTAAAGGATATATATATATAGAGGTATTATGTATCTCTATATTATAATGCAAATTTGTATTGGAAATATAGAGATACAAAAAGAGACACATCATCCTATTAATAGGCAGAAACTGTCCATCCGGATGTTTTATGTTTCTAGGTATGTTTGTAATCAATGTGTGCTTTAATTTCCTTATTATTAAAAATGTGATTGTTGGGAATTGGTTGCGGTTGTTGTAGAGCTGTATTATACATGTGATTGTTGTGCATGCAACAGACTCAATTGTTGGGCATAGTATGATTGTTGCTAATGGAGCTGTATAATATAGGTAAAAAATGGATGTATGTCATCGATCAAAGTGGAGAGAGTCGGAGAGAGAATATTGTATTAAGTGGAGTAGTCCAGTGGCTAGCGTTCCTGATTGCAATTACGGAGGTCCTCGGTTTGAATCCAATGCAAGGCGAAAAAAAAGAAAAAGAAATAAAAAATAATTACAAATACACTAACTAATGTCTTTTTGAAAAGAAAAATGAGTTGATATATCGCTGGTGCGTTGTTCAATACTTACTTAAACTTGTATACAAAACAAAATAATCTTTAATTATTTTAAATCAATCCAAAAATTGTAATTAAAAAAAAGTAAAAACAGGATACTTAAGTATAAACAAACCTCCTTATAAAAAATGAGCTTAGAACATCTTTTTCTATCTTGTGTTTTTGAAAAATTTTGTTATTTCCTAAAGGTGGGATTTGTTTTACTTCCGTGAATATTTCACGGGTTGCAACTAGTTTTCTTTAATCATAACTGTGTTACCTTTATCTTACTTTTGTAAAACTTCATTTGGTTTGTTTATATACAGGATGATTCAAAAAGGATTTACAACTTTGTAAGGGTATAGAAAGTTATTCAGAAAAAGTATGTAAGTAGTTGAAGCATCATTTTACAGCAAAACACATTAAGTTTGGCTGAAGCATTGCCATAGAACCGAATGCTGTCACAGTGAGCACCAGAGGCTTGCACTTCAAAATGGCTCTTTCATAGCTGCAAAGCATGCTCGTTTTTCAATTTGAAGAAACAAAATCTGCGAGAATGGAAATTTCGCACCGAGTATGGTAAGGATCCTCCCAGTAGACCTACAATTTATTCTTGGTACAAGAATTTTGTTGATACTGGTTGTTCTATTTGCCATGACAAATCCCAGGAACGCCCACGTGTTACTGATGCTGTCATTGACGAGTGAGGAAAGATTTATCAGTTTTTCACGTGTAAGTAAGAGTTTCAGCCTCGATACTGTTGCATGTTTGATGTTTATGTTTCTGTATTTAAATGGAGCGTAATCATCATATGTTTCTCTATACAAACAGGACCCAAAACTTTCAACATACATCTAATAAATGCTATCCTGAAATGGAATCTTTTTGCTCAGTTCATTCTTTACTCAATCATGTGGGATTCCACTAGAGATACCACAAATATTCGGCTACGAGATGCCACGAATAGTGATTTGGCCGAATACCGAATATTCAGCCAAATCATTATTCATGGCATCTCGTAGCCGAATATTCGTGGCATATCTAGATTCCACATCTAGCACAGACAGAAATATCAAGTATTTGGTCATACATATGAATAACAAAGAATCTGTATTATATAAAAAAAAAAAAAAAAAAAAAAATGCAAAAACATTGGAAACATTGCTAGGCAACAGGTGTATTGTTGCATGATCAACTCATCAGAATTCTTTTAGATAAGGAAAATATTTCAAAATATAAAATCAAAAATATTGTAAATAGAGAAATTGTTTAGAATTATAAATATTGTATTGCATGTATTTATCAGAATGAAAAATTTAATTTATTTTTCATTTTAGTTTGTAGCTTACTTGATATAATGTTTTTTTTTTTTAATAAATACAATGTTGGTTTCCATTCATTAACTGTAATCACATATACGGTCTAGCGTTTAATTAATATTCCATTCACAAATGGCAAATTCATCAGCTTGGATTTGCTACCATAAAAAAGTTTCAAAATTCTCATCGTTGGATATTTAGAGAAATGCCTTTATGCATCTAAAAACACAAAGTCATGATGAACAAAGATGCTGTTATGGTAGTTCCTGTTACTGCTACTAGAGGTCATTCAGTTTACACAGTTTGCTCTTTTAAACATGGAAAATTTTGCTTCTTCAGAATTTACTCTCTTCATCCTTCATTTTCAACAGTTTCCTTTAATGCTATATTTCTTTGGAATTATTTTCTTACTGATAGAGGCACTGTTAGATATTCATGGTTAGACCGTTTTGTGTTATTTCTTGATTCAACAGTTTGAATTGCACACCACAACAATATTCAAATCGGATGCATCATGTAATCAATGTCACACTGGTACTTTTCATCATCACCTCAGGAACTATTTAAAGCAATTTTTTAGCTGGCATGGGTTGGCTCCCTCTTCCCTTAGAACCTGTATCTTTTTAATTTTCCATCTTCCTGCAACTGCCGATGTGACGACTTGATGTCAGACTATGAGCAAGCTTCAGCTAGAAGAGCCTCCAATGGCTTTCTGTCAGACCAAATGGACAATAGTCCTGCTTCCCTTCCTGTTTCAGACTGAGCTCCAAATAACTCACAAACCTATAGCTGTTGCAATCACATCTTTCGTGACATCCTGTTCCTCCAACATTTTTTTTCTGTGCCTTGTATAGCAACCAGAGTAATTTTTGAGGGCTTTGCTGAATAACTGCTCATCCTTCTAGACCAGCCGTAAGGGCCTGAGGCTCATCATCCTCCTGCTTCAGCTAGATTTGAGATAGCATAACAGCTGGTAAGGACTGTTTTCTAAGTACTAAAATGATTTTTGTTTTGAATCTCCTTGTTTTTCCATTCCTCTGTGGTTTTGTCAAAAGTTGAAGCACATTTATGCTATCTTTACACATTCCTGAAAGATGGACTCATTCCAGAAGGACCGCACTCCTCTGCATTAGCTTTCATTAAGAACTGTGCTCTCCACAATGACAGGTCAGTGCTGTGAATGCAATCTGCAACATTATGTAAGAACCATCAAAAAAAAAAACCCCCCCACACACAAAAATAGATCTTCACTAATGTTGAGATTCATTTTGCAGGTTGCCTTTAAAACTTGGCCAGTTTAATGACGAACTTTATCCTACATCTACATAATTCCAGCTTTGTCAAGCTTCTCCGACTGCCTTCACCAAGTCCCATCTTTTATCCTAACCAGTGGGCACTAAATATTGTTTTGTATCTATATTAGCTCATCATAACTTGATTCATAATGCATCTCATGGATCCATCACACAGTCAAGTTTGCCTTTGCAGCAAGAGCAGTTTCAAGTATTCTGTTGCCCCTTCCTCAACCTTTCTCAATACTCAACTTCCCATTGCCATTTCCAATGGTTTTGAAAGAGAACCAAAATGACAAGAAGTTAGTGATCTTGAAGCAAGGGTGGGTACTTGTCTATAGCATTTCTGTATGAGCGATTATCCATCTTAACAGATACCTTGGTGATGCATCCACCTTTCCGCTATTTTCTTTTCATCCCTTAGTTACCTCTGCACATCAAACCACTGATTCTCTGCTCACATGCAAGAACAAGAACTCTTATCAAGACAATATTATTCTGTTTCCACCATCTCCATAGTAAAATCAAAAGATAAAAGTAGAACACAAATAAAGAAATGAAATAAGAATTTTTAAATAAGGTTGCAGGGAAACACTGTTGTTTGTCATTTTGTTAACACTTGTGTTTTGTCAGACAACCTCAAAGATTTGGGAGAGAATCATTCATGATGTGATATATACAACAGCAGAAGAATGACAACTTGAAATTTGATTTTACAGGGAAGCTATGAAACAAGGCAAACTGATAAGGCATTGATAATTTTGTCAGCATGTTTCAGGTCTGAAGGGGTGGAGGGTGAAACTAATAGCCATTTTAAATCAGATTCAGAACAGTTTTGAGCTGTGGTTGTTTAGATCTAAACTACTGTGTTCAATGCTAAAAACTGAAGTAACATAATTACTGACAAAAGATTATTTACATGCAATAAATTTTAATAATCTTTTCAAAAATTTTACCTTTAACCTGAATACATTGAGATGTGTGGGTTTACATAGTTGGTGCTCTTAGTAATATAATATCCATCAAGCCATTTTGGAAAAACATATTTAATACCATTCCATGTTAATGTGTAGTGTGGAATTCTTCACAATTTTCACATTTCTTGTAGTGACATCATAAATAATTATACATATTAAAGTGAAGCATGAACATGAAGCATATTCTCTAAATTACGGATCATCATCAATTACATAAAAAAAAAAGCTTCAATAGCATTGTAGACTGGAATTGTGGCATGCTACCATTCTTACGTAACAAATAATGGATAACAAATTCAATATTTACGATTTATCTTATGGCACATCCTCATAAACTGCTTATAATTCTAAAATAAATTTTCCCCAGTCAGTCACATGGCCCATATAATTGACAATAGGTCTTCAGACATCAGTTTATTAGAATTCTTGGTAAAGAAAAATGTCAAATAGGCAAGATAAACTGCTTGCCTACATTTTTAGATGTTCCATGTCAAGGAAAGTCACCATTATTCTGAGAAACATGCAAATTCACAAATGAGCCTCACATTAGAGAGGTTGAATGTAAAATTTGTGGGAACTTGTATTGTAAGTTAATTGTGTGTCCACAATGAAAATTTGAAAAATAATTTGTTCCTTTTTTTTTCTTTTGTAACATTTATTTGCTAAAATATATTTTTTGATTCAAACAGCCAGTTTTGTAACCAATTGGAAGCAAAACATTTTCATGTGAAGTTAAAATGACTTGCTTTTATCACCTGCCAAACACCTTCCTCTTGTAACATCTTGTGCGAATACACATAATTAAAGCAAATTCCTAATGCCTTAAAGGAAAGTGAATTATGAAGTGCATGGCTCCAAAAAAGAAAGAAGGAAATTTAACAATTACTGAACTTAGTCTGATAAAAAACAGTTTCCTTGAGAGCAAGAGGTGACTTAATCTTCTTGTTTTATATTAACAGAAGAAAAACACATGCACACAAAGAAACTGAACACATCATAATTTATTGTAATACAAATACATTTTTTTTCCATGTATAAACAAAGAAGTTGCCACAAAAAAATTTTGGCTTTCTTTTGCGTGATTATCTAAATGCAGTTGTTTACATAATTTATTATTACCATATGATTATCATTCAATTTCATTAAGGGTATCTATTTTTTTTAAAAACAATTTAAATAATGATTATTTAATGAGAATATGAAAAATAGTTTTAATTATGTACTTAGCAAGCTCATAAGGATTTCTCCTGAGATTCTTTTTATCATTTTACTATTTAAAACTTACTGATGTCTCACTAAGTTATCACAATGCTTTCATATTTTTCTTAATTTTACTACAAATACAAACTATCCTTAGATTGAATATTTTTCTTTTTTAATTCATTATCTGGAGTTGGATAATATGCTTTTACTGTTGCTTGTAAGGGCTGTTATTAGCTTTTTTTTTTTCAGAGGTATTACAGTCAATCCTTAATTCATGCAGGATTCTTTTTCTGGAAAACAAATTGTTAACCTTAATCACTCAAAAATAAAACTAAAATAAAAAATTACAAAGGCATACAGGAAATAGGAAATTAAAGTTCCAGGCTAACAAGATTATATGATGACTGTAGAAACTTTTCTACGTTTAATACAATCTAAACCATATTGCAATGAAGACAAGTAAACTCTCTTCTGATGATGAAGATGATATTGTTAAAAGGAAAGTTAGGATTAAAGCTACTTGTGATTGTGATAGTGTGGAGTTGAACTGGTAGAGACTAAAGCAATAAATTAAATTTTGTTATGTTGTCATATTTTCTGCAATAAATTCTCCACAACTTACTTCTCTTACCCACACACATGACTATAGGTTTAACCATTCAAAAGTTGACCGAAATCCTTTCAAATACAGGATATATGCTTTGAGAAGGTCTTAAGCCTTTTGATGTATACAAATAATGTTAATATATATATATATATATATATATATATATATATATATATATAAAATGGCTTTCAAATCAGAAACTATAATGCAGTTCTATTATGAATTACTTCGACTCTTAATTTTCAATTAACTCGTCAATTGCTTTGATTCACAACTCAAAATTTCCAATTTTAGGCTAAATCAACAAAACTTCATTTAGTTATCAGCAAAAACCTAAAATTAAATGTTTGTTAATACCTTTTCTCAATATTCAAGTAAATTTAAAAATAATTAGTCAACAGAAACAAAGCAATATATAGTTACAAACCTGAAATTGAATCACTTTATGATTGAGTTATCAACAGCTAACATTAAATTCATTTGGTACAGGAAAGGTTAAATTTCTGATGAATTAATATGTTGTCTGCTTTTATGATTATCCCCATTCGAAAATTATGCTACATTTCTATAAATTTTTGTAGACCTCATTAAATCCAGGTATTTATTACATAACAGTTTATTGTTTAAGAATTTTTAAGGATTTTCATTAGAACTATTTGCTTGTTAAAGTGGCAAACCTTATGTCATCAAACAGTTTCCTTAAATAATAATAAGCACTGATTCATTAACTGTGCTTGCAATACAAATGGCAGCTTTTACATAACAAAATTTTAATTTAAATTATAATTTGATTACTAAGAAAACAATCAGTGACATTAGAAACATTCAACAGAATGGAAAACATTATTTTTTAATTCAAATTACACTGTGCAAGGTTTAAATTACTATTCTTTGAATTTATGAACTGGGCTGAACTGACTTGAATTTCATTACATATCATGGAGATGAATTAATTTACATTAAACAACCCAATTTTTTTTTGGCGGAGAATATGGTGTGTTCTAGAATTAATAATTTCACCCAATAGATAAACAATCAAAATATTTTTGATTTTATACTTTGGACTATCACTTTTAGTTTTCTCAATTTACAGCAATTTAAATAAGAATTCTTTAAAATATTCAATTAAGAGTTTAAGCAACTGATTTTTTCCCCCTCTAGTATTTTACCATCTGTTTTGGGAAAGATTATAGATTTAACATCTTCAACCTTTACTTAAATCACTTATTCATAAAAATTATTAATCTTAATTGAAATTAACAGGAATACAAATCCCATTATTGAATCCAATGTGGAGAGTTGCAGGGCAGACTAAATACAGTGTAAATATAACATTCAATCCAAAAGTACTGATATTAAATGGAAATATCAAGTTTAACATTAATAATATCAAAGTCTAACTATCACAAATTTTGCATTTGTTTTAGGAATACTATTTGTATGATCTTATGTATTCAATTTAGATATTATTACTTTTGCATAATTTGACTAACATCGCACAATATATAAATAAATGTTAACACTATACACTGTAAATGTTTAAAAAAATCTCAGAGTAAATCATTAATTTTAATAAAGTGTAAATTAATTAAAGCAACCAAATTACAAAATCCCAGATAGCAAGTCATTACCATAAACATACCTTGTTCATGGCAGGTTCTGTCAATAGTTTATTACTAATGCCAAAGTTTAATTTGTTACCATCTAAATAACACTGAATTCTAATGCAATGGTCTCAAATCTGTTTCATTTCAAAATAAGGTGTTCCAACATACAGTAGAGCGCCGATTATCCGGCGGATTAAGCAGATTGTCCAATTAACCGGATCGATCAAGGACCATGCGTTTTTTTCCCCATCTTCTCCAAATTTTTTTTCTACGAAAATCAGTCTTTATCTTCAGATTCTCTGAAGGGGGTTGAAAAATTGCTTCTTTTGTCCCTTGGTGTCCTCGGAAAGAGGGACCCCCCTCCACTCGCAGATTAAGATTCTTCTTTTTCCAAGAATTAGAGACGGGAGGAATGAGTTTTCAGTTTCATTTGTTTTTGAAACAAGTGCTAGAGTACGCACGCTATTTTTCTAATAAGTTTTGTAGGTGTAGGAGGTGTTTTCAAATATGTCTGGAAAGCGCAAAAGAGTCGTGCTATCGTTACATCAAAAAATTGAGATTGTTAAAAGATTGAAGAAAGGCGAAAACAGAAACAACATAGCACTTGAATATGGCATTGGCACATCAACTTTATCGGATATTAAAAAAAAACCAGTAATTCGATTTTAAACTTTGTATCAGTTTTGGACAAAGAAGAGGGCAGTGTAAAACAAAAAAAACGATGAAAAAGTTGAATTTCGAAGATGTAGATAAAGCATTATATGTTTGGTTCTTGCAAAAACGTTCACAAGGACAAACCATTTCTGGCCCACTGCTGTCTGAAAAATGAAGGTCTAAATGGAGACTCGTCATTTAAAGTGAGCTCTGGTTGGCTTAGGAACTTTAAACTGCGTGAAGGGAAGTTACATTGCCGTAGCCATTTTTTAAAGTTGTCCAATTATTCAGATTTTTCGTTAACCGGACCAGCCTCGGTCCCGACCGGTCCGGCTAATCGGCGCTCTACTGTATATTGGCCACAACAAAAGAAAAATTAATATTAAAATATTTTTTTTTTAATAACAATAAATTCAGTAATATATATTTTAGAGAAAAGAAAACCAAACATATATTTAAAAAAAAAAATTGTGACACTTTTAAGTGGAAACATAATACAAACTAAGATAACAGGCTTCAGAACTTATAAAATTGCATGAGGGAATCATGAAGAGTCCTTTCACATGTGATAAGTTTGAGACCATTAACAGGACAACTTAATGCACAAACAGTTCAATTTTGAATTTGATTCATTACAAAATAAGACTGAGATCCATTTAGATTCAGCTTTAATTCCAGAAAATTCTTGTTACACAAATGCTATGTTTATTGAGCAAATGCAAACAAAATGACTTAAGTAAAAATATAGTTTACACAATTTGGTCTTCTAAAAAAAAAAAAAAAAAAAAAAAAAAAAAACAGACATTAAATTTCAGAAATAAACTATTTGGCACTGAAGCTGTCCTAACTATGATAAGCTCTATAACAGTCTCAGCAGGCAGTTTCAATGCTGAGAATCTAAAAATAATTTCCCACTCCTTTTGAATTATTAATACAAATGGTTACCTACTGTTTATTTTCTTGTTTCTTTGGTTTATATAAAATGATAGTAACATAAATCATTTATTTAGATTAAATTTGAAGAAATAATTCAAGCTATGGGATTCAGTTAAGCTACTTCAAAAATTGGGAATGTTAGAAAAATGGGGATAAGGAAATAAGCACCATACAAGGAAACGACAAGGTAAAACTGCTAATGTTTTATGTACACAGACACAGATATACAAAAAAACAATTTAATTGGGGAAGATGAAATAACTAAATGACCTGGGAATCACAAATATTGTGAAAATTACTTTGTAATCAATTTTATAATATTCATTAAACTGAATTTTCAGAAATGTAATCGATTTAATTAAAGATAAAAAGGATTTTAAAGATTATAAAAAACACAATGGACAACTTCAAACAAATGTTTTTAAAACTATTATCACATCTTTATAAATACCAATTTTTGTTTGTGACATTCACTAACTTATGTCAGAGATAACTGATATATATCTATTTCACTATTAATTACTACAATATAAAAAGTTATCAAACTAAAACTACCCATTTTATAAATTAAAACGTATACTACTTTCTAAAATGAATAGATCTGGTTTGATAATATTTTAATATTACAATAACTAACAATGGATAAGAGGCATTAGGACTGAAAACATCAAATAACGTAAATTTCATTGTAGCATCGTACATCCTAAGTAACTGTTTCACCTATTAGTTGCATTTAATAACAATGAGCATAATCATTTCACTTTCTCATCATTATTCCCTCTTTCCCAATCTTCTATTTTATTTTTATTTTTTATCTTTTGCTGTTCTCTGTTTCTTCCAAAAATGGAAGAACATTAGATTACTCAAACTTTTTTATAAACAATCTGAACAACTGTTTTCATCAAGCATATGCTAAAATATTCCATTATTAGTTCTGTATCCTCCCCCTTTCCTTTTTTAATTTTCAAAACATATCTCCTAATTATATTTTAAAAATAACATTAATTCTTTAGTTTCACTAGATCTTGAGCAAATATATATCACTGCAGATATAGTGGACATATGATCTTATTGTAAAGAAAACCTATACCTAAAGCTTCTAAATTATACACTTTTTCTGTAAAACAAAACAAAACAACAACTAAATTATGGCGTGAAGTGAGAATGAAACTTTCATTTTCATATTCTGTGAAGTATTTAAAATAGTAATAAAATAACTGAACATTGGAGTTTAAAGGGATAGGGTGCAAAATATCAAAAATAATAATGTTAACAAACATTAGAAATAAAAATGAAAGTTAAATGAAAAAGCTGGTATACGAATAATTAATGTCAAAATAATTAATAAGCAGTGAACTAATAAACATAAATTCTTATTTTTTTTTTTTAAACTTATATTAACTCTTAAATTATATGATACTGAAATCCTTCTTTTCAGAATTTTAATCTTTTAACAAGTTAATCAAAATGTACAATTAATGAACTGGTTACAAAATTGATATTAAGTTGCTGTAATTAATACAGATATAAGGATAACTAATTTTTAACTTGAGTTTTCTTCTGGTGGGCAAATTAATGTGAAAACAGATAATTAAATTGATAATCTTGGATATCAAAACTTTGAAGTTTACGGACAGCTTTTGAAGGAATAAACTTAATTCGATCTAATTTAACTAGAAAATGTTATTCAATATTACATGTAATTACCACACTAGAAATAAATTGACCATACACTGCTGCTGCTGCCAGGACAGGTGGTAAGTAATTTGAATATAATATTTTATGGAATATTGAAATGCATCTTACAAACAAATTTCTTATAATAGGATTTTACTATTTTTTTTTGGTAGAAGTATTACATTTTTCAATATTTTATTGGAAACTTAATTGACAAAAAGAAAAAAGAAAAGAAAATGCTGCTTAAATCAATTAAATGAAGAGAAAAGAAAGCCAATTTAAAGTGAATATTACTTTTTCAAAATCTAAAAGTTTAGAAATGAAACTTTGAAGACCTTATTTTGCCATAAGACGTACGTACATAGCTGAAATATTTAGCTAATTTTTCTTCATTGAATGATGTTTGGAAGCAATTTAGCTTCTGGATGGTATAATCATAAGAAATACTTTGCAGGTGTGAAATGCTTTGAATCCAATCCATCTACTCTCTAGTATCAGAAATATGCTTTACCCAATACTTAAATTATTTAAGTAATGACAACTGTAAGCCTTATTACCTTTAGATCTTCATTTCTTTTAATAAAAATCAGTCTAATTTTAACTTAGTCTGCATTTTTTTCCTTTCATATGATTACAAATAAACCTCAATTTACAGACTTATTTTCGTTACAGGACAACTAAAATATAAATTAATGATTATCTTTATAAAACTGCATAAAGTTTTCGAGGAAAAAGTGGTAAAAACAGTGGTTAGATATAAAATTAACAATTTAACTTCTCTATAAATTTCAATCTGACAATAAATTGTGGTTTTTGGCATTTCAAATATTATAGCAATTTGTATTAAGCTTTCAGTTATTACATCAGTCTGTATAAGTCAGATGGATATGGAAAGAACAGTATTAGAAAATTCAATTTGCTTTAATGATTCAACAACTTGTACTTAATTATTCAACATTAAATAATTGCAATTAAATAAAAAAATGTAAGCTAAGTTAAAGTTAGATTGATTTCAATAAAAGAAATTAAGATCTAATTGTAGCTACAGTTGTCATTACTTAAATAGTTTAATTATTTGAAAACATTATTATTATTCATTTTCTGTATTGATATGAAGAGAAGTTTCCCCCAATATTTCAAAATATTGTAATTACTTAAACTTACAGATATCAATAAATTTCAAGCCATTATTTCTACCCTCTTTTCTTTTCTTTTTTTTTTTTTTCCAGCTCTAACACAGAATTCAGTTACATGATTCTTGCATATAAAAATAAAAATTCAAAGCAGCATCAAAAACAAAAAAAGCTCAGATTCCTCTTTCTGAATTTTTACAAAAAGAAATAACATAACATCAAGATAAAACTTATCTCAACGTCTTTCCAACATTTACTTTTCTCTATTTTGGGAGGAAAGCAGATGATCAACCAAATTCAAACTGATTTAATATACATGCTAAATAAAGTAAAGTAGCAAAATGAAAACCTCACTCTCAAAGAATAACTAAACAATAAATAATTTTAAGATTATGGTGATCTTTGGAGCGTATTATTTTATTATGGATCATATTAATAAAATCTATGAATTATTATTGTCATTATCATAATATGCTTCTTTTTATCATAATCATATGATTAAAAATAACATATGATCATAATAATATGCTTTTATAAGGCACAGCCAATATTATTATTTCAATTTAATGTAGGTTTCAATCTGATACTGCAGTGAACAATCCTCCTTTTGACTAGAATTTTTATAAAAATGAAAGAGAAATATTAAGTGCTAAGTTTGATACTGGAAAATGGTCCCAGGTGTAGATCCATATTGGTATTACTGATGTACACACAGAAATGTACAGTGGATATTACTTACAATGTTAATACATAAACCATTATTAATAATATAATAAAACCTTTTTAAAGGCTTAATTGAATAAAGGGAGATTGTAAAAGTCATATCCTCTTCGGCCCTTCACAGCACAGTATATATATACAACATGATAAGCTAGAAAGAGAAAAAAAAGATTCCAGAATTAGTTTACTTTTTGAAATTAAAATACGTGTTCTTTATCACAGATGTTTGTAAAGTTTAATGGTGCAGTTTAGTTTTTTAATTAGGAAACCCATTTACCATTGGGAAAGAAAGTATTAAAGTTCTTGAATTCAGTCCCAAATTTTCATATTTCTCATTGTTAAAAAGAGTGTAAACAAGCAGACTCTTGACTATCATAAAATACAAATAAACACACCACCATCAGGGAATCATGCTCCTAGTTTTTTGGAATTTCTAAGGCTTCAACGTGAATGAATCCATCTCAAGAGGCAAGATTATCACTAGGATTTACTACCATGGTCTTTTGAACAAGCTACAGAATCAGATAACAGAAGAAAAGTGACATTCTCACCAAAGGAGTTCATCTTCTTCAAGACAGCACTCCTGTACAACCATTAAAGAAACTGAAATACACATCATTAATATATCCTAAGTCCATCCATTGTTTTGTACTAGAGAATGAATGTTTGACAAGTTGGCAGACTGTGGTGGGAAACAATTGATGAATTGCTGTCTACCGAATTCTTGGCCTGGAAAGGATATTTATCCAGCTGTTTTTTGTACAGAGTTAAAACAAAGTCAGATTTGGAACCTTTGTGGAAATTTTTTTGAAACACTGAAACTGTGGCAAGGAACAGAAAAAGAAAAAAAAACTCATCCTATAGCAAAGAAAAAAAGCTGATCTGATGGATATGCTTCTTTGATTTTCTTCAAAACATCCTATTAGATTTGACCCTGAATGCAAAGCTTAAAGAACTAAAAAAAACAAGAAAAAAATTCAGTAAACTTGTGTTTTGCATTAGGTAATAAGTAACATTATAGTGTTACATATTTTTTTTTAATATACAGATAACTAGAAAGACAGCAGTGAAATTTGCTGCCAACTCTGAAGCTAGCAGGGCAGTAAGATTAGACCTAAAATAAAAGTAGTATTAAAAAAAAATTAATGAGCAAATTAACAATTAGCCTTATTTGCATGAGACTTCAAATATGAACAAGTCACTTCACTATTTTCTAGTTAACACAAAACATAAGGACCTCATGCAATTTGCAATCTATCAAATGCTTGCTTTGTTAAAAGTGACATTACTATTGATTGATGTACAAAACTGATTTATTCAAGCAGTTAATTTAAGGAACAACTACAATTTCAAGCCTGTGGCCATTGGGTCAAGGGTATCATACTTTTCAGGATTTCTATTCAGTATAGATAAAACCTGAATTTTGTCCAATTACCACTAGTTTCTGACCTAGTCAATGGCTACCTAAGACCAGAAGTGGCCTGGATCAGAAGTCAAATTTTTCCCCAAACCTCTCAACTATCGGAAGTCCAACTCACGGGAGCCCCAACTCTCGGTTTGGGCTGTGGAAGGCATTCTACACACACACACACACACACACACACACACACATGGGAATCATAATAGCCCTTCCCTACTGGATCGCTAGTCACATATCTTCATATACAGTTAAAAATTTGCTAAATTAGCAAATAGAAGAGATTGTGGATGACCTAAGGCAAGATGGAAGGATCAACCACATCTTCAGTCAGGAATCTGGAAATGTTCATCTGGAAATGTTCAGGAAAAAAAAAAGAAAGAAAAGAAAAGTAGAAGCACAGAAAAACTACAACTAGAAGAAAAGCCAACAAAATGGCATTAAAGTATAGGTGGAGGTCGCGTGACCAGGTGATTACAATCTGATTGCAGAAAAAATACCTACTGAAATTAATAGCTGATTTGATATTATTTTTTTTTTTTGTAAAGCCCTTGTCTGGAATAGAGAAAATCTCCTAAGTGAACTGGACCTGAATGATTCTGAAGACATTAATTGACGGTACCTGCTTTATTACAAAACTAATATATGAGCACACGAAGAATCAACTTATTTAGCCTGAAGTAAAGCTGTAACCTATATGCTTTTGATTAGGGAAAGAATATTGCTAGGATTTTCTAAATTCTTTTATGAAATGTTCCCAATAGGAACCTGAAGTTCCCAATAGGATGGATGTTATGGATTGAGTACAATTAGATGAATCCAAGATGTTATATTTAAGAAAGCCAAGTGTCAAAGAGACAGGTTACACTTTGAATTTGATTCATGGCTTATTCCTAATTTGGTATCACTTGATCAAAAATGACAGATGATTAGGCCTGTTCTCTGCTGTTTAAGCAATTATGGAATTGACACATCTGGCTGATAATTTTATTGTTGAATTTTAAATTTGCAAATGCCATTAAGATGTACTTTGAATAATGAATAAGCATAGATGTCACATAGGAATCAAGCAAAAATAGTGCAACATGAGTTTGGAGACACATTACAGGAAAGTCTTTGTTCTCAACTATATTTCTGAAGGGCTGCTAGTGCCTACAGACTTATTTAAAAGCAACAATGAATTGAGGCTTACAAGATATGAAGAAGCTTAAAGCAGTCAATTGAAGCTAATAGACAATATGGAAGAGCCACAAGTGATGGTTTTTATTTTAAAAGCCACAGGTATGACTAGTTGTTGAAATAAATATATAGCAAAACTTGTTTAAGAGTAATTTTATTTTTCAGATTCATTATTAGCTGGTTATCAACAAAAAAGATAATTAATGGTTTCCTATTGTTTAGTGCAAACTTGATAATCTGTATTTTTCACCAATTTGAGTAAACATTAGATATGGCTTATCTCAACTAGGTATCTAAGTTATGATTCTAAATTATAATTGTTGTTTCCCTATTTTTCCACTTCGGAGCAGTGTTAAGTTTCCTCCTAGTATCTATCAATCCTTCATTTTTATCACCATAACGATGTCCTCTGCATAGGCTACTGAAGTTATTTTGGTCCGTGAAAATTTATCTAATACAGTCGAACCTGTTTATCTCGAAAACCTCTATAACTCGAAATTTCCTACATTTACAATCTAAACTCAATGTATTTTCCATATTTACCTCGAAAAAATTTCCTTCAAAACCTCTGTATCTCAAATTTCGGATAGTGTAAATTACAAAAATTGATGCCCAAAGACCACCCTTCTTCATTAAAGTTAGACGTCAAAAGTCATTGAAAGACTATTTTTATTGTTAAAGGTGTGTATGTATGTTAAAAAAATGTTATGGATGTATGTATAATTAATCTGCGATCATACCACTGTATTTTTCTACAACAAAAGCAATTAAAACGTTTTCTAATTGACCGCATTTAAAACCTCTATAACTCGAAACCTCTTTATCTCAATTTTTTTCCTTTCCCGTGAGATTCGAAATAGACAGGTTCGATTGTAGCGGGTTTATTATCAAATCCCATAGAATCAGTGATAAGATATTGCTTTGAGGATAACATTTATTTAGGTTTTGCTTATGACTTGATCACCTGCTGTGAGATTAATCTTCCAATTCTGCAAGTAAGCTGCTACCATTTTTGTCAAGTATAGAGGAATTTCTTTTATCGTAGTTCATAAATAATCATAGGGTGTAAATAGGGATATGCTGAACCTGGCTTGGACCGACTTGTGCGAGCCGGTTGTTGAAAGTTTACTAGATGCAATCTAGCAAAACAACAACAAGGCAATAATGCACAAGTCTGCAAAGTATTAGCAAAATGTTTTTGTTTATTGCTTCAATTATGGAAACCTACTATATGTGACACTTAAAGATAGTTAAGCTTGAGCATGTTATGTTGCTAGACATAAGTGGAATGCTATATGTCCCGACAGACCTGTTATGTATGGATTCTCTATCACTCTTACAAAAGCAAGACGTTTCGAGATTGGACAGTGTTCAACCAATCAGGGCATTCTGATGTATATATTAACAACCACTGTTGCTAAGCTACTTTATCATTAGTCGTTAGTGTGACAAGTGTTTGGAGGTGTCATTATTGTGGTTATAGTTAAAAATAAAAATTATTAGGGCTTTATTGGGTTATATTGTATGTATTGCATACGGTAGTTCATACTCTGCTACATTTTTATGTTTCAGAGTAGTGTGCATCAAGAGTACTTTAACAATGAGGGTTGTTCAAATCTCTCCTTTCCCAACATTTTCTGTGCACCAACATTCATAGGTCGTTAAATCAATGTCGAATCATCAAAATTTAACAAGACAATTTTCGTCCATTAATTCATTCCTCAATTAGAAAACCCTCATCAGACACTGCATAATTCGTTATCAAGATGGCTCACATCGACTCCTGTGATTTTGATGATGATTTAGATGTATTTATTCTATTAAAAGTTCTGAAAACAATGTTAAATATGACTCATTTCTTTGAGGTTCTTGCCTTCACAGGAAAAATTCGGATCACACGTTTCTTTTCTCCTCCGTGGAAGCTGCCATTTTCAAATGTACTTCCATGTGCATGTGAAAAGTGATCTGGAAATGATGTTAAATGTTAATTAACCAATCACAGCCCCTTTCAGAAAAACAATTCGCTATCAACAACTCAATAGTTAAACATTGTATAATTGTGTTTGATGCACACTAATTTTTGTTTGAAGCCCGATTACCAGTAATGGCTCATCAACTGACAACTGCTTTGACAGAGTGCACAACACTCTGTCCTCAGTTTTTTCTTACAGGATAGCCTGGCATTGTGCTCTGACTTTTCTTTGCCAAGAATTATCTGTCTCTTCACCGTCCAGTGGAAAAGAGTCTGCTAGAAATTGTGTTAGCAATGCTGACAATTCTATCATCATTTGATTCCTGTGAATCAAGCAAACAATGCCTGTGTTCAGTACGAACTGTTGAACTGATTTTTTATATACTCTTATAATAATTCACTTCATTATTGCAATATGCAATCAAAGATTCCAGACATGTTTTTCATTTTGTAAATATAATGCTTTTTTTTTTTTTTTGCTGTTTTGCATTCCTTTGTCTCTGAAACATCTTTGGAGTCTTATTAGTATGTCTTCTTAAAACTACAAGTTCTGGTGTCCACCATGGTACAGTCACATGTCCTGGTGTCTTCTATGGAATGGTTTTATCTGCTGCTGTTTCAATGATTCTAGACAGTTCAATGCTGAAACACTTGACTTCTTTAACTGTTAGCAATGGGCAGTCTTTTAATTCTAGCATTTTCAAGTTCCCGATTAATAACCTCGTTGAATTGAGTCTAATTGGCTTTCTTTACATTATATCTTGTATCATGGGATTTTAGTTTTCTCATGTTCCAGTCAATCTCAAATAAAATTGCCTTATGATCTGAACACATTTCTTCTTTAGACAATTAGTTTATAATTTTATTTATAACTAACTGACCAGCTCTCATAAGATCAATCCAACTGCAACCAGTGCCCATTTTGATAGGTTTGTTCATTAATAATTATGAGGGGATGAGTGTTAAATTCTTCAAATACCTTCTCCATATCTTTTTTCATATCATCAAACCATATGAAGCTTTTTGCATTGACCCCCATTCCAATCAAGTTTCTCTCCACTTATTTTGATAATAATATCACTTATTGCTCCAAGCATGTCCTGAATAGGTGCAGACAGTCGATTGTACACTGACAGCAAATAGTTAGGAGTTTCCATACAACTCTCTGAGCTTAGATCTTGATTATACATTACTGGAATGTCTATGCATATAACAACACATGTTTTGGGTTCAACATTTCCAGATAAAATTATATAGTTATTTGGAAAACCAGTGACACATGCTTATGTATGTTTATGTAGGATTCTTGGAGAAGGGCAAAATCAATGTTGTTTTCTTCTATATATTTTACTAAATTGCCCATAGCAAGCTGCATATTTAACTGGATAACATTTAGCTTTGTTTTAGTATCCCCCTCTTCTCCATAATCTGTATTTTCTACTATGATCTTTGTTTTATCTGTTGTTTCGTAATCTAGCTCTATTCTTCTTAGATTTTTCATTACATCTAATACAAATTCATCTAATAACACTATTCAGTTTTTTTTTCACAATTTCTGGAACAATGTCCTTTGGTTTCACATGGGTATAGACTGGTGAAGAAGGTTTACATTAGCTTTATACTCAAATTAGTCACAGAGCACTCAAGCACGTTAATCCTATCCATAATGGAGAGGAAGTAAGCTCTATAAAGATACTGACTTTAGTTTTCAGAATCCTTCTTAATTTAGGGAAACTCTTATTAGCCACATGCTTTTGATAGATGTTGTTTTCTTTAACTGAGAATAGTATTTCAAAGGCTTCATTATCATTTTGAAGAGCATGTGTTTTAATTTCATTCTGTGCTAACTGCATTCTTGTCCAAGTTATTTTCGATGGTTTAAGTTGCATAAGTGATAATTTTTTCCCTTTTTTCTTCTGGTATATAAGGTTATTAGTTTTTAATGCTTCATAGATTATTTTGCTGGAATTTGTATCTGAGTAGTTCAAAATGCACCTACCATCTTTCTAACACGTGGCACTTCTCGAACCTAATGCAATTCACTTTTAGTTTCAGTGAATTCATAATTATTTCTCGTCTAATACTATTCTCTACCATTGCATTGTCCCATTAGGTTTGAGGACAATTATTTCCATCTTTTTTTGATGATTTTTGTATTAACTGTAAGGACAACGCAGAAGCAAAGCCTGTCATACAATTGGAGTATTTTCTGTGCTGTAGTTTTTAGGTATCTTTCTCTTTCATTTTGAATCTGCTGAATTGATTTTTTCATTTTGTAAGCTTTCAATCCAATTATTCTCAGTCTGATTAATTAGTTTTTTATTTACCACTCTACTTCTTAGAGTGCCAAGTTCTTGAATTGCTTCAAGTAAACTGAGTTTCTGTTCTTGATCCATAGATTTGAGCTTCTCTCGGCATGGCAGAAAATATTAAGCCTACTACTTTATTTTATGAATGATTTAAGTAATACAGAAGTAACTTTAAAATATTTTACCTTTCTTTAATGGTCTTCAGTCTCAAACATAACTGTTCTGACTAATATTCTAGAAAAAGACTCCAATTTAAATATATTTAAAAGGTATTTCCATCGGATTGCCTTCAATACAGTTTGTATGACCAGGATATTATTCCCACACAAATCAAAAATAAATAAATGATTCCTCAAGTCAAAGGAAATTAATAACACAAGGAAATCAAATAATTCAAAAGAAACAATATTAAAATAAGGTCATTTTGAAATACAATATGGAATGCCATGGTTCAAACCTCAGGAGATTATTACTTTTAAAATCATCGTCATAATCAACCTGTAATGCTCAATTCTAGATGCCCATGTATTTCCTTCAGGATTCATTTATTTCTTGGTCTTCTCTTTGTGTTCTTTTTCTATCTCTTGATATCCATCTTAAGATTATAATCTTCCATCAAATATTCTTGTAATGCGCCAGGGCATATTTTATTTAAATTCAAGGCAGACCAGTCAAATCCATTTCAATAAAGAAAATAATTACAAAACTGGAGTATTACAGTTCTATTATGTACAGTTATTAATAGATTAGTGAGATTCCATTCATTAAAATTTCCTTTTTCCATATTATGAGTATAGGTATAAAAACAATGCACCTTCATAACATCATATTTCAAATGTTTCATAGTTTATTATTTGTGATGAAATGCAACCAAGCAATTGCTAATCCATCAGTTTGTGGTTCATAGTGAAACTGAAATTTAGATTTTCATTGAGTTTGTTTTTACTATTCTATCAACATCCCATAGATAAACAGTCTAAATATATTAAAGTTAGTAGTTTACAAACAGAAACTATTATTTACAGAAGCTGAATCAATGTTAATTATAACTTTATAAAATAAATCTTTGTCATCACAAAAAGAAAGGGAAAACATTAAAGTTTGAATAAATTACATATGTATTTCGATTAATTTATTAAAATTTAACAAAGTTGTGGATTTATAATTATAATAGAAGCTCCAAAACAAGTAGAATTCCAATAACATGAATATTCATGTGTTTCCAATCTTTATAAAATAAAACTTCATCATCACAAAAAGAAGGAAAACATTAAAGTTTGATTCTCTGTTTTTGTAAAAATGCAGATGTAAATTTATTCATCTTTTCTTTTGTCATAATCTACCAAATATTCAAAGCATTAGCATAATCATCAAACATTTAATGAATTAAGCATAAATGTTGTTCACTTATTTAGCTAATGATGAGACAATAAACTTGACAATGGAAAGCCAGTAATAAAAACTCATTATTATTGTTCGATATACATCTAATTTAAAAAAAAAAAAAAAAGGTGGAAATAATAGAGAAACGAAACTAAAAAAAAAGTAAAAATAAATATTAACAATTTTTTATTTGGACAACTCCTTAAATTAAATATGGAAAGTGTCTAAAAAACTCAAGTCAAGTCAGAAAAATAAAAATACTAACCTCCTGGTATGAAACATATAAATCCAGCAATCAAAAATACAAATCCCTTTATACCTGAAAAAAAAAATAATAATAATAAACAGTGTATTTTTTTAAAATTTAATTAAATAGCTGTGACTTCATTTTGATTCAAATTCCCTGATTATCAATATAATTTTCCCAATTATATATAAAAAAAATATTTACCAATAAAAACCTCAAAGGATAGAAAATTAAATCTATAAAAATGTTATATGCAGATGTTATTTTAAAAGTAGACAACTGTAGAATGTGAACTATATGAGTTGACATCAAATTGGACTGTCCTTGCTGAAAGTCATTCAGTTTTAAAATTTGTTTCATTAAATTTTTAATGTAAATCGATTCTATATTTCTTTCCTTATTTGATGATAATGATGCCAGGATAAATCCACCAAAGGTAAGTAGGAAGGTAAGTCCTGTCTCATGGCCAGTGTAGGATACAATGTTTCAATGATCAATCATGACTAGGATGAGACTCAGTTTTAACCCCTGAGAAACAAACCCAATTTCAGTATTTTATGAAAGATTGTGTGAATCCTTTGTTTTATATGGAGGAGAAGCAACCCAGGAAAATCCCCGACTGTTGAAGAGTTCACATACATTTTTTCAATTTATGTGAGAATAAAGTGACCAATGATTATAGGTACTTTTAGGAAATAAAAATAAAAAATAAATGAAAGGAAACCTTGAATTAAATCACCTTTAGATTTGCTCATGAGCAAGATCAATCAAATTTTGTCAAAGTGACTGATACCAAAACTACAAAAGTGATGATTATTGCTTGATGGCAAAAAAAAAATGGCACCCAACAGCAGCTGCAGACAATTGGTAAAAGAATGGCACAGTAAAATTTAATTTTGCATCAGAAATTAATTCCATTTGAAATCAAAGAAATGATTGAATACAGTGTCAGGAGAATAAAACTTTATAAGTAATTCAAGAAATTTCAAAGTGCACAGTAGTATAAATTATCAGCTATTTTCACAGAACAAGCTCACAGCAAGTGTACTACCAATTTCAAGAAGAATTATATGGTACTGTAAAGGGCATTACTTTCTCTAAATAAATAAATAAATGAAACTAGCCATTGCTTAGGGAAGGTCCTCTAGAAAAAAATTTAGAATCTTTGAGCTAAGATTCTCCTGGGTAACCATTAGCCAAGAATAGAAGTTTCAGTAAGAAAGCTCTCAAATATTTTACGGATATGCCACAGATAGCGGTCAGTTTTTGACTACTAAGTTGCCTAATACACTCATGGACAAAAAAATTAGCGCACCAAGAAGGAGTCGTCAAAATGAAACGAAAATTTACATACGTAATGACTACTTTGATATAAGTAAATGATTAGAAAATCAAAGAAAAAGGATAATTTATTTGAGAGAAAAAGGCAAAAGAACGGAGGAGTTAATACTCCGTTGGACCCCCTCTAGCGCGAATGCACGATGCGATACGATCGGGCATTGAGTCATACAAGTTCTGTATGATGTCTGGAGACATTTTGTTCCATATTTGCTGTAACCTTGCCTCTAGTTCGTTCAAACTCGTGGGATGCCCAACTCGTCGTCCCAAATGATCCCAGATATGCTCGATTGGAGACAAATCTGGGGATCGGGCAGGCCAAGGAAGGGTAGTAACAGTGCGGAGACAGTCTTGTGATACCCTTGTCGTATGAGGCCGAGCATTGTCTTGTTGAAAAATGGCTCCTGGGAGCCGCTGCATGAGTGGCAACACATGTGGTTGCAGGATTTCATGAACATACCGCTGGGCTGTACCATGGTGCCACGGAACAATACTAGGGGTGACCGTGTATTGTAGACAATGGCACCCCATACCATCACACCAGCTGTGGGAGCGGTGTGTCGCTGTATAGCAAAGACAGGATTGAAGCGTTCACCACGGGCTCTCCACACACGAACACGATTGTCATCACTGCCGAGATTGAATCTGGATTCGTCGCTAAAGACGACCTGGTTCCATTCCGCTGCAGTCCAGTTTCCTCGTGCGCGGCAAAACTCCAAACGGAGGCGTCGATGGGTAGGCGTCAAGGGCAGCACACGTAATGGGCGCCGCGATACCAACTGTCCTTCAGCCAGGCGCCTTCGTATGGTTCGAGAAGACACAGCGGCCCCTAGTGAAGGTGCTACCTGTGCCTGGATGGCGGCCGATGAAGCAGTTGGCTGTACGCGTGCATTTCTGACTGTGGCGGTCTTCTCGACGACTGGTCTGTCGAGGGCGTCCTGAGCCTGGTCTTCGTGTACATGACATCTCTCGGGTCCAATGGTCCCAACACCTCCTCACAACACAATCAGAGCGGCCTAATTGACGAGCTACTCGCCTAGCTGACCACCCAGCTTCCATCATCCCGACGATTCTCCCTCTCTCAAACTGCGACAACTGCGTATACTGTCTTCGAACACGGCGTAATGGCATGTCTACCTCAGCTCTTCCTTTGTAAATGATTCAGCACACTCAAACAAGCTTTGGTTACCCGTTTTATACTCCACAGAGTACGATGTTCAACGCCCTCTACCGGCTATACGTAATGCGCAATCACGCTGCATTTCTAATCATTTGCATATCTCCCCGACATGTACCTTCATTGCAAGTTTCGTTACGATCCCGCAATTATTTCTTGGTGCGCTAATTTTTTTGTCCATGAGTATAGTTTGTGAATCATGAATTTGCAGTTTCCTAATAAAACTAACTTTTAAGTTATCATAGCAGTCTTGTCAGATTATGATGCGATTATATGAGAATTGTTTGAAATGCTTAAAACATATTGATAAATTATTAAAAACTTGTTGAAAGGAAGTAGGCTTAAAGCATTTATTTTTGAATTTAAAAAGTGAACATGTAGCAACATCAAAATTACCATTGTGAATGAAACATGAATACAATGCTAATTTTATTAATTAGCACCCTTTAATTTTCTTGCCTTTTCTTGTTTGGGAGGTCACTGCCTGATTGGCGGTGGCCTTCACCAAAGGGATCTCACCCTCCTGATTCCTTTATCGGGGAGGGCGAGATTTGGGCTGATGAGTGCTAAGAAGCACGAAATGGCCGTTCCCAATTCCCTCCCCATAAATGAATCAGAAAGGCGATTTCCTTTTGTTTACTCAAGTGCTGCTCTTGTTTTCTTTGCTTTTAAAATTAGATTTGTTTCATTAATTATTCATTCAGAAAGGGCAAACAGCGCTGGAGTTAGGATCATACAGAGAAATTAAAATTCTATCATTAGGAAGGTTAAGGGAAACTGGCATGAGGAAGACCAGGAAGCAGAGAGGTTGTCATTCTGAGAAGGCAACAAAAAGTGCAAAGTTACTGATAAAATGACAAAATCTGGAGGAGATATTCATTATGACAAGACCAAAAGATAGTTGGAAAAGAAAAATGTTAAATTTTACTGAACAAAAATAAGTGGATGTTCTCCAAGGCATAGATGGATTCATAAACTCAGAGAGAATGAGGACAAATTGGTTACGGCAAACTGACAGCAAAATTGGTATTGAGGAAGCCTAAGGAAATGAATTAATAAAGGAGACTGGAAACTCAACAAATGGAGGAGCATGAGAAAGAGTCAGAAGTTGCACAGACTGTTAAACACAGAGAAGTAAGAATAGCAGACAAAACAGGTTGAGTGATGGGACTAAGGAAAGCTACACAGTGTAGGTGGTGGAAAGACTGAATCGGACATAACATTAGGACATGAGGGTGTCTCATCAGGCAATCTATGAACAGTAATAGTTAATGGACCTCATTAAGGATACTGAAATTAAACAAAGAACCTTCAACATGCTGAAAGATCAATTCTTTGTATAATTCTCTGTATAATAACATAAAACTAAAGGATTCTTAAAATTTGTTTTCTAGAATCAAGCAAAATCAAAAAGATAATTTTAGCTTGTAAAAGAGATAGTGAGATAGAAATGTATAAAGGAGAAATAAACAAATTCAGGTCAATTGATAAGCAATTTCATTATGGAGCTGAAAAACTTACAAGCACACAGGAACATAAACATTTAAGGAGCTCACTAGACAATATGTCATGCCTGTATAACACATGAATCATCATGCAAATTATAATCAATGATTATTAAACTGATAAAACAGAAAGTAGGTTTAGTAGGTTAACTTGGAAGCATATGGGCAGCACAGATTAAAAAGTTATTGGATGCGCCATTTACACAAATTTGCACGATTGATTTTGTGGACAGTTGATCAGACTGACACCAAGATCGAGATATATAAAGAAAATCCTACTGTTCAAAAACATGGCCAATTAATTTTTCTTTGTTCCTGCTCTAATATTAATTTGAAGGATCTGAATCTCAAAAATTAGCATACAAAACCCTGTTTTCTTAAAATGAATTTTATTTAAATCAAGAATCCATTAGTAATCTGTTATTTTGAAGAAGCCATGTATTTAAGATTTCTGCTTGAAATTTTCTAAAATTATGATTTAAATACAGTAGAATCCCACTAATCCAAACTAATGGGGAAAATTCCTAAAACAAATGTATTATTTAAATAGACGCGAACAATGATTTCACAATGCATGATGTATTTTTTTTAATCAATAAATACCCAAATTTGCAAGTAGAAAGTAGGCTTTAGGCATGCCCACCAGAAATGCTTGGCTGCCATGATGTCATGTGTATTGAAACATTCACTTGTCTTGCTGACTCTATTGAATCATTGGCTGTTCACTAAATTAACGATTACAATGGATACACATTATATAGGTGAAACTTCACAACATTACAAATACTGTATTGCACTGTTGTAAAAAGTTCAACAATTGCAACATCACAAACATTTTTTTATAACTCTTTCAATGAATTCAAAAAGGCAAAAAGCATGATTAGACATTATTCGTCGAGATAAGGTTTTCAGACCGAAATCTACACTCTTTGTATGTCAGGATCATTTTAATATAAGTAAAATGGATAACCTAAGTGTTTATTTTTTGCTCAATTATTACATTTAATTATTAACATATTTAATGAAAACTAAATGTTGAGAAATCACTTGTTGTCGTCGGCATCGTTCTTACTGTCGTAGTTTCCTTTCAAAATCCAGATATTTTTTCAAATAAATTACCATACGATGACCACATTCTACATTCTATGTATTTTTCTATCCATAATGAACAGCAACCTCCAATAATTACTAATTAATTTTGTAAATAAAAGAAATTATATTGTAAATTAAAAACTTACCAGTATTTGGAATAATTTCTATTACTGTTCCAGTTACTAACAAACCTGAAAAATCAGAATCACAAAAACCATATAAATGTTTTATTAATTTTCGTAATATTCTAAAGTTGTTTGTATTGTTTCAATTAAGTTAATCTCACAAAACTGAGTGATGGTTCTAGCAGTAGTCAATTCCAGAGCTGAAAGGAATACAACGATTCCAGATTGATAAATCAATAAGTAAGTAGATCACAACATAAGAAAATCCTGCTGAGTGACTTTACTCTGCAAGACTACCATTATCCAACTGAAAAAAGGTCACCCATTAATGATTCTACATTATATTCAAATTAACATTAAAGAATTAGAATTAATTAATATTAAGTATTACTTATAAATCTGTAGGAAGCATACTCAATATGATAAATGAACTTTTTAAAAGTAAACTAAAATATTATGAGTGTCATGGCTGTCCAATTACAAGATGTTAATTATTTGAAGGTTTCAAGGTTTTGCCCACAGTTTTTCAAGACAATTCTTAACAAGGTATTTAACATGCTGAACTTCAGCCTTTTATTTGTCTTCACATTAATTTATTTGAGTATTTACTCAGATCAATACAACATGGCAAAGATTTCCCAAAGTTGATAACACTAAAATTTTCAAACTCTGGGTACATGTTGTACTCTCGAACTCTTCATTTAAATATTTTTCATTAATTTTTTCTCTATTTTAAGAGAGAACACATTCAATATTTTTCTTTTCAGTAAACAATGCTTATTCAAAAGATCTTTTTCTCTATTTTTGAAAAAAAAAAACAAAAAAACAACAACAACAACAACCAACAACCACCACCAATTGATTTAATCTTATCATGAATTAACTACTCCCCCTCCTTCACTGTTATCATGAAGTGAATTATGATTATTGGTCCATTAGAAAGTTCATACAGACATGAAAAAAACATTAAGCTTCCATCTTTACTATTGAAATATAAAACACTTTTAAAAAGCATTCTTTTTAGCAGTAGGCAGGAAATCAAATTTTATTAAAATCTAAAAAAAAATGGTTTTTCAAAATTTTCACTGATTTGGCATTTTGTAAGGAACTTAATACAAAATTTAAATTTATGTTAATGAAGTAATTTAATCTGTCGCATTTGCGTGGCATGCCTATTTTGTAATTTAAAAAGTTTGAGGTGATATCTGTATCACTAAAATAAAAAATAAATGTCAGAGTTCTGTACCATGAATCAAGATTCAAACCTTCATGGTTTGAATATGGGCCTAATTTAGCCCATATTAAATAAATTAACATCATGAATAATAATTATTGTAATTTTGTTTAACTAATTACATTTAAATGCAATAAGAGATAAGGGAATTGGAAATGTTTCATTCTCTCATTCAATGTGTGTAAGAGAAAATATTTCTAGTAATTTTGTTTTTATTTTAATGAAAAAAATATGAAGGAGCTAATTCATCAAGTACATATGACTATCTACTGGTTACTATGCCAAAGTCTCAACTCACTATAAATTAATGGCTTTTAGCTGCACTAGACTAAAAATTAAAGTCTAGTATCTAGTCTAGTTCACTAGCCGAAAAATTAAAAATTCTTAAGACCTAGTAGCAGTTAACTAACCAAAATCTTATTTTAAAATATATATGCATATGAGAAACAATTCCATGTGTAGGTAATGCACAGGATGAGTTATGAAAAGAAATATTTAATGAGAATCAGAACCAGTATTAAAGTAATTAAAGAAGGATTTGAACCATACCCCTTCATCATCCTTCCAAATTCAAGCTGCAGAAAATTTACAATTACTAATCAACTATCAGAAACCATATATAATAGCAAAAAAAATATGTAGAATAATTTAAATGCGATTATTCTGAAATCACGAATTACTTCAAAGGCAAACCCCAAAATATATTTAACAAACCGCACATATAAACTTTCTTTAAAAATAAAAATAATTCTACACATTTAACTTTTGAAATTGTTTCAAACAATAAGGGATTGACACATTACAGGTTGCAGTATACTGAAAAGCTAAAAATGAATGGAAGTTAGACTAACTGATTCTTCAAGTTATATCACCAAGATCTCTCTCGTATTCCAAGGTTCTTAGAATATTTTAACAGATTCCCTATCCAAGAATTGTTTGTCAGCTTTCAGTGGTAACTTTAGGGACAGCTATGATTGTTCTACATAATAATATACAAAGTATATTTTTTTTATCTATCTTTTTGAAAATTATCTTGTTGATGATTTTAAATATTATCAGTTATGCAATTATATGCATTGGTATTTGTGAAATTAAACCAAGAGATTACATTATGTTTATTTATACAAACCTAGACCAATTATGAGGAGGACAAAAGCTGCCAAAACTATCTTCCAGTTTTCTTTAACTTTGGGATGTGTCCACCAACTATAGAGAAATAAAGAGATCAAAAATAAATAAATAAATATACAAGTTTGAAGATTTTAGAATTTTAATGTCATAATGTACTCTGTATAAGCTTTCAAATAAAAACTACAAATTAATTTGCAGTAATTAAAAAAACCTAAAAACAGGCCACAAAGGCTAATGAGGCATGGGGTATGAGATTGATTTTTATTTTTTCCTAAATGAACAGCAAAAGCTACATTAGTAATTAGTATACCATTCACACTATTGAAGTTCTCTTTCAATTTGTGTATCTGCACTAGTATCAGTTTAAGTAGGTGTTAGATATGTTGGGCTAATGCATCAGAAATTTAAAGAAATAGTGAGAGTTTATAGATTAAGATATCTGGCAGTTGAGTCAGGAGTTACCATAGATAAGAGGAGAAAAGTTACAATCAAGCTATTTGTTTCTATACATTTGCTTGCATGTTTGCTAAATGGTTCAATATCAGTGAATGGGCAGCAGAAAAGAACCAAGAACTTGCTACTGAAAGTGAAATACATAATCACAATGCTATCTATGAATCTTTGCCACTAAACATGGCTGAAAAGTTTTAATCTATTTTTCCAGAGAGAAAATGGATGACAACTTTCATCAATTTGGATGATTTATGCTGATCTTGTGGAACTCTTGCTGGGATTTTGTAGGGACAATAGAGGGAAGGAGACCAGCTACTTTATCTCCATTGTACAAAAGAGATGATTCCTTGGCATTTGCTTTGGTTGAAGTAAATTATTCTCAATATCTGTTATTCCATTTTTCAGAAATGATAGATAAGACTGCTAGAAAGAAACCCTGCTTATATGGGCATTTCTTGAATGGTGAATTTCCAGGTCAGTTAAAAGACCAGAATGCATTTGAGTGACTTTCCACTGACAAAGCTATTGAAGTGATTGTGGCTGTGAAAAAAAACACACACACACTACAGGAGGGAATTCTGGGTTCAGCTTTAAGAGACATGCAATATTACTCTACTGAATGCAGAATAAAGAAAGTTATTAGAAACTTTCAAGATATTTTGTCATCTGTGAAGCAGGACTGCTACCATTCTTCAGACTTTTGTATGACAAAAAATGAGAAACACAAGATTATTAATTGGAGAAGGCTTCTTGGGAACAGTGAAAGCAAGAGTGAGCTAACAGGTTTTTTGATGGAAAGTTAGCAGGAGTCAAAGGAAGAAAGTGATTTGCTATAAGGAATTATTTGTCACCACTGAAGACAAACGTATCACAGCTAAATTTATAAAAAAACCTTGCTTCCTCACAGTTAGAGACAGACACAGTATAATGTTGTGCAAGTGCAATCTAACCAGCAGTCTTTGCTTATTCAAACAATAATGGAATGAAAGAGTATTTGACATGGACAGTCTGTATCTCTTTTAATTCCTTCCACACACTAGAGTATGTAGAAAGGTTGCCAAGCCAATTGTCACACTTAATAGATAAAGTAGAAGGGTCTGAACTATGCGAAAGTTCTTCACACTTGGGACAGATGGCCTTGCCTCTACATGCAGCTGATTCATGAACATACCTGACAGTTGTAAAACCTCAATCGGTTAAGAATGCATGGTCTAATATTAAAGTTAAGGTATCCAGCTTTCATCGATTTTGGTAATGTTGAAGAATCAAAAGTCAAAATTATGGTGCGATTTGGTATATCTTTGTTGCCATGGTGCATACTAATGCATTTAACCACAATCAACCCTGAGATTTAAAGCCCTCAAGCAGTTTATCATCATTTTTACTATCTATGTCCTGCTCAACTATGACACTCTTTGAAGAATCGAAAGTCCTATGTATTGTTGCAGATCTGATGTCAGCCAGTGTCGTCATTTCCAGTATCTGCTCAGCTGCTCATGAAGATGGTAACTCGAGCAGTAAATCACCAGATCTGATTTGATTGTTGATGTTACTCCAAGTAGAGCTTTGGAGATTAAAATGGGAGACAAGATTGCCAAAGATTTTGTAAGTTAAGGAGTGCTAAAGATAGGTGTAAGGATTGGAGTAAGTGACTGGTCAACAGTATGGGAATTGCTTCCCAATTGCTTAGATATTGTAATGTTAAAGATAATAATAATTCATAAGATAAAGAGAAAAAAATTCTGAGTTTGTGCTCCTATCTCACCACAGAGACCAATGAGGGGATGTCATGATTGCCAAAAAATTTTCAAGGTGATGCCAGGAATATACAAGAAATGATATCTGAATTAGGGAAGATGCAAGACCTCCGAGACCACATGGTTGACCCTAGCCTAAACCTACTTCTGAAGAAGCAGGAGATTACCAGCCGACTGATCTCAAGGAGAGTGGATGGAATACCTTTTTGTCACCAAAGACGACTGTTTGCTACACAACTTATGGTGCATTTGGTCAATTTTGTCACAATGTGTGTGTGAAGTATTGTTTTCATCTAAATTCAGGAAGCTGTAGTGTATGACACATTGCACAGTCCACCACACTATCAACAAAAATTTCTGTGGAGTCAACTTTGGTTTAGGAGGTTCACCATAATCCAGTCACTGTCCAGATCGCTTACGGTTGTCATACAACACCCACTTTTCATCACTGGTTACAATGCTATCAAATAGGGAGTTCTTTTTCATTGTGAAGGAAAAGGTTACTCAGGTAATCTCAAACTGGTGCTGCTTCTGATGCTATATTAGTTCATGTGGATGATCAGTTTTAAGGAAATAATGAAACTAGGTAATAATATTATACGAGGGTCATTCAAAATTTTTTTTTTAATTTTTTTATTTACAGATTTGCTATTTTCATAGTACACAGAGCATCCTTCCTGTCTCTATTCAAATGTAATGCAACCCATTCCCACAGGTGGCATGGTTGTAGCAATTCTGAAAGATGGCTGCTGCTTGTGATGTCCATCAGAAGCAACATGCTGTTATTGAATTCCTGATTTGTGAGAATGAGTCAGTCTCAAACATCAACAAGAGACTGCAAAAGGTGTATGGAAATAACGCTGTTGATTGCAGTACCGATAGTCATTTGGCATATAGGTCATTACTGAGAATGGCCATGCCAATATTCAAGATTTGCAATACGGTGGCAGACAGTACACCGCAAAATGTGGAGTGCATGAACAAACTACTGGTTACTGCAGATTGATGTGTGACTGAGAAAGAAATGTCAATGCAACTGAGCATTGGGGAATACGGAAACAGTTGGGGTTAAAGAAGGTCAGTGGAAGGTGGGTTCCGAGGATGCTCACAAATGCCCACAAGGAAAGCCGAAATACCATAAGCAGCAAACTTTTGATGCAATACGAGAAAGGTGGAGAGGAATTTCTTTCAAGAATTGTGACGGGAGATGAAACACGGCTGTACCATTTTAAACCAGAGACAAAACAACAATCAATGGAGTGGCATCATGCGAATTCACTAAAGAAAGAAAACAAAATCATATCTACATCTTTGGCAGAAAAAGTTATGGCAACAGTTTTCTGGGATTAGGAAGGACTCCTGCTTTTGGACATCATGCTATGAGGGACAACCATTAACTCTGAAGCATACATGGCAAACCTGAAAAAACTTCAAGCTCGGCTGAGACAGCTTCAACCGCATCGGCAGAAGCAAAATGTTTTGTTGTTGCATGACAACGCCCAGCCATTTGTCAGTCAAAAAACCAAGGAAGTGATCAGAAAACTTGGATGGAAAACATTGCCACATCCAGCATACAGTCCTGATCTGGCACCACGGATTACCATCTTTTTGGCAAACTCAAGGATTCCCTTCGCGGAACAAAGTTTGAAAATGATGAATCCCTTATGATGGCCATTAACAGTGGCTCAGATAAGCTGGCCCACAGTTTTACTGGGCAGGCATACTGGCACTCATTCCAAGGTAGTGTAAGACTATTGAATGCCATAGCGATTATGTAGAAAAATGACATTTGTTCTTAAGGCATGTTTCTTCACACTATAGCAATAGCAAATCTGTAAATAAAAAATTAAAATAAAAAAAAAAAAATGTTCTGCATTATTTTTAGAGTGACTCTCGTAGTTGAATTTTTTTTTTTAAAAAGAAAGAAATCCAATTTTTATCATGAATTAATCTTTTATAATAGCTCATATTGCAACACTTCACTCATCTATTGATGCTTGTAAGTATCCATTTCTTTTGTCTGCTTACTGAAGTGAAGCTGGTAAATAGCAATCTGACAAATTCATTAGAATCTTCATCAATCAAGAGAGAGAGAGAGAGAGCATACATTGGTTTGATGAATACTGCCTTCCATGGTCAAGCGATCTAGGCAGCTGATTGGACAAGTTAGCTTCACGATACACTTTTCGACTTTACTCCTTTTATTTTGTCTATATATTTCTTCAGTATAATGCAGAATACTTCCTTATGAGCTACTTAAGGTCACATTTAATCAGATAAATAGTTTCTTATGCTCCTTTGGTTAGACGTAAATGGCACAATAGCCAAGATAAAATAATAAATTTAAGTGAATTTAATTTTAAATTTTATTTCCGGAATCAGGATGGTACAAAATAACCCTTGTATGATATTACTGCCTTCTATGCAACTTCTGAAGCTCACACCTCTACAACAGTCGACCACATCTACTATATAAGCATATCCCAATTTATACCAACTACACAACCATTACTTTGTAAGTGTACTCTATTAAATTACTAATACTGATCTGTCAGTAATAAACATCAAGAAGTCTGTAGTACAATTTAGGGTTCAGCTCCCTTTCTAAATCAAATTTAAATTCCAGGATACTAAATAGAGGAGAGGAACATGAATGTGCCAAGAACCAACCAAAAGATACATTTGCACATTCATAGCTAAAAGCATAAGTGACAAAAAAGAAAAAAATGAAAAAAATTAAGAATAACAAAGAAAATAGAAGAGAAAAGGTTTGGGGTAAAATTCTTTGTTTCAAATATCCTATGCAAAACTGAACAGAAAAAAAAATGTGGGATGAACTAGAATCTAACTCCAAACTCTAAAGGAATGTTGATTAGCGATTCATTCAGTCCTTAACATATAGGGTTTTTTATCTAAAGACTGTTCCTAAGAAATTATAAGTTTTACTATAAAATATTAAGAAATGGTTGGTGACATCATTAGATTACACTAGCCTTCTAAAAGTATTCATTTATTAAACAATGAAAAAAAAAACAAAAACAAGATAGGGATAGTGATTAGTAAACCAATCACAGTGCTTCGCAACGGCTTCAGAGTCACCTTTACTTTAGAATAGACTGCGCCGGGGTGGTCTAGAAAATGCTCATGCGAGTCTGTTTGCGACCCCATGCTATCTTACCCACCCTTATTTACATGGAATAATCGTCATTCTTAACTCAAACCTTGTTAATACACTGAATTCCTAATAATGACTAAAAAAAAAAAATTGCCCATGAGGGGATCGAACTCACGAACTTCGCGTTATTAGCACGACGCTCTAACCAACTGAGCTAACAGGTCACCTACAACATTCAACATTCAGGCCACCTACAACTGAGCTAAGAGAAGCCATTGCGAAGCATTGTGTCCACAGGCAGACAAACCTGGGATATAAGGCGTCTTTCAGAAGCCTAAAAAATAACTGCAACGTTATTTACCAAAATACCAAACATCCTGATACAGGAGTATAAAAATACATACAACAGCAAAAGTGAATTTGCCTTTATAAAGCAAATACATATGACCAGTCTCACCCAAGATATTGTTGCAATTACTATTATTTTTCACTTTAAATTGAATCCACTTGCTTCGTTTTGTAGTAACTTGACAATGGATAAAAATATTTTGTCTGTAAATTTTTAAAAATTCTTGTATGTATCAAATTATTTAGGAATGTAAGCTTAACATGTTATTATGAGTTTTAGAAGGCTGCATCTCACACAAGAGAACATATCACTCGATAAAAGGGCTGTCAAATGCTACTTAACACTAAATACCAATAATTTAAAGATATACAAGTATGTCACTATCACTTGCAAAAAAAAAAAAAAAAAAAGCTTATACCATGTATGACTGAACTGCACAGACTCTGATGATATACCTATTTACTTTTTTTTATCCTGCTGAAAACAGTTTTGTTTTCATTAAACTGTATTTTCCTGATACAACCAAAAAATAAAACAAATAATAAAAATCAACACAATGAGAGCATTCTTACAACAATACAGAGGCAATATGTTATACATTTTTTATAGATCTTCAACTAATAATGCAGAGTGTACATAAACTAAGAGATCGGTAGCAGTTATTATCTTTTTTATTTTGTACATGCTAATGCTTTAAGTTATTTTAGTTTATTTAAATTGTACATATAAATAAAAAAAGAAGTTTTTTTTTTTTTTTTTTTTTTTTTTGCTTTTCAGTATTTTTAGTAGGCATGTCATTAGTGTTAAACCTCAAATTTGTGTTACAAGATATACACTTCTAGAATTTTACCATTCATAAATTCCAGAATTTTAGTTGGTACCCAAATGGAAAACTATTTAGGCCTAAAAATGGTATGTTTAGAACTAATACCCTGTTTTAGATGCTCTTTAAAACAAGAAGAAAAAGAAAAAGAAAAAAAAAAAACAACACTGTAAAATCTAAATGTCATGACCATCAGCTTAGATAAAAAAAATTAAAGGTTTTATCTAAGAAAAAGTAAAATAAAATTGGATAATTTCAGGTCAAAGTGTCTTTTTTTATATTTTTGGAAAATGAGTGAGTGCAAGAGCATGAGCAGACATTTTTTTAGTCAGTTTCTGGCATTCAACAATAAACTAAGGCCTAGGCCATTTATGTAACAAAAAATAGGAATTGTTTTAAGTTGACAGTACAAACAACTGAAATATTTAAGTTACTGCAAGTAATGTGAAAGTTGTGCAAAGCACACTAATGGTAATAGAGGGGGGGAACCCTATGGAAAAATATTTTCCTGCAAATTATCCTGCAGAATAATCAGGATTTTAATGAATGCCTAAAGATGAGACAAGGAAAGTGAAGGGGTGTGAGGACGAGTGGGAACTAGGATTTTGATTAACTTATTCATTTAGGTGATTTTGGTTAACTCAGATTTTCATCAAAAACATCCTGCATTTCCCTGAATAGAATGAAATCATTACATAAATGGAAATTACACAAATTATAAGAAATTTCAAAAGACAAGATATTATGCATTTTTTTAATGCATTCGTTCATTTTTTTTAATGATTAAGTATCCATTAACTTATTAGTATCTACTGGCTGTGGAATAATTGAGAGAGATAGCCAATCATAAGTGAATGTTTTATTTCAGATTAAAAATCAGGTAGTAGTGTGCTAGAGCTATAAAAATACTTACTATTGAAAAGTATCAATACATAAAGAACATTTGCAGTGCATGGCTTTGAAATCTTTACCAAAATCTACCCACAAATATCTGAGAAGATAAGTAAGCATTGATTAAGATCAGCTTTCAAGATTGCATTGAGGCTAAGAATATAACCAACTTTGAAGAGAAATGAACTGCATTTTTGGAGATATGATGAAACTGGGCTTAAATGGCAACAGATTATGGTATCTGTTTTTGGCATCTTAACTCTATCTTTTAAGTGCCTTTTATAGCAAAATAATTGGGGACTTTTCTTTTACAAACCCAAACCTTCTGGCACATTTCTGCAACCTACACATTGATCCCTCTCTTAATTAACCAAAAAAAAATGCATGATACCCATTGGCTCCCCTTCACTCATTGGTGCACCCCTGCTTTGCTTACCAGATTTTGACAGTCTATCACTTATCACAAATGGTTTTTGAGTTATCTTGATCACAGACAGATATATCAATTTTAATTTATATGTATATTTATTTAAAATGTACTATAGGACTTTCATGTTCTAACTTTTTTTCCTCTCTGATGAATATTATCTGTGGTCCTTTACAAACAGGACCAAACCTGTAGTATACAGTGACAGCTATGCTACCAGGAAAGTGTAACAAAAGTCTAGTAAGACCAGAAATATATGTATTGCTTTGTAATTACTAGCAATAATTCGGTTGAGTTACAAACTAAATATGTCACTTCTTTCAATACATTTTCACATTATCACTTAAAAACTGTACAAGATTTTATAGCTATTTTTCCATCCAGCATATATTACAAAAGTGAATATACATAATGCAATTTTAACATGTGTAGTTAAGAGTGATAATTTATGCTAAGACATAAGCTCAGTGATCTTTATTTGTGTGTGTTTTATCCCTGTTATGAATTATAAGTTATATAACAATGAGAGAAAAAAATGGGAAAACCACTTCCTGAACTTATGCTAGAAAGTGAAAGAATCCATGTAATGGCAGAAACTAGTGTGAATTTTCTTCAGCACACAAGCTTAGACGATTATAATTAATTCATCTCTCCAGCTTTTTAATTATATTATGAAATTAATTATAATAATGTATTATGAAACAAGCATATAACATTTCTCTTGCCATCACATCTGATCCTAGATAGGAACTGATCAAAATTTACTATAAATTGACAATCTTTACATTATGTAGAAATGCCTAAGAATAATACAAATATTATAAGGACAAATTCCACAAAAAGGTCAAACACTACTCATTTTATTATAAACTAGTGTTTACAGATACCAATGTAAAGATAATGAACTGCTTTACACAAAACTGTAACTTGTTTGCTTACATTTGTAAAACTAGATCAAAATTATAACAATAAAATAACCATGAGGAGGAAAATGTTTATAACCATAAAATGTTCTCGATGGTATTTAATTTAGTAATTACTTATTTTAGTATTTCATGGTGCCATAAAGACAAAAACTGATATCTTCTGAATTCTTCTATCTTTAAAAGACCATATTTATCTAATACAACATAATGTCAAATTTTATTGATATTATAGAAGAAAAGCATTCAATTCTGCAATTTATCTCTGACACTATAATGGATGTTAGTTTTGTAAAAGGAATACACTTGCATGGCATTGCAAATGCAAGTAGAATCCCCTAGGATTAAATTAATGTCACATTTTTATATCCATTTCCCTATTAAAGTAAAAAAAAAAAAGACTGTAGGCTTCTTGAAAAAACAGACAAAAAAAGACCAACAGCTAAAAAGCCTAGGCTTGCATTTTTCATTATTAATCAATATCTACAAGGTTACTGCATTTACTTGCATAATTTCCCTCTTTTTTTCCCCTTCTCTAAGTTTTCCAATTTTATTGAAGGGGGAAAACATGCGGTGAACAAAAGGCCAGATTAAGAACAGAAAGCCTTAGCAACATTTTAAAATAAAAAAAAAAAAAATGTAAAAATTTTGTATTACAATTCATCTGCACATAAAGAATTTTTGTTAAAAAAAAAAATCATAATTTTCCTCCTACAATAAGCCTTAATTATTAATTCAGTATATTAATTTAGGTTGTGACTCTCTCACCTTTTGTATTAAGTACGCAGGCACTCCAATTTCAAACTCGCCATATAACTTATTTCTTCTCCCATTTCTAACAAATATTCAATAAAGAACCCCGACATAAAATTTCCTTATAGACATAGGCGTAACTAGGGGGGAGCCAGGCCCCCCCCCCCCACCCAGAAAAATACATATTAGTATAATTATTTTATATTTTAAATATAAAAATAAATGAAATATTTTTTAACTTATTGGCATTGTACGCATTATTTGCAACAATAAGAATGCAACTATTCAAAGGTACAAGTTTAAATTTTAAATTTCTCTGCTTTTTTTCCCCAAACATAAGGGCCCCCCCCCCTAATTCTGTAGTTACACTAATGCTTACAGAAGAGTAAAACACATCAATTTTACCAACAAAAAAAAATAGCTGAAAATGTATATTCAGACAGAATAGTGGTCAGTTGGAAATTACTTAGTAATGAACAACAAGATAAAACAATTACCTGCATTTAGAGGCTGTAAGGGTCTGAAAATTTGTGACATAAAGGCTAAAATAGAGTTTAAATTAACTTTTAGAAGCATGGGCTTTCCTAAAGGTTCAGGGAATATTTTAAGAAAATTTTAAATCCAAAATATTACAATAAATCTAGGGGGTAATTATGCGAGTAAATACAGTGTTTTGAAACATTGTGCAGAGACAGGTTATTTAAAGTACACTTTGTTTCACTCCATTTACTAAATTAATATAGAACAATCAATTGATGATAAATAAAAAATTGAATTTATTATAGTTAAAGCCAAACGTAAAAATTTAAATGCCAAAAGTAATATTATCTTATGTGTATACAGGGTTGTTAAAATTAAAGTATCCCTATTTGAGGGCTGTGGAGAAAGTTCTAAGGCTCGTAATGAATAGAAAATTGGGCAACAGTTACTTCAAAGGTTACACTCACCATTTATTGAAAAAAAAAAAATAATTACAAAATTTCTCAATAGATGATGTTGTGGCAATAACTTACATTATTTGCATAATGTTTACTACTCAGTTCTATAAAAGCAAAGCAGTCTCTTCAAAATCACTGGACAGCAGTATTATGAAATGTTAGTAAATTTTGCAATACCAGAGCTGCAACAACATGGGTGTCTTCAGGACACAATATTCATGAAAGATGGTGCACCACTGCACCAGCCCACATCTACCATTTTATCCAAAGATTGCAAAGCAGCACTTTACAAACAGGTAATCAGCCATTGTTTCCAGACATCTTGGCCACCCCGATCACTGGGCCTCATATCATGTGACTTCTGGTTGTGTTTTTTTTTTTGAAGAACCAAGCATATTGGAAAGGATGTCAAACACTTTCCGATCTGAAGGACAGCATTAATACTTCATGTGCTGGCTATACTAGTTGACAAATTACATTCTGCTGTAGAAAATGCTGTTCTTTGAATGGAAAACTGCTGACCACAGTGGAGGACACATTGAATAATATTGTAGCACTATTCAAGTGATTTGTATTGCCGTTCCACCGTTTAGTGACAAATTTTGTAACTACCTTTTTTTTTACAGTATGAGGTTTGGATATTTATATGCATCTTACAGAAATCATTATATTTTCAATTTTTCTTAATTAATTGGTAATAGTGCTGATGTAATATTATAATTGTCTGTATGTGGGTTTTTTTTTTTTTCTTTCAAGATATTGATTTGTTATGGAATTGAAATTTTTTATTACATAGTGACAGTGATCAGTCCAAAAAAAACTGCCCGTTTCTATAAATTCCAAATTATTTTTCAAAATTTTACTATTGTAAGAGTTTCACTTTTGCAGCTTGTGCTGCTTTTATTATCTAGTTAATTTGTTTTTGAATTTTTGAAGTAAAAACAGGGTATTTAAAATTAAAGTATCCCTACTTATTACAGGGCTCTGGAGCAAGTTATAAGGCTCATAACGAAGAGAAATTTGGACAACAGGTACTTCAAACAATACTTTCTCCATTTATTGAAAAAAAATAAAGTATTCCTTTACAAGCATATACAGGCCCTTAGGGTCACAGAAGATAAGGCTCCCAGTGTTTTGTGGCCAATGGGACTAAGCTACGGTCAAGTAGTCAGCCCAATGCCTACTCACTTTTATCTCCCAGGAAAGAAATCCATTCATCACAGAGATGGGTAGACCCCAGGACCTGTCTGGAGGAGAATTCAGCCTGGAAAAATCCCCAACATCTGCCAGGCTGCATTTAAGCACCTCATTGCTTGGCTACTGGGCTCACTAATCTTCTATTGCCATTAATGCATGTAGTTCATAACTGTATTACAATCTTGTACAGAAGTTCCAAAGTGTCCTTAGATAATGAAGCATTCACCAAATGAGACAGAAACTGTAATATTAGATTTAAAAAAAAATGAAAATCAAAACATCAATGGCAGCTCATAGAAATGAATAAAGAGCCTGGTTGGGAATTTTTAGCACTGGCACTTATAGTGCCTTCACCAAACCATAATTTGTAAAAGAATTTTGTTTGTGCACTACCTGTTTGAAACTAACTTTGAATTTTTTGTTTTTTTTCCCCCCTGTAAAATATTAATTCAGGATAGAACTGTTTCAATTCTCCACATCTCTAATAACTGTTTTAACTGGAAAAAAAAAGTATCTCCATTGCATTTTTTATTTTTATTTTTTTCAGTTTCCCTTTCTTTGGATTTGAACTTTTTTCTTAGCTCACAAAATGTAGTTTATGGAAAGAGAATATACAAAACATTGATGTTTTTACCAGTATGTATCACTTCAATATCATCTGAACTTCCATAATTCATCATTCACTGCATGTTTATCAAATTATTCAATTCAAAACACATTATAACTCTAAAGTTGAATGAATTTATCAACGTAATTAAATTTTATGGTCTACCTTTTTAAACCAGATAGTCAAAATTAAAAACACAAAATGACAAAAGAACAGCCTATTAATTTATCCTGCAAACATTTTTCAATTTAAAAGAGAAAGAATAACCTAACTGTAGTATTTATTTACAAGTTCAAATTAAAACACATATGGAATGCAAAGGATAATATGAAAGAAATAAAAATGAAATTTAAATGAATTATCCGTTTTCATTTTTACTAACAGCTTATATTTATGAAAAGCTAAACTGCGCCACATTTGAGGTTCTTAAACATCTTTGGCATAAATATAGATCGAGTTCCAAAGCTTCTGCGTTCATTCAAGTACATTAGAAACCTTTTTTTATTATTACTATTTTCCTTCTAATAACTCAAATTACCTGGTGCAGTAAAAGTATTTCATGCAGTATTACGACAACATAAAGCAAAGTAATTTGAAGTTATTAAGCTATACAAGATATTATTTCTTCAAAAATATTTCGGACAACAACTATTAGCAATGATACTCCAAGCATTTTGACAAAAATGATCTGCGAAAAAGTATCTTACAATGTTAAATCAAAATGATTCAACAAGCCAATGTTAAGTATTAATGAAGTACAATAGAATATTACCTGTTTGAAGTGTCATATTTATCCGTGGAATAATAAACATCATGAATGAGAGAATCACTATCTTTTGAGATAGCCTAATAAGAATTGTAAAAAAAATAAAAATAAATAAATAAAATATAAATATATATTAATATTTGATAAGTTTAATAAACATTTCCATTAAAATTTCAGCCAATATACAATATATTTAGACAAGGAAATTAATTTACTGTATACAATATATTCATTCCTATATGGAGAGAGAACTCTTTAAAAAGAATCCTGAAGGGCTAAAAGACTTACGTCTTCAGGTATCTTCAACCGATCCAAACCTCGATTGCTGTCTTTGAAAATATCGTCGACTTTAACAACAATACTGTTCTCGGATAATACGTTTCGTTTAGGTTTCAGAGGGGTACTTTCAGTCGTAGATCCGTAAGTTCGAACTGCTTCGTCATCACATTCAGTTTCAAAAGCATCATCAATTGTGAACATACCCCCGTTAGTAGTCATCAGTTCTCGTAAATTAGTCATTGTCCGAATTTTCAGTTATTTTTCTAGAACCTTTACAGAAAGTATAATACTCCCAAATCTCTCGTTTTCCACCATGTTGACGGACGCATTTCGTTTTTTTTTTTCCCTTGCAATCTACTAGATGGTAGCACCAGTCCAAGACGTCACGAGCGTTGGATCAGCACCACCTAAATGACAACTGGATAACCTACTTGTGCCACAAACGTGTTGACTTAATTGGTGCAGCAGCCATTTTGCAGTAAGGCACAAAGTTAATTTATGTAATATAATAAATTCAACATCTGAGAGGATAAATGCTTACAGACAATATAAAATCATACAAAATTGAGAAATTAGAATTTTAGTAATAAATATACGTAAAATTATACATAACGTTTAATTATAGTTGCAATTGCCATTTTCAAGTGATATGATAATAGTACTGTAATTTGAAGCTTGAATAGACCTGTGTAATTTTTAAATATATTTATTACTAAAATTCTAATTTCTCACGTTTGTGTGATTGTATATTGACTGTAATTCATTTATGTAATTTCATTGTAATTCCTTAAAATTTAGTAAATTCAATATGGAATAAAACTTATAAGAATCATCAAAAAAATATGAATAATCTCCAGAATAAAATATTAAAACTTCGTTATCCATACCAATAAAAATTGCACCACAAAAATTATCAAAAAATATGAATAGTCTCCAAAATAAAATATTAAAACTTGTTATTCCTACCAATAAAAATTGCACCCCAAAAATTATCAAAAAAATTAAATTCTTACTTCACTTATTATGATTGATAATTAAAAATTATTATAATTTATAAAAGTACTCAATCAAACACTATAATTACAATTTAAGAAATTTTAACTTCCTTCATGTTAAGGGCGAATTTACGGGGGTGCTAGGGATGATAGTTTTTTTTACAGATAAATAAAAATGTTTTCTGTTATAATAATTTTATTAATTATTAGTTTAGGCCTAAAAACGGAACATTTAAATTGGGTTTTGGTGTTTGAATTTGGTATACAAATACCTCATACCTACCGGTGAGTTCGCACCCCCAGATATCAAGACCTAAATCCGCCCATGTTCATGTACACTATCCGAGAATTTTTAATAAGTATGGAGAAAATCATCCAATGTATTTACAAACAAAATATCACTAATAAAATAGGTTTAGCCAATTTTAATACTTTTTCGCGTATTTCTTTATTAAAAAAAAATATGTTATTGAATATTATTATTATTATTATATTTTAATGTAAACAATAAATATATAATGGTTTGAAGCTTAATTTATTGTATTTTCTTAATATCTCTTATGTATAGTAATCTCAATAATTTATTTGACTTTATATGCTTGTGTTTATTAATTATTTATATATAAATAATATACACTTTGTAGAATTGTACAGTTTATTTAAAATTACATTTCATATATTTATAATTATTTTCTAAATTTTACTTTATAACTTATTAATCTTTTGTTTTTTAACTTGTATAAAACAGTAATTGAGCTGTTATAACCTCAGCGGTATTATATTTATATATTTTTTATTTATTTAAATTATAAATTATACAGGGTTTCGCAGATCGATCGCATTTGCTTCACACCACGGAATTCCTCATTCACTATGACTGAAAAAAGTTATATGGGTAGTTCTACAAGAATTGGGTAACTTTTTGGAGGAAAACGTGCCAATTCTTTATTTATTTTAAATAAAGTGTTTTAACATAAAGTAGGTGGGAAATATAATCAATGTACTGTTCCAGAAAGGAACAGTCACTTTATTCAGTACTAGCTGTACCCGGCATGCGTTGCAATGCCACTCAAAGAAAGAAAGGGCTCGTTGAGAAGGGGCCGTAAATATAAGGTCCCGGTGTCGATCGGGTGTGGGACACTTATGCCGTTGTGTCGCCATCGCCCCACCAGTGTGTGTTGTCCGTGCCCCCCACAGGAGAGAGAGTTTTTCCCTTTTTACAATTAACTTCGGGGGCCCTAAATATAAGGTCCCGGTGTCGATCGAGGGTGGGACACTTAAGCCCTTGTGTCGCATCCCCCCC
>JAFIDM010009631.1:93729679-93761821 GCA_023159025.1 Thereuonema tuberculata | reverse complement strand
AATACATACCTGAAATTATGCCGTGTATTTTTGAAACACCCTGTATATTGGTAGGAAGTTCTGGTTCTTAAGTTTTACTTTTTGTATTTTTTGAGTCTCATGAAAAGTGATGTGAATGTCTTCAGTAGCAGCTGTTCAGGGTTGCTTTCTTGAATGGATGGTAATGGTTTTGGATGGTAATTTCTTCCTTTGACAATAGGAAGGATGAGCTGCAGATCTATAAATGAGTATTTTATTAGAAAAATGGGCATGTAATACAGTGGGACAATAGCAGAACAGTTTTTCAGTGTACATCACAAATAGAGAAGAGTTGACCTCAAATGAAAGAATCTTTTAAAGTGATGAAACATTGACGAAGCCCAACTTGACAAAACCCCTAGTTATTTGTGCTGATGGTTCACTTGTTCAAGAAACTGCTGGGATGTAAGCAATCAAAAATTCTGATATCGCATATAACAAACTTAAGTAAATTCACAAATGGATTTTGACAAACCAAATTAAAATATTGAAAACATTGGCTAATTTTGGCATTGTCCCAAGACTGAACACGTTTACATTGTTAAAAGAATCACATTGCATACTTTTTCATTGATCATTAATAGTAACGACCACTGAATCCTTTGTTTAATAGATAATTTAGTTACAGTTTATATTTGATTTTTAATGAAAGGTAGTGCTTCATCTTGAAAAATATGAAATACTTTATTGATTGATTTGAATAATTTCATTATTTTTACAAATAAATAAAATTTACATTTGTATTTCTCCTTAATGATTAATTTTTTTAATTTTTAATTTTATTTTAATCAAATAATGGTCTGAAATATCTTATTTTAGTAACTAACTTTTTTATATTGCAGGATATGTCAGTGAATGACACTTCTATTTTAATTATTAATGTAATTAGTGTCATTAATTTAAAGATTTCTGAATTTTTACTAACCATTTCATTATTAATTATGTTTATTATATTTAGATTCCACACTTTCTAAAAATGATGGAATATTTTATATGTATATATATATATATATATATATATATATATATATACACACACACACACACACACACACACACACAGTAAACTCCCGGTTATTCGCAGACCTCTCCTGTTTCAATTTTTTTTTACTGTACTATAAATTATGGAATTAAAAAAAAAAATCAATCTAGAATAAGGTAAATAATAAAAGAGGCTAACAAAGTAAGTGAAGACAATTGTAGACAAACAATTTAAAGAACGACTTTATAGGCGCAGCTTAGGTCGGCAGGTTACACTAAATTACGAGAGAGCCTTCCCATAATAATAAAATTTAAAATAATTGTTTATAATGTATGTACTGTAACTGTAAGTACTGCCGTTTTAATGTAAATAAAACATGTTAAAGCATTTTTTAAGTTGATTTTCATCCTATTTCGGATTATCCGTGGTTGCCGCGCCACCCAATTCCATGGATAATCGGGAATTTACTGTGTATATACACTTCTAAAGAATTTCCAAAGAACTACTTAAATGATTATTATTATGATAAAGCTTCAAATCTTGGGTTTCCCCAGCAAAGACAACATGGCGGGTCAAGGACCAAAGCACATATTGCCAAGTGTAAAGAAGTGTGCAAGAATGATTAAGGTTGTGTAGCTGTGTCCATAAATTTTCAAACTGTGCATATTGTGTTGAGTACTACAGTCTTCTGGAGTTGTGCTTTTCTGAAGTTCTAGAGTACAGAGGCTGTGGTGCTATGTGTGAGGCACTTGACTAGTAGCAGACAGGATCATTATGATTATTATTGTATAAATATTCCTATACTTGAGTTTCCACAGCAAAGACAACATTGTGGGCCAAAGACCAAAGCACATGTAAGTGTAAAAAGTGCGCCCGGGGGGGGGGGGGGAGTGTTGTTGTGTCCATGAATTTCCTAACTATGCGTGTTGTGTTGACTACCACAGCCTTCTGGAGTTGTGTGTAAGTGTTTTTGTGAAGTCCTAGTGTGCTGAGGTTGTGATGCAGTGTGTGAGATACCAGACCAGTGGCGGACATGATGATGGGTACAACACATACTCGGTCCTGCCTCCACTGCTTCTGGAGCTCATGTTCTAAGTTGGTGTATTTACTGATCTTGCCTGCATGAGTTTTCTGCATGTTCTTGCTGATAGGCACTTCAATAGGGAGATAGGTGTATTTGTTGGCCTTATCAATAAGTGTGATGTCAGGTCTGTTGTGGTGTGTGGTTCTGTCTGTGTGAACATGTCAGTCCTAGTACATCTTATGTGTGGTAGCACGCTTTGTGGCGTGTACTTGTAGTACAGGACTTTGTTCTTGTTAAGTGAGTGTTTGTGTGATAGCTTTTGATAGACAATACTGCCTGATTGTGGAAGTAGTCTGTTTGGGAGAGAAGGGGGCAGCATGAGACTTGGTTGATCATCTCATGTGTACTGTGGCACTTCTTGCATATGTTATCGCAATGTAGAATGTGTTTCTTGTAGTTGCATGTGGGGATGACTTGGTCCTATATCGCAATCATAAACCTTTCGGTCTCCCCGAACAGCTCATCACTTGACAGACTTGTTCAACGCTTCCGTGTCGATGTCTGCCGTGGAGTTCCCTATGAGCCTGTGATTCACGCAGTTGCTGAGTTTGGGTGTCAGGGGTGGTGAGTGTTGGGCAAGGGTTTTCAAGGTAAGGTATGTGTATTAGCCTTGACAATGGCTAAGTCATGTGAGGAGTGTTGTGCTTTCTGGTGGAACTGTTCCCTAAGTGTGTGTACTTGTTTTTCGTGTAGGATGATGAGGTTGATAAGTCCTTGGCCTACTTCCTTGCACGGGAGGGTCATCCTTTCTGTTGCAGTGCGTGTTGTGCATTCGGTGTTTGTCGAGGGGATTATGCCAAAGGAGTATTTTATTGTGTGGATGGCTGTAATTTTATTGTTGGCGTTCAGTTGTGAAAGTGAGCACTATATGTATTCTTGTGCAAACTTTAGATGTTTGTGTTGTCCGTGATACGCGCCTGCTGAAGGCTCAGGCAGTCCCTTGAGGTGTTGGGACTGGATACTTGAAAAAAAAAGAGGTAAGTGGGAGTGGGGAGAAAGGATTAAGCACAGTGGGGGTGGACCTTTCTGTGGGGTAAGAGATTAGAAGAGATTTAAATGACTCATTTGTAGGATATTAATAAACCCATTAGTCAAGTTCCTCTTTTTGTGGAGACAACTTGTGCTTTTTTTTTTTTTCGCTTCTGAAAAATGTCCGAGCGAGCTGTTTGGAATTTGCAATCTACAAATATAGTTATGACTGTGAAAACATTTTTTAAAGAGGAAAAAAAGTCAAAACAGCCTTTGATCGATTTTAACAAATTTACTGTGAGGACTCTGAAAGAACAATTTTTAAAATGTGAAAAAGGAAAAGAAAGGCGGAAGAGGAAGGTCAAAAATGCGAAATACCCAACAAAATAAGGCTACCGTATAAGATGAAACTTTGGGATGTAATGGATATATCAATTGTTAGAAAAACTATTCACGACTTTTATGTTTTGGAAAAGTAAGTTTCTACTTTGAAAAAACTGAGAAACAAGTTAAGGGATGAAATTTGTTTTGATGGATATATTGAAACTCTACAGAAGCTCTTCCATGAAATTGGATTTGCCTTTAAGAGATGCCAGTCAGTAAGAAAAGCTTTGATAGAAATAGGGTCGGACTGGGCCCACCCAAAGGGCACAGACCTTGGATTTTCAGAGGGCGCAAAAGATTTTTATGAAATCAAGAAGGTTACTGTATCTACGGAGAGATATCTACTGTATCAGTCGATTTTGATCACGTCATAGACTTAGCAGAACCCTTTTCTCCACCACCGGTTGTGTTCAGTGGGGTGTCCCTGCATTCTAGCAATGGCTCAGCATCACAGTTTCCATTGAAGAAGGCTGCATTGGGATAGATGAGGGGGATCTTGTTCCACTCCTCTTGGCAAGCTTTCTAAAGCCCTTCTACTATTTCCGGTCGTTGTGTGCCCAGAGCCCGTTTAAGTAATCCGAACCCACAGAAGTCCACTGGAGATGCATTGGGGGATTTTACAGGAATCGTACAATATGGGATTGCTCATATTCCGGTTTCAGTCACCATATTGGCCATGTATAGCTGGGTCGCTCTAGCTGTATGGCTCGACGCCTTGTCCTGATGAATCCACACTTTTTACACTGCCGTACAATGTGGGAATATCGTCACAATACAAGTGTTCCAGGACATGCTCTCGGTAAAAGGCAGCATTAATCTTGACATTTGCAGGTACCTTCCTCAGCGGCAACTTTCCTCTGTAGCTGTAGCCCGTAACAATCATGAATCCTCTCGAAAAGTTTTCTTTGCATTCGTGGTACCACTCGGATCATCCTTTGGCATCAAAAGGGCAATAAAATATTGCCCTTGGCTTCTTGGCATCATTAAGGATGTCAGCATAGTATGGTGCCGCCTACATGCCATAGGCGCGTTTGTATGAATGGTGCAGGAAGTTCGAGGCATGCCATTCAGATCTGGATGATGTATCAAGGCCAGGACAATCACAGAGTCGTTACCGCTGAGTCGATCGCCGCCGTGGACACAATGATTCAAAAGGACCTGTGTGTCACCATTAAAGATCTTGCATCCTCACTTCTGTTGAGTGTTGGGTCTGCTCACCACATCGTACATGAAAGTGGCTGCAAGATGGGACCCTTACCAACTCACCAGACATTAAAGTGCGACGAGTGGATGCCTGTATGGAGCTGATGCGGCAGTACGAGGCTGAGGGTGAAGGATTTTTAAAGCGAATAGTCACTGGCCACGATTTTTGGGTACACTATCACCAACTGGAGACAAAGAGGGCAAGCATGGAATGACGCCACTCATCTTCTCCCAAGCAGAAGAAATTCCTCTCTCAGCCGTCGGCAGTTGATGTTATGCTTACCCTTTTCTGGGACCAGTTGAGGAACATTACATGGATAAAGGGACAATCGTGACCAGGAACACGTATAGGACACTCCTGACACTCCAGATGTGCTGAAACCTGCGATCTGCATGAAACGCCATGGACTCCTTTTAACCAGTGTTCTCCTTCAGCATGATAACACGACCCATCAAACATTGTCAACCATCAAATCCCTCTACATACAGTGTCTTTCCCATCCCCCTTATTCTTCTGACTTGGCACCCTCTGATTACCATATTTTTGGAGCTATGAAGAAGGAACTCGGTGGATGCAAATTTGCAAGTGATGAGGAGGTCAAAGAGGCAGTGCATGACTGGCTGTGCATGCGCTCAAAAGATTTCAAAATCACATTGCCAAAAAAGGTGCATTGATAGGAATGGTGACTACATTGAGAAGTAGCATAGTGTTCATTTTGGTACCTCTAATAAACAAGCTGTCATAAAATATTTATCATTTTCATTTGAATTGCCCTTGTATTACTAAAATTCTGACTTTGTTAACTTTAAACGGGAAATTCTTATAAAACATGATTGAAAGAAAAAGATGGTGACAGTCCACAGATGTGACTTTTCACAGTCTTTGGAAACTTTTTAAACAAGAGAAATTCATTTTTTAAGTAGGAATCTAATAAAGAGATTACTTTCTCACCTTTCTCCATTGAAATTATATTTTCAGCATTAAAATTATATTGACTACATACAAATTAGCAGTGACAGTATATTGTATGTTGTTGTTTTTTTTTTATAATGACCCATAAGCATCCTGACACCTAAAATGTTAAGATGTTTCCCAAGTTGAAAAGTAATTATATTGTAATTATTTAATTATGATGTAGATAATGTTGAAAGACAACTGTCAATACATGTATCTGAGCTGATGACAGAATCAGTTCAATCCATTTCCTATTTATGAATGTAATCAGCCCAAAAAAAAAATAAAAATAAATTTACATTAAAACATCTTTGAACAAAGAGGGAAAAAAAATAATAGGCAATTTAAATTAAAAAATATTTCATTGCTGTTTCAATTGTTCATTTTAGATTATTGGGTGGTTGTGCTTGATTGAAAAATAAATAAATGGCACCCTTATTGTATGACTATTATTGTCTCTTGGTTAACAAAGCAAAACAAAAAATGTTTTATATGTTTTTATTTATAATAAATTTTTAAGATTTAAAGGAAACGAGAGAAAATTACTGAAAATGATTTCCTTTATTTATTTGTAGGAGACTGTGGCTGCAATTCAACTAGAACTGAAAACTTTAAATGAGTCATTACTTAGTTTGCAGGAAAAATCAGATGCACTTGAAAAATCAGAGGCACTTGAAAAATCAGATGCCCTTGAAAAATCAGAGGCACTTGAAAAATCAGATGCACAGTGAATTCCAACTGTTGAAATAAAATTTTGTAATGGTAATCTTATTTAAATAGCAAGGTAGCTGCAATGGCATAATGTAGTTTGTAGCCAGTTGCATTACTGCATCTAAAATTGAAGATCATTCCCTAAGGAACATCTTAGTATTTTCTGGTTAACACTTTTATTATTTTGTTTTTGCGTTAAACAGAGAACATTATTTATGAAGGAAACATTTTAGGTTACACATTACCATCAAGTAAAGCACAGCTTTGTTTGTTCATTTTTGGTTTAATTTTACTTCTATTTTTAATTTTATGTAGTGATGAACTTTTTTTGTGTTTCAGTCATAAATATAGTCTATATATAGATTTAGGAAAAAAAAAAAGAATAAATATATTACTACAGTTTATTGATATGTATACATTGATTTAAATTCTTAGAAGTTTAATGAACTACATGCTGCATAGAACATGATAAGCATAAGTCAAAACAAATGGCTGTAAACTAAATTAATTGCATTCTAAATTATGAATTAGTATAATACGTTATTTGTAAATGAGGATTTGCAGATAAAAATATCACAGGTAGAAGTAATTCAAACATTATCAACTTGAATAAAAATATTGACAAAAGTTAAGATTGATATTCATAATGAAAATTAGGATGACTTTTGAGTCGAACTGAGATCCTGGGACAGTCATTTGAAGCTTGTTGGGCTGTCCTCAGCCATTGCAAAAGTCAAAAAGCAAACCTGGGGAAGAATAATGCACTGTTTCCATCTCAAATGTTAAGATTCATATATCTATTTTATTTATTTATTTATTTATTTATTTCTTAGGAAACCCCGATCTATGATTTCAAATCTTGAGATAAACCACTCTGGCCACTAAAAGATTTTAAAAATATATAAATTTTGTTCAATTTCATACTGCTGTTTTCTTTTTTCTCTTCTTTTTTTTTCTTTTAATCACCATACAAGTAACAATAGCGAGAGCTTTTATTATTATTTTGGCAGTTTTATTTTATGATTTTTAACTTAGGATTTTTATTAAAAAACAAAACAAAAAACGAATGAATGCTTTCCATTTGTTTTGTTTGTTTGTTTGTTTGTTTGTTTGTTTGTTTGTTTTTTTAATGAACTTTTAGGTATTCTGTTTACAAATTGTACTTTATCAGTTTTTGCATTTTTTTATAATAAAATGAATGATTTTCCCTAAAGATAAACTAATTTTCTCAAATTGCAACCCACAAAAGAGTTTGGTGTAGCTAACATGCACGATAAACTAATCGAATATTGACATCCTTCAGGATTTGAAGATGCTGTTATTGTGAATTTTTCATTGTCTTGGATGTTTGTTAATATATGATATTCATTACATTAGAGAAGTAGATACTATTCTATTATTCTATTTTGTACTCAATTAAGGCAAAAAATAAAATAAATTAAACAATACCGTATTGGCCCGAATATAAGACGGCATTTTTTTCCAAAATCCCATCCACGAAAGTACTATTTCGTCTTATATTCGCAACCAAACTTGAAGCACGCACGAAACCGAAACCAAGCGTGCTCTGGCACTGAAGCAACGCCACCTGGTGACGTTGGCTGAAGTCGATCGTAGGCCTAACCAACATGCTCCATAATAAATAAAAAATATATTCTACTACGCTTAGTGGTGTTGTACTTTTTTGCAAAAATAGTTTAATTTAATTTCATAAATGACATTTCGCCTAGCTTAGAAGTCACAGATTTAACTAAATATTACTGACATTAAGCCTATTACTGCAACCAAAAGTATTAACGATTTCATCATGAACTGGATGTGGGAAGATAATTTGTCAACAAACTTTTTTTTAAATAATTTACTAGAAATATTTGTCGAATTACGCCTCGTTAATAGGTATAACGTCTTATATTCGCGACCAATAGTTTTTTATCAAATCGGAGCTCAAAAAACGCCATTCGTCTTATATTCGAGCCGTCTTACATTCGGGCCAATACGGTACTATTTTAAAATTCTTTGGAACTTCTTAAGAACTCTTCGTTCTTAAACTGTTTTGTTTTGTTTTTAATATTTTATTTTTAAGCATGTGTACTTGCTTGTACTAAAGCTTAGATTTTTGATAAAAAAAAAAAAAAAACCTGAGAACCATATCCCTGCACAATTGTGCTTTGGCCCATGTTATTTTAACAGTTGTATCATTTTTATCTTGTGTATCAGAACAAAATGATGCATCTTGCTTTTCAGGATTAACTACACTGTCAATAATTTCTTGATCTGAAAATGTTTGAGTTAATTCAATATCATTATCAACTGCAAGTTATTCATCAACATCTTCACCTACAAGGTTATATAAAGTACTTTCTTTGCTGGAAGACTGAACACTTTGCATTGTGTCTTGTTCGCTCTTTCTCACATTAAATCCTTTAGAATCATGTACGTCATCTAAAGGTAATCTGCCAACATACCATTTGACATAATTTCCTCCGTGCTTTTAAAGGAGTGAGGGGTTTCACAGCATTTAATGTAACTTCATTGTTAATCATTTGTTTCATAAAATTATTTTGAATAATCCCCTGATCAATTGGTTGATTGAGAGAAATCACTGTGGGTAGTAATTAACATGCAAAAATATTTCCACGAATTAAAACACGCCTGAATTCATGAGGATGAGCCGTACATTTATACAAATTTAGTGTCTAAATTCTTCCTCATATTACGTAAATTCATTCGAACAGCAGGCACAAAATCATGAGCAAACTATTCTTCAAAAATTTCTTGATCCATCTCTGCATTTTTTTTTGTTCTTTATAGATGACTAGCAAATAGGTAGTTCCCTTCAAGCTTCTAGGGCGATGGAACTTGCCTATCACCAAACGCTTGTCTGTGTTGGCGAGGTTCATTTGTACATGTAAGAACTGTCATTTGTTCTTTATTTGCATGAATCCTCTAGCACCACTTTCTGAGAAACTTGCCAAAGTTTTCGTTGGTAAACACTTCCAATATATTCCAGTTTTGTCGGGATTATATTTCTCGTCAGCTGTAAGATTGTGCTCTTTTACGATATCATCGAATATGAAACTATAGGCTATAGCGCCTCTACAGATTTTTTTTCTCCTGCAATATCTAATTTTCTAATTCCATGGCATACCTTAAATCTATTCAGTGAACCCTCCGAAAGAAGAATGATTGTATCTAAGCTCAATTTTTCTATAAAATCTTTTGCTTTGGCAAATAACATCAGCCCTAATATAGCCATGCTCTCCAAGCTCGTATAATACTTTATCCAGATTTTCACATTTGCATTGATTCAAAATTTTTTGATTTGCTATTTTCTAGGTAGGCTCTGAACTTGCACTAAATTCTAAAAGCTTCTGTTTATTTCTATGTAAGAGAGGTTAGAGTTAAAAAACATTCTCTAAAGAAGTTAGCAATCCTCTGAATAAAATATTGCTAGTAAAGATGTTAGTTATAATATTGAAGGAGTATCTGTTTATTAAATTAAAGTTAAAATGCTTGTATTAATTATTTTAATTTTCCAAATGTTATTGTATTACTAGGATTGAAGTTTTATACAGTTGTGAGTTACAGTAAAAATGTTGTGAGCATACTGATATCCATTTGGATCTACATTTCCCAATTTTTAATATATGTTGCCATTAGGCCATATTTTTTTTCTTTTGAGAATGTATGAAAATGAAGACTTTTTCATTTTCATTGTGACATCCAAACACACAACAATGAAGAACCATGATAGTGACAGAGTAAAAGCTAATACTATAGCTGCGTTAAATTTTCGAAGAAATCCCAAATGCAGGCATTGAATCATGGGAAATGATTGCAGTGGTCGCTTAAATGGATGGCTCAAAGGCGGGCAGGTGCTGGGCTGACCATTGACCTCATCTCAGTCCCATTAGTCGAAGAAACGTTGGAACCCTATCTCCAGCACTCTAGGGGTTATATGCCTTGGGATAAACCTAACCCAAGATGTTTAAGATGTATAAATTTCTTGTTAGTAAGTTCCACAATTAGAAAATGTTTGAGATAAAAAGAAAAAAAAATGTACGGCTTTTATTCTATTTTCAGAAAAAGGCGTGTAGTTCAGTTTAAACATTATTGTTATTTTTGCTAAGATGTTACTAATTTCATGAAAACGAGAATCAATGAAATGCACAATCCTTTGCTTTCATGTCTTGAGCCATCATTGATGGGAATCTGGGTACAGCTGTTTCGTCCTTGTTATGTTCTCATTTTCATGTTACATTTTATGCACGTTAAATTTTCCTATTAGTAATTTCATCTAGTAGGCCCACTATAAAAGTGAATATAAAAGTTTTTTTTTTTTTTTTTTTTTTACCATGGTATGAAATGTGTTTGAAAAATAAAAGTGCACCAAAGAAATAGTAAAAATTCTGACAGGGATTAAACACTCTCACTTTTGTTGCAGGAATTTTGTGTATTTGCTAGTGAGTAATAATTAATGAAAATGACTCAAAAAGCCTACTTTTAGAATAAATGGAAGACCTGTGAAATCACTATCATGATACATGGGTCCTCTTCCGACAACATTTGAACTAATTAACATCTTGAAGCTTGACAATCTCATTTATGGATCCTTTGTATTTGAAAATGTTTTCTTTTTGACAAATTCAGTATGACAGCAAAATGAAATAAGATAGCTTTTTTTTTTTACTGATAACAAACAGCATTACAGCATTTTTTAACAGGGGATAGGTTTATTAAAAGAACTGCTGATTGCTTCAGTAAAATCTCTTAGTACCCATTCTGGATAATTTCATATCAAATCAACATACAATATATATATATATATATTGTATGTTGAACTATTATGTTTTAGATTGTCATGATTTTTTGTATATAGGCTGTACCAATAATTTTTTTTTAATTGAATTTTCAAACTTTCAAAAAAATTCAAATTTTGAGCGAACTCCTGTAAATAGGAATTAATTACAAACTGTTATTACTCGGCAATCCTTTGTCCTAGAAAGCTCAATTAGCTGTCATTTTAAAGCCCTTAATAAATTTGATTTATCATATTAGGTATTTTGGAGGAAAACTAGTTTTTTTTTTTTTTTAATACTTTCCAGAATTTTTATTTTTGAAAATCTTCAAAAAGACTATTTTAAATTTTTCTGGAAAAATATATTTTAAACATGATTTTCTTAGTATTTACCGAAAGTTTCAAGATGCGACCTATACTGCCGCGCTTACGATAAACACACTAACTAGGTTTTGACGCTTTTGAAGAAAAACACATTTAAAGTTTTTATTTTTATATTGCTTGTATCTCCGGAGCTACAAGAGAAACCAACATGAAAGTTGTAGATCTCGTTTTACTGATTTCAAATATATATATATATATATAAAAAACTCAATTTCACCAAAAACCTTAGTTGATGCATTTATCGTAAGCGCGGCAGTATAATGGAGTCATAATCTATATTACTAAAATCTTTTATTTGTCTGTCTGTCTGTCTGTCCGGCGCAATTTCCTTAGCGAATGGAAAATAGAAATAATTGTTACAATGAAACGTCCGCGACAGGAATCGAACCTACAACCTTCTGATTCGAAGTCAGACGCCTTATCCATTAGGCCGAGGTGACTACTACTCACTTTATATTGTTTTTTGACTTGTGTCCTTCCCCTTCCCCCAATCAATAATGAATGAATTCAACCTTTTCATTTTTTGAATCTCAAGATTTGTTATTTATTTCCGATCCGTCTGTTTATTTTTAATTCGGAAATGACAATTAGAACTATAATTGCTGAAATGTTGGAATATTTTAAATATAATATTCTTACTTAATCAAATTCTATGTGATATTGAAAACAAGCACGTGCGCAGGGGAGATGTTTGAATAAAAAAAAGTCAAGAAAGAAAGAAAGCACTATTTTTATTAGATGGAATACTGAAAAATCACTATTTGTAAGCACTATTTCTATTAGGTAGAATACTGAAAAAGTCACTATTTGTAACTCAAAAACCACTGAAAGGTATCAATTAGTAATTAAAAAAGGAGATTCAAGAAAGAAAGAAGCACTATTTCCATTACATATACAGGGTGTCTACAGAACCGGGAATTATCAGGGAATTTTGCAATTATTACTTAAAATCAGGGAATTTTTTGGTTGAACAGATCGGTTTGGAGGTTTTTTTTTTTTTTTTTGGTTGAACAGATCAGGGAATTTTAAAAGAAATTGTTCATGAAATCAGGGAAAAATCAGGGAATTTTTTTATTCAGATTTTGTAGACACCCTGATATAATACTAAAAAATAACTATTTGTCACTTAAAAACCATCACTATTTATAACTCAAAAACCACTGAAAAGTATCAATTGTAATTAAAAAAAAGTTTCAAGAAATAACGAAGCACTATTTCTAATCGGTAGAATACTGAAAAATCACTATTTGTAACTCAAAAACCACTGAAAAGTATATCTATTTATATTACTAAAAGCTTTTATTTCTCTGTCTGGTGCAATTGTTGTAATTTGTGAAAATGGAAATAATTTCTACAAGTTCACTACAGGAATCAAACATGCAGCCTTCTGCTCCGAAGTTAAGACGTTTGAGCCATTAGACCACGAGGACTACATTCTAATCTCTAAAAAATAAAAATATATCAGATACAGTGAAACTTCTCCGAGCGGCCACCCCTGTATAGCGGCAACCCTTCTAAATGGCCAATTTTTCATGGCACGGATTTTTCGACTCATAGACCTAATGTTAAAATAACCTGTATCAGCGGCCATCCGACCCCCTCTAAACGGCCACCGAGTGGGATCGCCCATTTCATTTTTCGGGAAATTCTACTCACTCCATGCTTTAATTGTAGCTTTTTTTAAAAAAATGTAAGAAAGCATGAAATAAAGTACTGTACTATTTTCTCTTTAGATAAGTTTTAAATAAGGAATATATGTCAGACTTGTTTATATTACGCATTATAGCAATTATCTTATAATAGTAAATAAAACCCTTCAGAGCGGCCACCCCCTCTGAGCGGCCAAATATTATCGGTACTGTGGGGTGGCCGCTCAGAGAGGTTTCACTGTATATGATTTACACGCTGGTTCTAAAAGCAGTGGTGGATTGAGAGAATATAGAAAAATTAAATTAAAAAACAAATAATAATTTTAATTTTAGTTTACTTGATGTAATTTGTGTGTGTGTGTGTTTTTAATAAATAAAAAGTTTTCCATTACATAAGCGAGGCTTCCAGAGCGAAGCGCCGGGTAGCCGACTAGTTATCTATAATTTTAAAGACAACTCTACAACTGAAATAATCGCTACCCACACACATTATATTAGTAATGTTTATTATTTAAAGTCTTTTTATAATATAAGAGAATTCTTAATGCATAATAAAATACTTATTTTGGAACAAGATTTTAACTGTCCAATGAAACAAAATAACAACTAAAGGAGACACTGAAGAATGCTCTTTTTATGATGCTCTTTTTCAAGTTAAATTGCTACTAATCTCTACTCAGTCTTACTTATGGATAGATATTTTGAGTATGGATTCCTCTTATGGAAGAACAAAATAATTAATTTCCCATTAACTTCAGTGAAGAAGTTTAGTACATTTTTTTAATAATGATTACACACACACACACACAAACATCCAACTCCTTGGGAGACAGGACTCAGAAAATATTGCACCTTAAGTGCAATGCCAGAAAATAAGCAGGGCCCTACACCAGAGTATTAAACTTCATTACTTTCTCAACAGTTGAAAATCCAATTTTAGTTAAAACAATATTTTAGGTATTGATACTGTAGTGGATCTAGTAGCTTAAGTGGTATAGATGCTTATCTATGGATGGTTAGAGTAAAATTGATCCTCAGCAAAGGTTGCTTCCTCCGCTGATGATTTCTCTTCTAATCAGGTCATAGGATTTACCCAATCCTACAGTAAATGGGAGTAATGCCAGGCAGGAGTTGGATTGCATAGTCATTGAATCTCCAGTATTCCATTTGTTTGGAGGCTATAACTCCAGTATTCCTATGTACACCAGTAAAGTCTATAACTTGGATATAGATTATATCCTTTTTTAATTATGATGATGAAAGATGAATAATATTTTTTTCTCCCATTTATAATTTATTTTTCTTTTGTCAATAGGATTGGGTGGGCCCGGTAGCCGAGTGGCTAAGGGCGCTTGGCTGCGGGTTGGAGGTGACTGGTTCAGTTCTCACCCTCGGCGGAGGACGGGAATTTTTCCACGCTCCTTTCTCCGCCAAACAGGTCCTAGAGTCTATCCAGCCCCTATAGCATGGGTTTCTATCCCGGGAGTTAAAGGGAGTTCGGGTGAGCGACGGGCCGACCTCCCATCCTCAACTTTGTCCCGTAGGTTCTGATCACTGGAGCCTATCCTCCAGCAGCCTCGTGCAGTCCTCTGGGCCTAATCGCGACTTTAACTTTATCAATAGGATATCTAATTTTGGCAGAATTCAGGAAATATCCTTGTGATTTGTCTTTCAGCCATTTGTTCGACTAATGATAATTTGAGGCATACCAATTGCTGTTTAAGTGTGACAGTTCTAAGTTATTTTACCTGTTCAATATAATTTCCTTCAAATATTGATAGTGCTGAATGCATAGAAAATACTCAACATTATTTGTAAATATTGTGAATATCTTACTAGTACACCTTTGAGTTTTTCCAATAAGTCAGAAAGAACTGATTTAAAAGTTATTTAATATGAATTAAACATTGTTTTAGGAAACAAGTTAGACAAAACTTACAGAAATTAAGTGAAAAAAATCATTTCTATTCGTCTTTTGTCAATAGCATGTCGAAAGTGTCTGTTATAATTTTGAAATATAATTTTCACTTAATTTATTTAAGTTTTGTCCAACTTGTTTCTTAAAAATTGTCTTAACACACACTAAATAATTTTTAAGTCAACTCATTAAAAAACATTTTATCAAGGAGCTGTATTTTATTGCCCAAATTCAATTACAATTGGAAATAAAAAATGATATTCTAGTAATGGAGTGATAGTAATTAAAGTAGTATAATGATGGAAAAAAGGGAAATCGCCCATCATGCACTAATATAAACAAAAACTAGTTCATGCTTCTAATTTTGTGATTGTGTAATGATGATTATATTCTGTACCCTGAAGTTGTTTAATGTAAATCATGAAATTACGATTAAGTAATGAAAGGCAGACATATTTCTTTTGACCAAGCTTTTGTTAAGTAATAAATGGTCGTTTCAGTTAATTGGCTTTGTTATTTTTTCTACTATTGCTTTTGTCACTCTTCCATTAGAAGACATTTGTATGTACAGTCCTCCAAATGAGAGTTGGGGGCCCTGTTTTTGTGAGATCTGCGCATGTAGCATCCATTAGTCTGATCTTCTGACAGGAATTCGCCATTCTGCTAATCGCTGATTACTTATCAAAAAGGAATTGTATTTATAAATCATTAAAATATTTATTATTAGTGATTAGTATTGAAATAATGCTAAATGTTAGAGAGAAGTTTTATTTTGCGTTATCAACATGTCGGCGGAGAAAAATAGCCTGAAAGCACTCTTCGTCGTCAAGCAAGAGAAATACTTGCCTCTGTGAAGGGATACTTTCAAAACCTAAAATCTAAGAGACATAATTTATAAATGAAATTCTCTAAATAAACAAGTATTTTTCTAAATTAGAACTTCTCCGATAATTAAACGTTAGCCTATTATAAGTTAACTATACTTTCTTAGTGAGAACAGACACCGTCATCCATTTTGACAGGAAAACATAATTGATCAGCTACCGGAAGAGCTGTGCAGTTCAAACTTCCGCCGGCCAACTCTCATTTAGAGGACTGTAGGACACATAAATTGGATGTTTAGATATGAATTCAAAAAAGAATTCCATTACAAACTAAATAGTTAAAATTTTATAAACCGAGATCTGGTTTTCAATCAAATTGCAAGACTTAAATTTTAATTCAGAAGATAGTAAAGGCCGCTTTAGACGTAACATTTTAGCAGGCAATCTGTACGCCATTGGAGGGCCATGGCATGATGGAAAGGACATTGCCTGTGCTGTTCTAATATAGCACAGGTTCAATTTTCAAGGAGATGGTATGCCATTTCTTAGAAGCCATCTGACACCAGTGCTCCTGGTGGGGCCATTCCATGCCAAATCATACAGCCAAAACTTGATTTTAAACCCAAGGTACTCAGATTGTAATGAAAATTTGTAGACATTATGTGACTATAAAAATAAGAAAAAATGCAAAGTTTCACTCTATTATTACACATAGTTTCTGAGTTATAACAGTTTGAAGTTTTAGATAGTTTTAATTTCCGAGGATGGTTCGGGTCTGAAACAAGCTTGTATGTATTTACGTTTTTTGTTACCAAATTTATATTTATGAAGGTAGAGGTTTCAAACTTGACTCATTTGTTATAGATTGTACACAGAATCAGATGACACCATGAGCATTAAAACTAAAACTTTCCATCATAGTTAAAAAAAATTCTGAAATGTAAGAAAAAAATATTTTATGGAATTGTGTACGTCACTTAGAAAAAACAAACAAAAATCTCTCTCCAGATAGCCCTACACAACCAGATATCACTGAAAAGAGGATAAAATTGTCTTTCAAAAGGTGAAAAAAAAATTGGTGGGGTTTTGAGTTAAGAGTTTTATTACAATATAAAATTAATAAATTATTTTTAACGCTGCAAAATTTTATGCTCCACAAATATTTTTTTTTTTTTTTTTTTTTTTTTTATGTATATCATATATTTTCCATTAGGTATGCTTATATAAACTGCATACCTGTGTTATGTGACTGAGAGTTTACTATATTAGTAAAAAATTAAATCTAATAGTTATAGTTTTTTAATATAATTTTTCCATCCACCACGTCAGAGATTAATTTGTGTTTTATTTCTTTAAATGTAATATTGTCTTTGTATTCTATTAATTGTTTGAAAATTTTGTATTTAACATAATTATTTAATCTATATCCAAAGTTATTACTTATTTTAAAGATTTTATTCCAATCATGTCTGAACATGAACCCCCTCTCATCTTCAACAGCCTATTCTACTGTCAGTGTTTAGCTAGCTCTGCTCCAGTGAACATCAATTATTAATTTCTTTTTTTTTAAGAGTTAAATTTGCTTGTCAGTTTCCTGCATTTTAACCCATTTCTTCCCAGTGTTGCGTTCACGCAACATGAAGTTTAACATCACAAAATGCAGTCAAAATTAACTTATTACACAAAACTCATCATGCATGTGTTAAAAGGCATTCATAAACTCTCTGTCTAAGTGTTTGCATTTCACAATTAGGCTAACACTTCGTGAAAAAAAAATAATATTGAAAACATGTTTTTTTCAATATTTTTCAATAATTTATTTCAACTGTTAAAATATATTTAGTTCAATCTTTATGTGCATATTCCTGATTGCTATATATGTAAGATATACATGGATATTTTTTTTCTTGAGCATATTAGACCTATGTCACAACAGTGAATGATTTGTACGACCGTTGCGCTGACGCAACGTTGGGAGTTGCCCAGCTAAGTTCGTTGAGCTTATAAAGCGCTTTAAATAAGGAACGCTCGAGATTTAAAAGCGCTTTAAATAAGGAACGCTCGAGCTTTAAAAGCGCTATAAATAAGGAACGCTCGTCCTTACAAATTCATGGTTTGTGTATATCGCTGTCACGCTGTGATATATCGCTTATAGATATTAGAAATGACTTTCTACAAACAGAGATTACGAACAGCTGAGGAAATCTTAGCTGTTCTTGAGGAATTAGAGTCAGAAGAAGCCATTGATGCAGTCATCATACCTCCTGAAGTAGACGAACTTACTGATGAAGAAGAAATTGAAGATGGACGTATGATTATCAATGACGGGGGTGATGGATTACCAGTAGATGTGGTGGGTACATTTGAAATTCATGCTACTGTAGACGACAAAACAGATATATCAGTTCCTGAAACTACACAAAATACTTCTGAAGAACCAAAACAGAAAAAGAAGAAACCTATAACAAAATGGCTGAAGTGTGCCCCAACTTATACTGACACTCCTAAAAACTGTGAAGTTAGATGTGTCGAAGAAATAAAGAATAAGTTTGGGAGTTTGACACCTATACAAATGTTTGAACTTTTCTTAGACAAGGAAATTTTGGATAAAATAGTAGACTTTTCAATCAAATACGCTCAAAGTAAAAACAATCACACATTTGCTATGTCACGTACTGATTTGAAAAAATTTATTGGCATCCTTATATTCACTGGTTATCACTCTCTCCCTCAAACAAAATTTTACTGGAGTTTAGATGAAGATAAAGGGATCCCTCTCATACGCAAAACAATGTCACGGAACAGATTTGATGAAATAAAGAAGTACATTCATCTTTCTGATAATGATAAGTTAGACAAATCTGATAAGTTTTCCAAACTAAGACCTTTTTTCAATGAACTAAATAAACGGTACATGCAGTTTGGTGTATTTTCCCATAAGATATCGATTGATGAAGAGATGGTGCCATATTTTGGACGCCATTCTGCTAAGATGTTCATACGAGGGAAACCAGTAAGATTTGGATTCAAACTGTGGTGTATAGCCTCAGCTGGAGGATATGTGTATCAGTTTGACCCTTATGGTGGAGCTTCAGAGAAGACTAATGAAAACCTGGGTTTAGGAGAAAGGGTTGTAACAAACTTGTTGAAAGTTGTTCATGATCCTGAAAATCATATCATATTTTTTGATAACTTCTTCACAAGCCATTACCTTCTTACCTTGTTGTCAGAAATGAAATTCTTTGCCGCTGGTACAGTGAGAGAGAACAGAGTGGCTTCCTGTCCACTTCAAACAACAAAAGCCTTAGCGAAAGAACCAAAAGGGAACTTTGATTATAGATTTGATGGGAACAACAAAGTATTCGCTGTTAGGTGGCATGACAATTCTGTTGTAACAGTTGTTACCAACTTTGGTACCCTTGAGCCAATAATGAATGTAAAGAGATACAATCGGAAGGAAAAGAAGCACAACATAGTCCCTCAACCAAATGTTATCCACCAGTACAACCAAGGCATGGGAGGTGTGGATTTACATGACAATGCCATTGCAAACTATAGAATCAGAATTAGAGGCAAGAAATGGTGGTGGCCATTATTCTCCAATGGAATTGATAGTGCTATTGTCAATGCCTGGAAAATGTACCAACTGGCAACAGGCTCTACTATCAGTCAAATTGACTTCAGATCTCAGATAGTATTATCTCTATTGAAAACTGAAGAAGAATCTGAACTGGAGGTAAACCACCAACCTCAGAGAAAAAACATCAACCTTGGACACCCCAGCAGAAACAGCTTGCCAGGAGCAGTAAGGGAGGACAGAACTGACCATATTATAATCCGAAATGAAGAAAATGCAAGGAGGAGATGCAAGGTTTGCAAAAGCCAAACGATCTACATATGCAAGAAATGTCAGGTTCACCTTCACACAGAGTGTTTTTCAAAATTTCATGAGTGATGCCATTAACTTTGGTCAGTTTTTTCATGTAATCAACAATATTATTCATTTTGAGCAAATAAAAGCATGTGATCGAAATAATATTTTTTAAAATTTTTTTTACCAGGAAACTCCCAATGTTGCGTCAGCGCAACGTTTTGTGTAGTGCAAATGACAACACATACTGCTAGTTTTTTATATTTTTAGTGTTATTTCAATGATTTTAAAGTGAAATTGATGACAAAATACCATATTTTTTCAAAATTTTTGTGTTTGGGAAAAAATGGGTTAAAATCACTTTGAAGCCACTGTTATCTATGTGAAGGGATTTACGTAAATTGTAAAGTGATTTAAGTTGTTGTTTTTTTTTTTTTTTTTTGCCTTTTATTTTAAATTATGGAAGAATGGCTTGCAGTAGTGACTATAGACCTAGTTTGATATGTACTGTTGGCATTTTATTAACCTCTTGCTGTAAAAACACTACACTAACAAAAAAGCAAGGATATTTATGTAATTTTTGAGAAAATGTCCAAATTTAAGAAATAGATCTTTTAATGTGGCGCACAAGTAATCAGTATAGTGAGAAAGACACTATTTGTTCTCATCACTTGTGTTATTTTTTAAAATATTATGAAAAGAACCAAAAAACTTGTAGTGATCCGTTTAAGAGTCACTCTGTCCCCTTATCAAAGAAAAAAGACTTGAGGGTAATAACTTTAGAAAAAGCGAAAGAGGTTAAGGTAAATAGAAACATTACTTTAGTACCAGGAAAGATGTTGTGCAGTAGCTGTCGAAAATCATTATTAAAAGCAAAACCTGACCCACAGCCAGATAATGAAGAAATGGTTATAAGTCATAAAAGTGATGATGAAATTGAAGATGAATTAAAAACGGCAAAAAGAGTGTTTGAAAAAGATAAACTGAATGAGACTCTTTTAGGATTAGATGTAACTCCATTGAAACTTAAATCATTATCCGCTTGCTCAAAGGGAAAATATGCAAAAAATAAGTTTAAACAGCTAAAACCCAAGTTAAAAAAAAGCTATCATATGTCTTACAAATAAAGGAGTCTCACAGTGAATCACCAAGTGAAGCTGAAGGTACACAAAAAGAAAATGATTTAAAGAAACAATCTGCTGATCTTGATTATTTAGTTAATGTTATGAAAGAGAAAGTTAAAGACAGACTTGAGTAGGCGTGAAAAAATAGAGGTTTTAACAATTGCTCCTAAGTCTTGGTCTCACCGGAAAGTAGCAGAGGAATTTAATGTATCAGAATATTTGGTGCAGAAAGCAAGAACTCTGTCGAATGAAAAAGGCATTTTGGCGTTGCCAGAACCTAAAAAAGGCAGAACGGTCCCTGAAGAGACAATAAATATTGTAAAAGAGTTTTACCATGATGATGAATTTTCTTATCTGATGCCAGGTGCTAAAGATCGCGTTAGTATTGAAAAAAATATGCAACCTACATGAACTATTTGTTGCTTTTAAGAATAGGTATCCACAGCTAAAACTAGGATTTTCTAAATTTTGCTCTCAGAGACCAAAATGGTGTGTGTTGGCTGGTTCACCAGGCACTCATTGTGTATGTGTGTGCTTATACCACCAAAATGTGGAGCTTTTAGCTAATGCAATGAATCAGCATGATAAAGAATCTGTCCATAATGTCGGTTTGTAACCGACAGAATAGAGAATGCAAGCTGCGCCGCTGTGATAAATGTCCTAAAACATCTGAGCCACTGAAGCTTTATTTGGAAGACATCTTAGAAGATTTTGATGATGAAAATGAAATCAAATTTTCAGTGGGTAAGTGATGGCCGAATGATGCTACAGACAATGCTACTTCCTCGTCAAGAATTCATTGAATGTACTCTTCGGAAAATTGAATCTCTCATCCCTCATTCTTTTATAACAACTTCAAAACTTCATTTGAGAAAGACTTTCAATAACTTACACTACTAAGAGACAAATTTGTAGGGTAAAAAATGGAAACTTTGTTAACCTGTAGGGTAAGTAAAAATAAATTAAAGTCCTATGGTTACCTTATACGTTACAATATGCATTCGCTAATCTAGACCCAACTGCAGACAGAGTTTCAAAAAAATTGTTAAAACATTTTATAAATTCTTAATTTTGTAAAACTCTTTATTGAAGCTATGCCCCAAATTGTATTTTTCTTTTCAAAAATAAAAATTTAAATTCCAACCGTCTCAAACTTGTTTTACAGCTGATTTTGTTTAATCAAGACTTTCTGTGACTAGGAAAAATCTCGTCCTACTAACCGTAGACTGGCATGACCTTAGGCTTATTTATGTTCACTTTTACCCCTATATTTTTCCATCTATAGGCTAAGTAGACTTTTTAGAATCGTGTACTTTTTACTTTAAGGCCATAAAACCATATTTTACTCCCAACATTGGTGAGTGTAACAATTCCTAGCATAAATACTATTTGTTATTTTACTTTGCTATAAAACTCTTAAAACTCAAAACCCCAACAATTTTATTTCACTGTTTGAAAGATTATTTATACTCTTTCCAGTGATATATGGTTGTGTTAGGGTATCTGGAGAGAGATTTTAGCTATAAGTTCTTTTCTTTATGCATGTCACAGTTTCGGAAAAATATACTTCTTTATTTTTAGTAAATGTTTTCACTATGATGGAAGGTTTTAATTTCTATGTTGATAGTGTTGTCGTATTCTGTATGAAATTAAGAACAAATGAATGAAGTTTCAAACCTCTAGCTTTATAAACATTGATTTTATCCAGGAAAACGCAAATACATACAAGTTCGTTCGGTGCCCAAATTGTCCTCGGAAGTTCAAATCAACTAAAACTTTAAAAGGCTATAACTCTGAAACTAATTGTTAGAATTGGATAAAATTTTGTCTTTTTTCTTAACTTACTGTATACATTGAACATACAAATTTTCAAAGAAATCTGTGGCAAGTGGGTGTCAGCCCTGGGTGACATGGTATGGAATGGCCCGGTGTCGAATTGAAGAACTTTTTAAGTCCAATCGATTTGTATCTGTATTCGACATTACTGACTACAAAATTGATTTTCACGAAGAGAGGTCATCTTTTCCTTTTGTTTTCATGGATGCTTCGAGAAAAATCTGTATTATTAACAAAAATCGTAACAGAATTCCGGCCTGAAAATTTGAATCGGCGAACGGTTGAAATCTCGGAAACATATCGTCGTTGGTCAAGATTTAACGAGAAATATCAAAACTCAAAACAAAGAAATACAAAAAGATGAAAAAATGAAGTACTTCCTGTTTTAATGAATTAAAAGCAATCTTTTGTCTATTCAATGCATTGAATAAATGATTTTTATATAAATCAATGTTCATTTTCGTAAATAAAACGTAGGTATGACGATAAATGTCAAGTGTAAATTTTCCGTCTGATGGAAGGTGATATGGAACGTGTATCCCTTTCAGACCCTGTACGCACAATTGTGTGGGTTAGGTTTTAATTTTTTTTTGGCCAAACTATTAATGCTTAGTTATTTAGTCCTGCATAGCACAAACGTTCTGGAAGCACCGGATGTGAATTTTGTTTATTAAGTTCGAAAAATTGACATTAGAGGTCAGTAGAAGCTAACAAAATAGCAATATTTTCAAGATGGCGCCCAAGAGGAACATGCATATTATTTAGTTCCAAATTTTGCACCTTAAAGTACTTAAAGAAATTCAAGACATATTTATTATATTATAGAAATGTTTAAACTGAAATATAAAGTTGTTAGAAAATAAAGGATATGAAGAAGTAATTACAAAATTAGGATCAAATCTTTCAGTAGCACAATTGTGTCATCTGGGACTGAACTACAACTTTTTTTACTGTACAACAAATATAAATTTTCATTTTTGTCTTTATTTTGCAGAATTTAATGAAACTTTTTGAATATATTTCATACATTAAGCATTATGGAAGATCTAATTTATTCTAATTATTAAAATTACTGCAAAAATTATTAAAAAATGTTTTTTTTTTTCATAAAAATTATTTACCAAAAATCTCAAATATTTTTATATTGAACAAAAATCAAATAATTAAAATAATAACTTATGTTTCTAAATATCTTACTGAATATGTTTTATCTAATTTTAATTGACTTTTGATTCTAGGATTTACATCTAAAAATGGATGTAAATAATTGATTTTAGCACATTATTCTGTATTAGAAATATTTTATTTAGTAAAACAAAGTTCATTCCATCTAATGTGGGAATATACAATATTACTATACCAAGCAACAACAATAATTACCACAAAAACATGTAATTGTCAATTTTCAAAAATTTTATAATTGGTCAATTGAGACCTGACCCGCACAATTGTGTGGGTCAAAAATTATGGTGAAAAAAAATTAAAATTTAATTTTCATATTTTTTTTTGAACTCAAGGTATCTTTATGAGTAGAAAAATATAATGAAACTACATTTTCAAGCGTAAACTAGCCAGCAGGTCTGAAAGGGGTATTAAAGCTTTTTATTCACTGGCACTCTACCCTGACATTGCCATCGATACAGCCTACCCAAATGACATGTCTAAAACAACCTTAAGGCTCTGTAGTTTATGGAATTTTTTTTTTTTTTTGGTTTTAAATCCAGCTCAACCGTTTTTGGCTTTTCTTTTATAATTAAAAATGCTGAAAAAGAGGAGAATTCATGATTTGATTTCCACTATATGTTTAGTTCTGATGCAACAACTTCTAACCTAGGGTCCACGTGCCATTTGATGGTCAATAGTCATTTAAGGTGTTCTATGATTGTTTTAAAAATAAGTGTTTAATTAAAGAAAATAAGTAAATATGAATGAAACCAAATGAAGCAGACTTATTGATAATTTTAAGTGATTTAAATAATATGCATTGTCCCAGAAGGATAGCTCAGTATTCTTAGAGGTCAGAGTATTTGTCATTCTAAGAAAAACAGTTGGCTAAAATGGAGAATACGGTACAAGCCAATCACAATCTTCGTAAGGATACATCCGCGCAGGGATACATGATGGGGCATATTATTATCTCAAATCGCAGTTAGCCAGATGAGGATTAGTTTTTCTAGATCGTGCAAAACCATTTTTAAATATGCATACCTGCAAATCTCATTCTACTTTTCACTAGTTAATTGAAAAACTAAAATTCATATCTTAAAAGTAGTGCCAAGGCAGCCATCTTGTCGAAAGCCTGATACCTTAATCTCCGGTTTCACCAAAAAGTTTATATGAACATGTGCCCTGTTCCAAACGGTTTCCAACTTACAGTTTTTGAATGTACAATTGTAAAATTATTGATAAGAGAGAGATATTATTTACTGTTTCTAATATTTATTGTTCAAGTGGTAAACTTGTTACAGTTTATAATAATTTGCAGTTTGTGTGAAAACATAGCGTGTTGCTCATCTTAAGTATATCCTGAAGTTTCTTTATGCAGGCACTAATGTCCATTATGATCAAGCATTTTTCTCCTGTATCTACTTTTATTCAGTATACACTGATAAATAAAAATCTAATGGGGTTAGATAGAGAGATTTTTATAATAAGCATTATTGAGAGAGGGAAGGACAATATTGCCCCTAAAATTCAAAACAGGACACATTTTTTAATGAATTGATTTAAAGCTATTTAATGGTGATACCATGTTTGGTTTTGAAAGGGCTTAGATATAATATAAATTAAAAGTTAGTGTCCCACTACAGGCCTTTGTGGTCCTTTAGGTTGCGGGAGTTAAGGCTCCCCGCATTCCGTGATCAATGGGACTAAGTTGAGATCGGGAGGCCTTTAAACCCTGGCAAAGAAACCTGATATCCCATTCAACAATTTGGCTGGGTATACCCTAGGACCTGTTTGGAGGAGAATGAAGCATGTAAAAATTCCCACCACCTCCAACTCGCAGCCAAGCGCCCTTACCCACTTGGCTACTGGGCTCATGATAATATAAATAGAAATGTAAAAAAAAAGCTAACTGCTTCCAGATTATTGACAAATTTATGCATGTCATTCATGTACAATGACTGAACCCATTTTAGTGTAATACTAGGCCATTCCCCATGTACAGATTGAGATATGTTGCGATGGATGGTTAGATGAAGTAGAGTTCTGGGACCTAAAGTCTCTGTCTCTTGCTCTGCCTGATGTCATTCGCGTCTAACCTCTGTCTCTCTCTTGTCTCTTCCGTTGTCTCCTCAGCTCTTGACCGTGTTTTACGTTTGGCTTCATTCTTTCGATCCAGATCTGTCTGTTGTGCTCTTTCCAATCGTTTCCTTTCAATATCTTTCACAATATCGTTAATAATATATGAAAATATACAAATCAGTTCGTGCTCTTAAATAACAACCAATATACATTCCTAACCTTATTTACTGTTAACAATTTGACTTGGTGATTTTTGAGATTACAGTAAATAAGGTTAGGAATTTATATTGGTTGTTATTTAAAACATTAAAAACTTGGAACTGCCGTTGCACTAAAATATAATAGAAAGTTTAAACATGTTAAAAAGTGGAACTACTAGTTTCAACTCCAGAATTTGGAGCCTTCATCTGGTTACGAGGACTAAAAATTAAGAAACTAAATACTAAAAGCGCAACAGAAACTCCCATCATGCCTGTGAGAAGTGAAGCTTATCGGGAATTAAGGGAAAGGTGTACATTTCAGATAAAGGGATTAGAAACTTATTTAATTTTTTGAATTGGTGTGATTCTTTTTTTTATTGCTGCTCTTTTTGATTTTTTTATGTATCCCATATTCGTAAATATTTACGTGCAAAATAATGTTTAGCCACACACTAATCATATCTTCCAAGAAGTTCAAATGCTTCCATGGCTATTGAACTCTTTGTAGCTATCACCCTTTAACAGGGCCCCCACAAGGGGGGGGGGGTCAGTTGGTCCCACAGCACCGGGGCCCGGGGTGAAATCTACAGTATGTTTGTAGTGTAGAACAGATTCTGTTTTTGTTTTTTGTTTTTTTGATTGTCGATTTAGAGATTCTGTTTTTTTTAGTCTTAAGGTGACCGTGCCACTTGGAGTATAGAATTTATGATTTTGTTTCATAACATGGGGGGGGAGGGGGGAAGGCCCGGTCTTGCATTTGGTACCTGGGCCCGGAATTTGATGTATGGGACCTTAATAGATGATGCTTGGATGCTCTTGTCTGCTGTCCTGGAGTGCAGCTGAATTGTGGAAGCAGGCTAATGTGGTATGGTCTTCAATACCCTAGGACACCATTAGAGAGGGCTGTATCACTCCATGCCACATCGTGTGTTTTATTGCACTGCAGAACATGATGTATTGACTAGCCTGTCAAAGTGATGTCCTGGTTTGGAAATTAAATCTTATATTCTCCACTTCTTATTCTTTATCTGACAATTTTTGGCTAATCTGGCTTATTTCTTCTGGATGGAGAAATTTCAGTACCAAACAGTGTATTATGAAAGAAAGTTTTACATCAGAATATTGTCATTTGATAGAAAACAACTGAAACTTTTATGTCATATACTTGCCATGCTTGAACTCAAGTTCCTGCCTTATTTCATGTTTGATGTTTTGAAGAAATAAAGAGTTGCTTGATGTAGATACTTAGGCTAAAATAATTACTTCGAGTCTAGGATGAATATCACAGGGCAGTGAAATGGGTACCTGGAAAATACTGAAGTTAACGTATTTCAATCAACAGTTCACTGCATTATACAATGGAGGACACAAAAGAAGCTTTCTCCTATTTATGAACTTTGATGTAAATGGGATCATCAAAGAAGTATTAAATTGTGTGTAACAAAAGTGGAAACCAATTTATTTAGTTTTTTTTTTGTTTTTTTATTGAGAGAAAAAAAAATACATGAAATATGTTAACTATTATTTAAATTCATACATTAATATATGAAATGCATAAGTCATAAATCTTATTAATGATTTTAATTATAACAATACAGCAATATATAATGTTAAAAAATATGGAATAATAATTATCTAAGTAAGGTGTTATTTAATAAAAGAATATTTATTTAATAAGAACAATCTCCAATGGAGAAAAAACATCCATCACAACCATTATAGTATAGAAATTGCCTATTAAGATATTATTACAGGACTTAAAAAGTACAATCAGAAGAAAATATTAAAATGCATTTGGTAAATATGAATAGTTTCACTAAATTAAAATACAACTTTTTTGTTTCTTCTTCAGATATCTGATGTAAGCTAATATTTGTTTCTTTAAATTGAGCAATTTAGAACTTAATATTAGAGCACATTAAAGTTACTATAGTAGTAGTACATAACAGACTTAACTAACTAGGTATCTTTTCTAAAGAACAAAATACTTCAGATTGCATTGTTTATTATATTAGTACTCTGCATTAAAATTTCAAAACTTAGATAGCAAAAACTATATTGAAATAAAATCTGTAAGCTATTTCTATTAAAATTTTGAATATGACAGTAAATGAGGACTGATGTTAATTTTAATAAGTAAGCTATTTCATTCTCAAACATTTTATTTTTTTCTCTAAAAAGAAGAATTTACAGTATCTCCACTCAGGAGCCAACTTATTTGGACTATTACAATAAGATTGCTAACAATATTAAAATTCATTATTTGAAGTTTTTTTTCTGGGTCTTACAGACACATTTTTAAACATAATGATTTTAGGTAAGATCATGACGTGATGGCATTATGAAAGAGATGAAAATATTGAGAAGCAAATGGGGCTTAAGTTGTGAATTGTATCTAAAGAAATAGGCAACAATATCTACATTTGATTTTTTTTTTTTAATTTGAAGTTAAAAAAAAACATTGAATTTAACAAACAATATGCAGTAGGATGAAGGTTCTTCTTTACTGATTTTTTAAAAATTTGAATCTGATCCTTATATTGAATATCTAAACATCTATAGGAGTCTTAGGTTTTTAAATCCTTGTTAAAAGTAAGGATTGAGTAAAAACAAATAGTAGATATAAATAAAGTTACAATAACATGAATGGTGAAAATAGGTCAAATTGAAAATGATTTAACAGATATCATGAAACATGTTAATATGATTAAAGGAATTGCTGAAATTGGTAAAGGTTTATTTCATAATTTGTATGCATGCAGTTTCATTTTTAACTATAAAACTGACAGTTAAGAAAAGAAGATCAAGAATGAAAAGATAATTTTCAATTGACATAGAATCATAAAAGACAATAATATGTTCATTAATAACATATTCTTACTGTCAGTGTTGATCATTCTAAATTCTAACTATTTCATAGACTTTATAAAGTCCATCATTAACAAAAAGAATAAAAAAATAATAATAAATCGTGTAATAAATTACATTATAGGAAAAGAAAAAAAGAAACTTGAATTTCTATTGAAAATGTATATGGTTAAGTCACAGCAAAGCAAATAACTGAATAGCAATCAAATCTGCATGAAGAAATATTAAAATATAGATAAACCAAATTTGTAAATTGAATGCATATTATCCTAAATCTTATTTTTTTTTCTATGTTCAGTTATTCTTGAAAAAAAAAAAAGTGTGATTGGGTCATTTTGGAGTCTGAAAATATATGAAATTGACGAATGCTGAAATTATTATAAAACTTTTTTGATAAAACTTCAATTATTTTGTCCAAAACTCAAAAGAATTATTTTGGAACATTATTTAGCAAATTTCTGTATAGTATAGAAATCATAGGTAATGCCTGTACACTTGAATAATTGAAGTTTAATAAAATATTAAAAAAATTACATAAATAACTAATTAAAAATGACCAGGTTTCAATCCCCAGAGGGAATTTTTTCAAATCAATTATGATTTCTAAACTTAATTGTACACGTAAAAAACTGTTATTGATGCTTCTGTTGTAGTAATTGGTTAAATATTATCCAGCTGCATGTATGATATTAAATGAGAAGTCAAAATAAACATTACAGAAAACAACAGCCCAATTCTAGTTTGTGAGAACTTTAGAGAACACTAATCTAAATGAGTTATTATTATTATTAATTTTTACATAAAGTATAATTATCCTAAAATTAGGCGTATTATTAACATTTAATAATAATGACTTAAAAAGATGCTGTAAAGTCATTTTTTGAAACCTTGATATGTGAAAAAACTGAATATGCAGATCACAGACAGAATAGGCCCTATTTTGACAAAACTTCATTCAAATTTGTGTGAAGCAGACTGTTACACAACAGGAAAAATAAACTGATTATTGTTGAGTAAAGTGATTAAGCTTACTGTATGTATTATACAAATAAATAATATATAAACTTCATATTTAATTGAATGAATCTTAAATTATACTAAGAGGGTGTTTAATGACACTTAATATTGCTAATTGTAGTGGGGGTGGGGGAGCTTATTATGTATCCACAGTGTTATCATTGGTGTTAGTTTCCTTTCAGCATTGGCATTGCAATTGAATGTCTCATAAGCTTCAAGAGATAATTGTTGTTTTGTTGCCGCACCAGAAAGAACTCCAATTGTAGAGAGAATAAACACACCTTTAAGGCAACCAGTGAACTATAATTTGACTCTTCCCTGACTGATATTCATTACAAATTTGTGGCATTAAATTAACTTTTGTTAAATCTAGTATTGCTCTGAAAATAAGTTAAAAGAATTTGAGAGTAACAAATTTTTTTTTTTTTTTTTTTTTAAGTATTTTTTGATCAGCTAACAGAAAGAAAAAAAAATAGTTCTTACAATTTGAAATTTTAATTATTTTTGTAAATTCAAAATTTAACCCTAATTTATTTACTTAGTCATATAGGCGATTAATTTGACAGTACTAAAAATTGTTTTTCGATGTAATTAAATATTTAATATCTGCAACCTAATATCAAAGATCTTTTTTATGTTGTAGAATTCCAATAAATTACATCCAACCAATTTTATTTTTAACATTCAAAATTATATTTTTATGAGAATGTTATTTTGGATTAATGTTTTTGTTACTTGAAGTGAATTTAAATGAATGAAATTTTTTGATTCGAAAAACAGTGGTTCAATATTTTATTCAAATACAATTTTAGGGTTAAAAAAAAACTATATAAAAAAGACTGCATTCTACACCTGGATACATTGATGTGATATCTTCTTAAGTAAGGCAAAGTATTAAATTAAAAATATAATTGATAGTATGTGATATGTTGGAAAAATCAGTGAAACTGATTTCAGATGTTTCTTTGTACATGTGCATGTTTTTATTTATTTATTTATTGTGTATTTTAACAAATATTTAATAAATCAATCTCTAATCAACTTTCTTCATTAAAAGTGTGTACAGGATGATGTAAAATTTAGCATTACTAATGACATTTTTTGCTGTAAAATAAATATCATTTGAAAAAAAATGAGTTTTATTTTCTTGGAATATTGCTTCTTTGAAATTATTATATTTTTTTAAATTTAATTTGCATGATTTATTTTTTTATGTTACCTTTCTTTAACTTTTGATAGTGAATTGCATTAGTAAGCTTATGGAAATTAAAAGTTAAAAGATGTGTTGAACATACTAATAATTACTTGAAACTAAGATTTTTATCTTATAAAAATTTATCTTTGTATTTTTTTTTTGTTGAGATATATTATATAAAATTTTCTGAAAAGAAGACTTCAGAAGTTTACTAGGTCTGATAACAATGCTATTTTAAATATTGGTCACAGAAAATGACTTAAGTATTAGTTAGTTCTAATTAGGGCAGTAACTTCTTAGTTCAACTGTAATTTCTGGTTGATTGCTAGTTTTCATGAAAATTAGTTACCAATATTTAAAGTACAACTGTTTAAATGAGCTAATTTATGATTAAAAGAAACATTTTTGTGACAAGAACTAGTGTTATTTTTAGAAGATATGATCTTAACGATCAGGAAATTACACACCTGAAAAAATTCCAACCGGCAGTACTGGGTTTTAAAATTTGCGACCCTCTATATTTATCCTTAGTCAGAAAGATATAGTTCAGCAAGAATTTTTTCCAAGCTTAAATTTTGGTGAATATTTCAAATTATGTAAATAATGTTATAACAGTTTTCTTAAGATTAGGAGAGCGTTAACAGTCTTCAGAATAACATATGTTTTCAACCTTAGTTTGAACAAATCCATCTGATGAGGGACTTTTCACCAAAACCTAATTATCATATTTATGATATATTAATGCCAATATTTTTTAACAAGAAATGAATATTATTTTGAAAAATCTAATTTAAGCAAAGTGAAAAATATTAAATCTAGTGGAGGAAATTTCAAGCAATTGTTCATTATCAAAAAAGTATATTTAATATTCTACATCAAAAATAAATAAATATATAGATCATTACT
>JAFIDM010009631.1:93694916-93729579 GCA_023159025.1 Thereuonema tuberculata | reverse complement strand
TACTTATGAACTAATCAAATTTAGAACAATTCAAATTAAATTATTTTTATCAATGGTTCATTTAGTTTACAATTTACTTGGAGTTGGTTGGACTATTTTGCATTTTCTTTCTTTTATCTTAACTGTATACTCAAAGAACATGAGTAAATGTTTATTATCTTTTCTAAATTCTATTATTTCAATGAACTTTACCAAGGCAACTAGGAGGTTTTTTAATAGTGATTGTCTTAGTAGTGGATCAGCTATTCAAATAAACAAAATGGAAATTTAAAGTTTATCACTTTGAAAGTTAAAATTAATAATTAAATTAAGATCTTCTTTATTTTTATTGAAGAAAACAAATTGCAATAAAGTTGTTTTTAATTTTAGTCATTTTTTTAAAAACAGTTTTTACTTGATATAAATGTTGTCAATTCATTTGTAATTAAACTAACATAAATTTTGTAATAGTGCAAGTATGAAAAATTCATATATTCTAACAAAGAAAAGTTAGGATATTGCTGTGAATTTCAAATATTTTTCAAGTTATATAAACGAGTAAGGTACTGCAAAGAATCACAATGAGATAATCATTTTTGTGCCATATTCTGTATTTTATATTACTGAATTAAAGTTATGTAACTACAGTTTTCTTTGAGCAGTTTTTAATGCAGTCTATAAATGAAAACCACTGGAATAAGTAAAGAAAAAAACTAAGCAGAATGAAAAATGAGATCCATTAGCCAGATCAGCTGTAACCATGGGATTTCTCGATGTTAGGTCTAAACTTAGCTAAAAACATTAGAATGTACATTTTAAAATTAAAAATAGTTCTCAGTTTTCATGCCATATCAAGCAGTTTAGAATTTTTGTAAGCAGACCTTTAAATCATTTTAAATGTATTTTAGGAGCTAATTGTTTTAAATTGATGATTAATATAAAACATCTTTTTTCAAAAATGTATCCACATGACATAAATTGAATATTAATTTTCTGACATTGATCTTACCAAAAGTTTTCTATCAAAGGAAGATAAGTTTGTGTAACTCTGCTATATGCTATTTAAAAATTTATTTAGGAGTTTATTCAAAACTGCCTTATTTTTTTTCTTCTCTACTCGAGCTGATTTTATCAATTCTGTTACTGGAGCAAGTGTGAACTTATTGACATTAATCAACATTACATAAGTCCTTAAAACTTCCTTAAAAAAAACTATTTCTTCTTTTAGGAACACACTATTTTGTAAAATTATATGTTTAAATATTTAATTAAAAGAAAATAATGAAAATCAACTTTTACTTTTCATCTATTAATGAATTAATTCATCATTAAAATTTCCATTTAATAGATGGAGCATTTTCTTCTGCTTTAGGATGAACATCAAATAAATTTATTTAATCCACAGTTTTAGATATCATAAGTAGAAAATCTGACAAGGGTTTAAAAATACCAATTTAAACAGCTAAATATGGAATAACAGAGTTGAGCATTTGATCACTACTTGGTAAGAAGAAACTAACAAAAAGATGTATTCTTCAATTACATAAGCAGTGATTAAGTCATAGAAATGTAGTTCTTCATTGGAATCATCCCAAGAGTAAACATTGTTATACACTCAGCCATTTTTTTTTCTTTGGATGAGGTTCTTTGACTGTCTTTTTATTTGGTTTGGGGATAATCAAAGCTATCATGAACTTAAAGTTACATACAATCAGACAGGCTTTTTTCTCCTAATCATTCTCTTAACAATTATATTAATAAGAGATTTTATAATAAAATAATTTTTGTCATTTATTGGTGAGTAGGTGGTGGATAGTTTGTTCTTCTAACTATCTGTTTTCCTTATTAAAAATTCTTCTTTACCGGCTCTACAAGCCTTGGTGGCTTTTGACCTCTTGAACAAGTTCTCCAAAATTTAATAGTTAAGTTTCAGATGTAACATTCACATCTTCTTACCTCATGTAAAAAACTTTGATTAGGTAATTTACCTTTTTGTTTTCATCTTTTATTCTATTTGTCTTCTTCTTTTCCTATTAGCCCTCTGCTTCTTTGCAGGGATTTTCTTTGAATATATTCCTAGTTTTTAGTTTGGAAAAATGGATGAAATTTTAGTAGCTTTGTTAGTTATAATATATAACTGTTACATATTTTAATGACAGCTGTAAATTTAGTCTACTAAAGTCCCTGTAAAAGGGTAGAGACTATATGGCAAGGCAACATGCCTTAATCCATTACTAGATAATGTGATGAGTTCATGACAAAACGTTTTGACTGAAAATATCAGCTCCCTCCTTTATTATAATAAAATATAACTAAGTTTCAAATGGAATATTAATAAAAAAAAAACTACAGTTAATATTAAAAGAATATATAAAATACTTCTACTTAGCCTACATATATACACTATAGGATAATTGCAGACTGGAATGTCACTATAATTACGTTTCACCTTTCAAAACACATGGAATGCTATTTTGATATCATAAAGTTTGTGCAAAGGTCATACATACAACAGTTGAAAACAAACCTCTGTACCATATAATACAAAACATGGTGTAAGATTACAAAGATATTTAAAATTATCAGGAAGGATTATGGAAGACTAATTCTGCATATGATTGTGCACAGTTTTTTAATCCATCATATTTGTACTGCATGGAAGAATGTCATAATGCAAAATGTACAAATAAATTCAAGTGTTAAATACTTAGATTTTTTTCTTAATTTTATGTTAATTCTATGTATTTTATTATGTCATATTTAGAGTGTTAAATCCATTTCTCACATGGAAAATTATACAGTAAAACCTCGTTAAGTCGTCACTCCGTTTAAGTTGTCGTTTTCCTTTGGTCCCGACAAGGTCTCATACACAATAATGTAAAATAACCCTCCTTTACCAGTCACCAAATTTAATTCTACTCCGGATAACTTGTCACCCTCAAAAATGGCCAAAATCATCTTTTTTCTCCATTTTGCATGCCATTGTCTTGTCTTTTCAGCGCCGCCCCTTCACTTTAAGAAAGCCAAGCCTCTACGGGGAATTTTCGACCATGCCTGTCACTTCATTCCTTTCCTACCCCTTTGGGGGATTTGGGTTCTTGGAATCTCGCTGCTAATCATTCAAAGAGCACTTCTCGCTGCGACTCTGTCGAGTGTAGACGTTTTTCTTGACCGCTCCTGAGTGTGACTTCATTTCATAGCGAGTAAGCCCCGCTGTAAGGGCCTTTTTTTCTCTTGCAATTTCGTGGTTCGATTACGTTTTTAACATGCCAGGGTAACGAAAACTTACCTCGTTATCCTTTAAAGAAAAAAAAAGACTTAATTGCACTTTTTGAAAAATCAAATGTTTCGAAAACAGCTTTTGCCAAAGAACATCATATTCCCAGGACTATATTAAACGATATTCTATCATCGAAACAAGTAATTGAAGAAGCTGACTGCAAAGACAAAAGAAAGAGAATGAGGAAATCGAAATAGGCTTAATGTGCGTGGAATGAAATAAAATAAAATGGAAATAAATAAAACGCACCTCAACGAATTCAAGCAAAACAAAAACATAAACATCACCCGCTCTGACAAAGGCAACTCCATCGTCTTCATGGATAAGCATGACTATGAAAAAATGGCCCAAGCCCACCTTAAACAGCCTTGGACCATTAAATATTAAAAGAATATATAAAATACTTCTACTTAGCCTACATATATACACTATAGGATAATTGCAGACTGGAATGTCACTATAATTACGTTTCACCTTTCAAAACACATGGAATGCTATTTTGATATCATAAAGGACATAACCGTAGATAAATACACCGACCTGATCACTTATGCCATTGATTGGGCACATACAAACATAGGCCTCTCTGACCATTACTATAAAAAAAGTAAGTGCGTTTTATTTATTTCCATTTTATTTTATTTGATTAAATTGAAGTTTGACAAGATCGAGGAGGTTTTAGTTCGATGGCTAAAACATGCCAGATCGCAAAATGTGCCTATTTTTGCCGTGATTCTCAATGAAAAAACCATGGAAATTGCTAAGGAGTTGAACATTGAAGATTTCGGTGGCAGCAATGGTTGGCTGGAATGTTTCAAAGACAGACATTGCCTTTCTTTTAAAACAATTAAAATGTGGTAACTATAAAAAGTGTGTGTTTTTTTTTTTTTTTTCCACTCATTCATTTGCATATATTGATTTCTGAAAATCTTGTTTTTTTCACCGAATTCTACAGCAATTCATAAAAATACTGTATTTCAGTGGGTGTTTTTAATTTTTGTTTTTTGGTCCCTTGAGTGACGACTTAACAAGGTTTTACTGTACTTGAAATTGTTCTTCTTGGATCTAGGATAACTTTGAATAGTCTATGAATAAAGAATAAACTTTCCAACATTGACCGTGCTTCTTAATTTCAAATTTTGCCAAATATTCGGAAATTTAATGTTGCAGCTGAAGTGCTTGAGATTTTAAAGGATGGAAGACATGAACATGGTTTAGTATGATTTCTAATAGGAACTTAGATTTTATAAGTAAAGCCAACATTCTATTAGCAGAAAACATAGATCAAATAGCTTACATCCAGAAGTGGAGGAGAAGAAATGTCAGAGAAATTTAAAGATGTCTTATGTTGAAGATCAATGATGAAAAACTAACTTAGAGTATTTAAAGAAAAGATTTCTATGAAAAATTAACAGACATGAAATATTTTACAAACATAAATTAATGACGAATGGAAAGAAACATGTTAAATATAACATTGAGAGACAGGAAGAGAAACTCGTGGATCAGACAACAGACCTAAATACAAGATGCACTAATATGTCTAAAGTAGTCAAAGTGGAGGTGGGCAGGACACCTGGCCAGAAAGACCAAGGAAAACTAGACGAGCCTGACCACGTTTTGGAAACCCTCCACAGGTCAAAGGGAAGATGGATGGATGAGATGGAGAAAAGAAGCTGGTGACTGTAAAATATGGAGATGTATGGGGAAGGCCTTTGTCCAGCAGTGGACTGATAAAGGCTGAATGAATGAATGATGAATGAATACATTAATGATAGGTTCAAAGGTATTAAATTTTTTTTTTGGATTAGGAAGGATTTGCTGAAGAATTCTAGAAATGGTGGAGCCGTAGATAATATTCTTTTGGATATGCTGCTTAAGGCTGCAATTTATAAATCAGATGACAACAGAAACTCATCAAACTGATTTCAGAGACAGCAGATGTTGAGAATCTGATAATAAGGTGAACAATATCAGAGAATGACAGTTCACTGATTAGTGTTTTGCTTTCTGAAGTAGGTTTGCATTTAAGGACCAAGAATTTTGGTCCCCAGACAATTGAACACAACATCACCTACCTTAACTCTTTTAATAGAGGATAATGGTCTCAGATGGGTCCTGATTCATTTCTACATGTTGAACAGCAGTGTAGTGTTAAAAAGAAAAGAATTAAGTGAAATGCAACAGGAACTAATAGCCATTTTTTTACACATTTGTAAAAGAGATAAGTATGTGATAAACTATTCAGAAAGTTGCTTACCTAAAAATATTTAGACAGCAAAGAGTTAGGAGACAACATCTAGAAAATGGCAAAATCTAGGAGTAAGAAGTAGGAAACTTAATAGTAAAGAAGGTTTAATGTGCATTAATGATTAAATGCCTTTCGAGCTCAGCGCAAAGCTGGCTGAGGTAATTTTCCTGTACTGGTTACAGCGTTTTTTCTTTGGTTGTTTGTTTTCAAACGGGTTCCACTTCCGAGAGCAGGAGACGGGATCATAGGTACCGACGCATTCTGAGCTCCATCATCGAAGCTAAATCTGGCTGATGAGTCCTAATAAGGACGAAACAGCTGTCCCAGATTGCTATCGATGATGGCTCAATGCGTCAAAAGCAAACAATTCTAACGAATTTGTGCATTTTATAGATTTTTCTTCCCTTTTCGTAAGAAGTAGGAGGCACCTGCATGGTAAAGAGTAAGACAGACTCTAAAGAATATGATTTGGAGAGTTCTAACACATGACAGAATTCAGTTATTAATTAGCAACTCAATAATCATTCACATAACAACATTCTAATCATTCACATAACAACATTCTAATCAACATTTTTACTGCAATATAGTAACTATTTTAAAGCTACTAGCGCTATTAAAAGAAAACTGTATTAGAAGGTAATGAACTAGTAAAGCACGTTAAAGTCAATTCAGTTAAAGTTAAAATAATAGATAAAGTTTGGTCCCTTGATTAACTGTCCATTTGTGACTACTGAAATACAGAAAAAGAAAAACCAGTGGATCCTAAATGGTAAATAATTGTCCTTAGGAGCAAAACCAAAATGAAGCTCTTACGAACACACAGAAACTGTTGCAAAATTTAATTTAATAAAATGAAAAATTCAATTTAAAATTCTGCAATTTATTCCTATAGTTTCTAGAGGAGTGCTCCTTATACTGCTTCAAGAAGAGATATGAAATAGGATATGAAATCTAGCAATATGGGAAAGTTTACTCTTTGTTGAGGAATGTAATAAGTTTCCCACTATTAACAAATGACAGCATTAAGTGACATTAACTAAATTAAGAAGTGACACTTTTACTTATTTTCCACACATTATAGAATTATTTAATTGCTACATTACATCCTAAATTATAGTTAAAGTTCTACAACTATTCTGAAGTAAACTTGCTGTTTAGCTAATAAATTATTAGTTATTTATGTTAATATAATTTGACTTAAAGGACATTTTATCTCTGGCAAATTTGGTCTAAATTTTCTATTGTTTTATAAAGCTAAATGTAAGCTATAACATTTAAAAGTTAGTGGCTGTATTACTGAGTGTACATGTTTTTGATTCATCAACAATAAGTAGGATAAAATAATAAAAACGACATTATTAATTTAATTATTAAATTATTAATTTTTTAAATTAATGTGATCGACAGTTGAATATTTTACTCTTTATCTATATGCATGGTGCCCTGTACTTAAGATTAAAAGACAGTTACTAATTACACATCCAATATTTAAAAATTGGCTTGACTTGATACCAGCTATTGGATCTCTAATGGTAAAAATAAATAAAAAAATAAATTAAAAAACAGAAAGACAAAAAAAAAAACAACAACAACACACTAAAAAAATTATTCAGAGAAATGATACTTGAGTTAATAAAGTTTTAAAAAAAGATTATCAAAAAAAAATTAATCTGAAGTGTAAAATAATAGTTTATCTTAATGACAAGTAAACAGATTTACTTAAACAAAGAACAGAGTTCGGTTGAAATTTTACAATAACTTTTAAAATTTCAAGAAGAAAATTATGAAAAAAGAACAATGGCCATATACAAAAAAAAAAAAATAAGCAATTTATATATGCAATAGATCTCTGCCCTCCAAAAGAAAAGTATTGCTCAAACTAGAAGCTTAAAATAGCTCTATGCAGTATTAAAATGTATTCTAAGCAGAGTGATAATATTGATAAGTTACACTAGACCTTGGCCTAAGTTGGCTATTTTATTTCTTTAGTTTTTTTCAGAGGTGGGGAGTGAGGGATGCTTTTATAAATATAACTTTTCTTCAAATTATTATTATTATTACTTTAAATAAAATATTTTGAATCTATGGCTTTTTGTCTTGTAAATTTCTTATTTCCATTTGCCCTGTACTTGCTTAAGTATATTGGACTTCAGAATCATCAACTGCATCTAGGTTTATTTGCTCCCATTTGCCGCTAATATAATTTTGTCTTTAGCAATGAAGCAATACTTTTTTCAGTTAAAAAGTTCTGGGAAAGTGACCAGAACTCTGTCTTAGGACAGTAATGAGTGCATTTTCAGTGCTGGTTGCAGATTATATTGTCTTGCTTCTACTGCAAGAATGGATAAAATTGTTACGTTTGAAGCAAACTACCCATTATTTCTTTAGTACCTAACATATGACTAAAAATTACTTTAACAAACCAAATAAGTCTGTGGGATAATCTGATTATGTATTTTGTGATTCTCTGCAAGTTAACTATCAGTAGAGATCATCCCTTTGTCTTCATCTAATAAATGCCTGTAATTTTCTAGATACAGAAAGTTAACTTTGCCACAAGTTTCACTGGCAAAAAAATATATGTTTCCTGATTTGTTGTTTGTGATTGTGTACCAGGTCTTCTATTCATTATCATTTACCTAAGTGATCTAATTTTTGCTGTGAGTAAAAACAATTATTGTTTTTTAGGACATTTACAATAATATCAGCATTTATGGATGCTTACACATGAATTTCCAGAAGCTGTGATTCAACATTTTTGATATCACCAGCTTTGGTTAAAAAATATTTTTTGGGCTGATGGTGTAGAGATTAAAAATAAATAAGGGAATAAAAGTTTATTTTTATTAATCTTTTGAATATAACTTGTTTGGTTGATTCATTTTAACAAAGCAAGAATGCCTTTAAGTTATTGCCACGTACCTATATTTAACAGTGGGATGATGTAGTTTCGATCTATTCAGTGTCTCGTACATAGAAGGAAAATTTCAAGTTATCACACTGATTTTAGAGATAGAATTAATTCCAATGAGATATGTACATTACGGCAGCTTTTTAATTATTTTGATGTTTAATTAATACTTTTGATTATTAAAAAATTTGAGCTTACTATGATAAGAATAATTGTTTCTGTAGCTACTTAGAACCTATCCAACTCTAATGGTTTGAGGAGGACTCATGAATGCAATGACACCATATTCTTAATTTGCTGTTATTCGTCTAATTTTTGAATTAAAGATCAGCAGGTGCAGATGGAGATGAAAGAATGATGAGGAAGTGATGGAAACAGGAGATAATGTTATGGTTTGCTCACCACAAAGTCTGTAAACCAATCTACCAAGATTTCAAATATGAATCTCAGCGGTAGGAAGTCTATCTTGACATCTATACAGTTTTATTTTTAAAATGGGAGAAAAATAAGAGTCAGTAGTTAAATTTTGCTTTATTTGATATGTAACCCAGATAAGGTTAAATGAGCAATGATTACAATGGTAAGAACTCATTATAGACAGAGTTTCAATTTTCATTCTTAATGTATATTTTGTTTTCCACTTTAGAAGCATAAGGAATGGTATATTTCTTTGTAATTACAGAGCAGCTCATTCTTAAAATAAGAGGCTACTTTATTATTTCTTTCTTTTAATAGGTGAAATGATTGATTACTAATAACTAAAGCATTCTTAGGTCATCAAAAAAAAAAAAAAAATTAGAAATATTCCATCATTAGATGGTATCATTTTCTAACTTCTTTTGCTGGAACAATATGATTAGTGTTCCATTCAATCAATATTTGTGACACATCTGCTACATACGTTAACTCTGAACTGAATAATTTAATTCTTTGTGAAATTATGGAATGCTTTCACTTTCAATTCAATTACTGACATGTTTTAAATGTTAATAAAGGTAATATAAGAATTAATGTTAAACTAATTAATAAACAGAATTGAGAATGTTTTATTGTTCTTAAGAAAGAAGCAAAGATGTGTTTGTTTTAATGATGATTTCAACAATGTTAAAAGCTATTTAATATTATTAAGTTATTAATTAGTTTTTAATTCTCAAATAAAACAAACAAACAAACAAACACATTTTTAAGTTTATATTTTTCTACAAGTTTGTTGAACAATGCTTTACTTCTCATATTAAAATATATTAAATAAATATCTTTTTATCATAAGTTTTAAAACTAGCTGGAAACAGAGAACTTGTCTGTGCTAGTAATATTTTTTTTTCTGTCTAATTTGAAGAATTTACTTTTTTTAATCAATGTCAATTACTATGTAATGTAGTTTAAGAAGATGCAGAATCCAATTTAGAAAGGCACTCCATTGTCTGTTTTTGTAGAAAAACTATTCACATTTACTTAAGTTCTCTAACAGTTAACAGTTTTTTCATAAAGAACATAGAAACTTTTCTCTGATAAAGAGGACAAATATTAGATGCCCTTAAGCTTTCTAACTACTCTATCTACTATTTATATTTCATAAATAATTTACATCTTTTTAAGGGATAATTGAACAAAGTGGTTTATCTATAATAAATGCACCTATTCATGAAATACATTAAAAATCTGCATTGTACAAAGAAATGTTTCAAGAATATAATGAACTCATCAATACAAATATGTAATAAATGGAAGCTCAAGCTTGAGTTCAAAATATCACATAAAATACAATTAAGATATGTAAAAAATGTCCTCTTTCAAAGATAATTACCAAATTTTAAATGAAACTTAATTTTAATTTTTTAAATATATTTACATATACAAGCATATGCTGGAAAGGTTTAATGCATATAAATGCTATTTTACATTAAGTAATGCTGATATTATAAAATTAAAAGCAAGTGTAATCTTAGTAAAAAAGAAAAAGCTACTAAATAAAAACGTAAGAAAGGGATGGGAAGAAACGGGAGAGACCAGACAGATTTCTCTCAAGCTGTCTAGAATTTCATGTAACAAAAGGAGAAATCATAGAATAATACTTTCTAATGCTGTAAGTTATAAACAATCTGGAAAACAAATAAAATAAACAAAGTTGCTTTACTGATAAACAAATTCTATATTTTTTCAAATGTAGGAAATATATTTTAAAAAAATAAGCTTGTGTAACTATTATGTATAGTCTTACTTGTTAGGATGATTTCGCCCAATTGTACCCCACACTTCTCAGGGTAAATTAAAATTGGGAACAGTATTAAAAAACATCAAACTTTAAATTTATAGCTTAACATTCTATTGTTGTTTGTTTAGGAATGATATTATGAGCATTTTGACAACTATGGGATTCAACATCAAAATACCTACTACTGGGACAGACAGAAAAATCAAAAGTTCATCTAACGGGTATGTTACATTGTTCTGAATTCTGTGCTGAAGAAACTATCAACAAGGAAAAAATGCAGCTGCATCAAGTTTTTAAAAGATTACTTGCTGTAGTTCAGTTTTTATCAGAATGCAATTTCATAGATCTGTGGAAAAGAACTTCCTTGGAATTATAGAATTGTAGGGAAAATTTGATTCAGTTATTTAACAAGTAAATGTCCACATGATTTTAAAAGAATTTGTAGAACAAAAAAGCTCACAAGATTTAATCAGGCAATCAAAGAAGTAAGATGTTTGAATGGACTGAATAAATTCATTGATTGAGAAATGAAGAATTTTTAAATTATAAGTCATATCTTAATGTGGCACCCTCATTTAAAATATATATTTAGTCTTTTTCACAGTCTCACCTTAACGAAAGACTACATTGTGATCGATCAACATTTATATAAAGAGTTTTCATTTCATATATGCATTTTGTTCTTTATCAACTTCCTTCCATTCTTTTTATTGTAATTCTAAGGAAGATTTCAGTAGCTATGTAATGACATAAGTAAGGATTAATAAAACTTCTAGTATTTAAGTAAATTATTACTATTAATTGTAAATCTATTTCATTATTGCTTAAATATCATTTAATTAAATGAATTGAAATTGGTCATTAATAATGTTTGATTATCTTGAACTACTCTTTCTACAGTACAGCCCAACTAATGCCAATAATGGATTCTTCTATGAATTTCACAGGACTCCATGAAAGTAAAAAAAAAAAAAATATTACGAGATGGTGTTAGATATTCTCATTCAGTAACATAATTTACATAATTTCCAGTGATGATTCCGATCTAAAATATAGAAAAAAGCAATTTGCTAATTTTTTTCTGGAATTACAAGGTATTTTAAGGAATGTTAAGTTGAATGATGACCAATATCTTTTTGTTGTAAATTATAATTAAACTATGAGCCATTCATTTTATATACTAAGTAGATAATTTTCTAATTGGATACAGTGCAGTAATAATGATTGACTAGAATTCTAAAATTCATTAAAGTTTGCTACATCATCATCATTATAAGTTGTGCAATAACAATGCATATTGAATAAGAAATACAAACAGAAGTAGTAACAATGAATTGGACACTGCCTTTATGATCATACAGATTAGATAAGTAAGAGAATGCAAACATTTACATGACTATAATTCAAATTTAACAGTAACGAGATATCAAGAATTTCTGAAGAATCCCAAGAAGTCATCATATAAGATCAAAAATGTTATATTTTAAGTTATAGCATAAAAAGTCTCAGAAAGGAAAAAAGTACAATTCCAACATCATCAGAAATGTTGGAATCTCAAAAAACTGGAGTCTAAGCCCTTTGGAAAGTGTTACTTTCTAACTTTCAAGATGACAAAGCAATCAATACAAAGGATACTATGTGTGCATTAAATATGTTTTCCTAATTCTTCTAATAGAATTAAACTATCAACAAAATGTATACACGGTGGAACAAAATTCAATATAGATGTATCAGAAGTGACTTTCATTTCAACCAAAATAAATCCAGTGAAATAAAAGATAAAAAGCCATTCAATTTAGTCTTTCTTAACATATGCAATGCTGTTAGATTACCTATAAAGAGCCATAGAAAAAAGTTAGTCACTGATGGAAATCTCAAATAAATAGGAACATTCTAAGGAAGAACTGAGAAACAATCAGGGGAGTGGTTAGATTATTTTGGCACTTGGGGCGAGTGATGGCATATGTCACTCTCAGGGTAAGCTTGAGCTAATCTGGGGTTTGTTTAGGTTTTACAGGCTGCCTCCCCTAAGAACAAAGCCAGTAATTAGAAGCTCACAATCATTTATATGTTTTTAATTTTGATATAAATGTATGCATGTGTATACATATTTTTTAAATCATTATGAGAATTCCTTAGAAAAAATCATATAAGTGAAAAACAATTTTTAGAAAAGGAAAAAAAATAATGATAAAAAAACCAAAAGTAAAGAAACAAAGAAAAGTATTAAGGCCAGGTTTTTATGTAACATGATATTTTGTTTTTATTTTTTATTTTAATGTTCTCTGTCACTGTTTTTGCATCAAAAATTTCCTATGATAAAGAAAAACAAATGAGGATATGATTTGATTACTTTTTATTTGTTAAGGAACAATCAGATACTTCTGAAGCTAACAATGTCAGCAAATCTGAAAGCTGATGTCAAGATCTTGCATTTTTTTTAATTTTATTGAATACAAATTTAATTTGCAGCAGTCCTTTGGGGAACTACTTTTTCTCCCATCCTTCTGTTGCAAGGAATTGATAATGATATAAACTAGCTTTTAAGCTACTGTGGGAAATGAAGAGTTATTTTAGAGATCATTAAACTGTTCATTTTTTTGTAAGATTTATTTGAGAATGAATCTAGACAAAAGAAGAGAGAGCCATTCTCCAGGACTTCAGAGATACATAAGTAAAATACAGTAGACTCTTGTTAATCTGGCCACTGGCTCAGACCGTAATGTAAAAGAGGCGGGGTTATTTTTAGACCATTTGTTGCTATCCAAGCAGCAATGTGATGGCCTGCAGACTACTGCAAAGGTTTTAATTTAGCTTTAACAGATAAAGATATCATCAAAAGGGTGCAGGAAGAAAAAGATGAAAGTGCTGAGGAAGAGGACACCACATAATGCAAGAACCAGACACGTGCAATACAGACGTGATGCCAGTAATTGCATGACAAAGCGTGCCATTGACGAGCATCTTCATTAAAGCAGACAAGACATGTTTCACAGTGACTGAACTTAGAAGAAAAAGCAAGATTTCATCTGTGCTATATTACAATTGTATGTTTCTTTAACTGTGTATAGTATATACTGTGCTTTACTGTAATGATATGAAAAGATCATTTCATTAATAACAAGGAGTGAAACCAAGTATTTACTAGATGACATCCCAGAACAACTGTTCTCTTTTGGTTTGAGAGGTGTGATTTTATTTCTACTAGATCATTTCAGTGTTGTAAATAAGACAGTATAGTACGTACGTGTTTTTTTTTTTTTACCATTATCATATCCTTGTCTCTTATTTATGTTTTTCTCAAATATGTACTACATACTGTAAACTTGTAACATTAAATTTAATGAAGAATTAAACCAAATTTTTATGCACTCTCCGTAATCTGGCATCCCTCTGTGCAAGGAAGTGCATTAGTAAGTCTAATGTTCTGAGAAATCATCTGCATCTGCACTTTATCAGGGCTTTCGTTTGAGTATTACTTAACTGCTAGCTATAGATAGCTTTTGATATCAAAATGATCACATCACTTTCATACGTACTGTATCAGGATATGCTTCTTGGGAATTGAACATGAAAAGTAGCAAAAAGATGCTCCATATTTGATACTATTTAATTCTGGAAATGATTGTGTTTGGATACTGAAATAAGCAACATGAACAGCAACCAAACTGAGAATGCTATTATTGAAAAAAAAAAAAAAAAAAAAATAGTATCCTTACATTGTAATCTATAAATTAGGTTTCAATCCCAGAATTAACGACATCCATTGCTACTTGAATGTTTCCCATTGAATTCAATCTTGTTTACTCATTATCTTTGCAGTTTTTATTAAATTGAAATCAATGAAAACTTCCCTGTTTTCCAGATTTCTAAATAAAGACTAAATACTGATAAGATTAAATGCTGTAAATCTGAAAGTTTATGACATTTGTTCTAACTTTTCATTTTCTTTTCAAATAGATCCAACAGTAATTTTATTTTCTAGATTGATGGAATAATAGTTCTTAACTCACTCTAAATTAATCGATCCATTTTAAAAAACTTGGATAATTTTAAACTTTCACTTATAACGGGATCAAATTTTAGTGAAATACTTTAATAATTCTACACATTTAATGGATTTAAATTAGTGAATTTGAAGAATAAAAATCTAGTGCAACCTAGTTGGAATAGTTATAGTAATCTGTTTCAGAATTTCTCTCCTTTTTATCAGGTGCTTCAAAAACTTTGTGCTGGAGTTGGTCCTTAATTACGCCATTTTCATTCTTTTTTTTCGTAATGAAATGCTAAGCAATGTATATGTTTTGTTTTGTTTTATTCTGCATGCATGGTTAATTTATGATTTTTTAAACTTTTGGATTCTGAATTTTCTCTATCCGATTAAGACAGAATAATATAAGCATGTACCTTTATCTTTTCATTATTTTGGATATTTTTTTTGCAATGATAAACCTATTTCTTGACTGAAAAGGAAAACCACTGTTCCTGATACTGTAGTTGAGTATTTTCTCTCTTTACTATGAAATTGCTGATGAATCTAAAATTTAATTTAAATCTCACGAAAACAAACATTAAATATCATTGGTCATGATTGCGATAATTCACTGTACTATTACAATTAGTAACAAATTCACAATTAAAAATAGGTTAAGAAATTCATGTGCCATCATTCTGCCTATTATTTTATTTTGATGAAATTCCATTCAGACTTTATAAAAATAGCTTTTGAAATATCAAAGCATGTCTTGTTGTTTGACAAACCTTTGTTTTCTTTATAGTCATGTGTTCATTTCTTGAAAAGCTGAACAATAATCAATGTTTTTTTTATTTTTAATCCATAAAAACATTTAGCATCTTTCATAAAATGAAGTGCAGATAAAAGGATATTTCAATATTTTAATTTTTATATTTTTTCTTATTGAAAGATTATCCTAAAACTGTTTCCATTCATATGGTCTTTCTCTTGTTTTTTTGAAGGCTTATATACAATAACAGATTACGATTCTTTGACCTTTAATCTTGATCTTTAAAAATAATAGATTCTTCAATCAGGTTTTCTCAAACCACTGCTTTATTCTATATACTGTTATTCTGGGGTGCTCAGAAATGGTAAAGAATTATTGACATTTCAAAAAAGGAGTCATGATTCATTGGGAATTATGCCATAGTCTTTGTTCTTCCACAATGAATATCATATGATAACTGATACAGATTAACAGAGAAATAGGAAATAAATATTCTAAAACATTTTATTAAAATATTCTTCAATTGTCACCCACTCGTTTTCTCCTCAACTATGCTACTGAATGTAATTCAGAAATAACCGGAAATAAGTTATTGAAAATAAGCATACTGTTGAATTACTTGTTTAGTGATATAAAGTAATAACACAAATCTGATTTAAAAAATGAACCAAATAAACTTGAGATATAAACACCAAAGTGGCTACTTATAAATGTTTCTTAACTTTTAGATGAACAAAAAAAAAAAAAAAAAAAGTAAATAAATAAAATAAAAAGTTGAAATCATTTACCCAATTAAAGATCTGGAATAGAATTTATTTAATCATTATACAACTACAGTATTGCTCATTCATTCCTAAAATTCAAAAATAAAGTAAATCTAACCAACATTAATTATAAAGAAATGTGTTCAATTCATTTTAAGGGAGAGGAATTTGTTGTACAAAACAAAATTTCTTTTAAATTTCGATTAATTAACATTACATCTTGTAATAATCATCTACTGCAACAGATTATGAGGGAAAATCTTCTTGCAATATAATTTAAAACCTTGTTATAAACTTCTTGATAAATATCATTGAAGTCAGCATTAATCTTCAAAAATGTTCCTAAAACAATGACCCTAAGCAGTGTTAATATAATTTCAAAATGAAAAATTAAACATTATTTACATCACACAGTTGAATGGAAATTTTCAATCACATGATGCAGTTGTAGAGATGGTAAAAATGGAGTAATACAAAGCGCAATAAAGAGCAGAAGGCAACAATAAATCATACCATCTAAACTCATGTTTAAGTAAAGACAATTAAAAACCAAACTGGAAGGCTTAACATATACTGATGAAACTATGATAAAAATAAAAGTAGATGGTGTAACATATATTGAAAAAAAATAGCATGGTGAATAGGTTCAATGGTTTCAAAATTCTGCACCATTGTTCTGTTCTTGTGTTTCTGTTGCCTTTTGTGCTTGACCTTCCAATCTTTGAAGATCAGATTCTCAGAGAGTTTGAAACTGTCAGTGACCTCTTGCCTTGCCATGTATGAATGCACTCATCTATTTTACTTTTTATCATTCTTAACTGGAAATGTTTGGGCTAGAAGAAAATAGGAAAATCCATGAGGTTAAAACACCCCAAGGTTTGCTTCTAATAATTAATAAGACGAAGTCAGGTGACCTGCACCATCATCTTGTTCAGGATGGGAACGTCAGAAAGTATTATATATTCATTTTTCATAAATCATTTATGTTTTTTATTAATTGACTACAGCAAAAGATTTTCATCATTTTCAGTCTGAGAGTCCTTCTGGTCACTACTCAAATTGTCAACAATGATTATTCACGTTTACTTTATACATTTAAACAAGTTTGACAACCAACACTTCCTCCTCTTTTGAAAGTCTTTAGTCTAAGATCAATTCTATTCTGCTAATTAAAAAAAAAAAAAAAAAAAAAAAAAAAACACAAAAAACAAAACAAACAAAAAAACATTAAATGCAATTTCTGTGTTTAGCATTTCAACTGACATTCATTTAAAGGAAGTCTATTTCACTAAGTTGTATTCAATAACTAATTCTTCTGAAGTAAGATGATCGGATAAGATTAGTTGGGAGAGAGACAAAGGGCTGTTCTGCAAAAATTGCTGGCAAATTCTTTTCAAGCTCGAGTGTTTAGAAATGGATAAAAGGAAAAAGCATAAAGTATGCAGTATAAATTTTGTAGTTTGAATGCAAAGTATTTTGACATCTGGCATTTATAACTAATCATTTATCAAATGAAGCAAAAATGAAAAGATTTCTAAATAAAATCTGAACTAAGAAAAAAAGTATGGAACAACGAACTAACTTTCAAAAACAATATAATTACACGAAGTAACATAAAATTCAACAGATAAAGATTTAAATCAGCTACTACTAAAAAGATGCTAAATTTGTGTTATTCAACTAAATTCAAAGATGGGGAAAAGTTACTTTTAAAAAGTAATTGAATTTTTAGTTCCTTTCCAGGAAAGAAACTGTTACGTAACTGTAACAGTTACATTTTATCTACCCAATAAATAAATAAATAATAACAGAGGTGGAATTCAGATCAGAATTTCTTAAGATTTGAGTGATCCAAATGCCTTAACAGAGACAATGTGCAAAGCTTTATAAACAGCCACTGCCAATCTTCTCAGACAATAGCATGTGAGATGTAAATAAAATAAAAATAGTAACATGTTTTCATTACTGATGTAAGTAACACAGTTACAATTACATCCTTACAAAAGTAAGGGAATAACTAAACTTTACCTATAAAAAGTAAACGTTATTAGTAATAATGTTACATCCCATCCCTTTCTAAATTTAAAATAATTTTGGCAGCCACTGAACAAGAACTGTTTTAAATTGATCAAAATGTTCAGCACAAAGACTGAATGAATCTATCATACTGGTGAGGATTAAAATTACAACTGCAATTCTTTTACCTTCTCATTATAAAAACGTATATGACAAATCAAATTAAAGGTTATTTTTACAAATTATTATATTTTTAAATCGAACAGATTAACAATGTGTGGAAGACAAGATAATTACTCACAATTATTAAAATTTATGTTACAAGAAGTGAAGAACAGTAAATTTTAATTAATAAAGAAAGGCTTTTTGCAAACCAGAATTTAATTAATTTTCTTAAGAGAAACATATTAAGCTTTTTTAAAAAATCCTTTGGATTCTATTTCCAGAAAGAAACGTAAAAACATGCAAAATTTCATTGGGAAAGGCTACACAAGGAAGATGACTACCAACATCACAGTAAAATGCAATTGAAACATTTCTAAGAATCACAAACTTGCTTGTCAGTGATAAAATTTTCTATTAAAGAAATAACAGCATAAAATATTTGAGCTTCATTATACATAAATTTAGTGATATTTTTTTAAACTAAATACCAAAACAACTTTGACAATTAAAAAAAAAAGCATTTTACAGTTCAGTTTGTAAGTACAAATTAAATTATGAAATCTGAGTTTCATTGAACAGTAACAGAACATTACTCAAAATTTCAAATATATTATAGTAAAACATTTTCAGCTTAAGATGAGATTTAATTTAATGTATTATAAAGCTAAAAAGTAATTTAAAATAATTATTGACATTTAAGATTGACAACAAATGATTATACTGTACACATAATTAATCAATTATTGTAATTGCTTAATATTTCCGTATACTAATTGTTACAACTGTTTGATCACATATTGCTTTGAAAAGTTACAAGTAAAAATAATAATTTTAATCAATTTAGCAGAAGCATTATAAACATTACATATATTTTTTTAATATAAGTTTTAGAAAAAATAAGAAAAAATTGCATTGTTTTCTAATAAGAAAAGGATAAGTAAAACCTTACAGTAAAACTTTCCCAATTACAACAGATGACAATTACTAAAATCCTTCGGTATTCATTCCTATGATTTGTCTAATTAAACTTCATAACAATAAAAACAAAGAAAAATCCTAATCTGCAGATTAGGAAGATTAGAATACGAAACAGTGAGACATAAAAAATAAATTTGATATTTATTAAATTTATTTCATTTCTATATTATTATTATTATTATTATTATTATGCAATAATTATAAATGTATTAAAATATTAAACTGCAATTGGAAACTGAGATAATCAATTTTGGTAGAAAAAAAAAAAAAAAAAAAAACTGGTCCCTAGCTGGAAAAGTTTGGGAGAGGCTGCTTTTAAATGTGTTATGTCGCAAGAAATAGAATATTTTACAAAAAAGAATATAATATAATAATAATAACAACAACAATAATAACACTTAGTCTCCATATAATGCAAATTTTATTGACTAATGTCCTACTAAGGTTTATAAGTGAGGATACATCATCCAAAAAATTGCTAAAAAAAAGGTAAAAAAAATGAATGAATGATTCTCAATAAAAATATTTACTAGCATTCTGCGCATCCTTGTACAAATATTACTGTAAAAAAAAATAAAAATAAAATATATACTACTTTCTCCATACTACTCATTTAAATGAACTCTTATATAACTTAAAACATATATACTGTTTATAACTTTCATTTTTCATTATTTACTGATTGTCATGATCAGGGAAAATTAATATATTATTCGATAATAATACAAACAACTTCATTGCAGAACTATAACAAATTAAAATTTTCTTTTCTTTATATCCCATATCTTACCCTTATTTATTTAAATCTCAATCCATAAAATTTATCTAATGCAATCAATAATGGAAGTTTCTATAAAACATGTAGCAATTCTCTAATATAATGAGAGCTAATGAACTAATGAAAAATAAAGTTTAATATAGTTTTGTTCAGCAGTTGTTAAAAGTGTGGTCAGCAAATTCCTGAATGTCTGCAACTGGCTAGAAGATTAATCAAATAATAAACAAGAAAAAAAAAAAACATTCATGTGCTTTTAAAATTGAAATTGTAGATATAGATTAAGAGTCTGGATTTCAATATTGCTTCAGTAGGGGTCTGCAGAAGTTAAACGATTTACAATTGCTAGTCTACAATCACAAGAGCAGATTTTTTTTTTTTTTTTTTTTTTTATTTCAAACCCATCAAATTTTATTGAAATTTAAAACTTTCTATAAATTTTTATGTTTTTCACTTCTGAAATAACTTACAGATATTTTAAGCAAGAAAATTTGATTTTATCAATATTAAATAAGTTCAATTTGCAATGCATTACTATAAATTCCGAACTTAATATGATTTTACATTCACCTGAACAAAGTTATAAAGTTAATAATTAAATTCACATCTTTAAACATCTGAACTTTCCTTATATAGCCAAAAGATTAAACAGTTTTTCTTTAAGCTAATATAGATTTTACTAACATATAATAAAATGTGATATAGTTAATAATTAATTAAGGTAAGATTTATAAATACAAAACATATAATATTAGTTCAAATAAAAAAAAAGTTACACCATCATTTATTTATATTTAATGAATTGTTGATTTATTTATTTTTTTATTACATAGTTTCTAAGCTGTTGAAGGCAGAAAATCTTTGAGGAAAGAAGAATATTAAATGTCAATGGATGCTTATTTTCAAATCATACAAATTGTAAGATGAAAAAAAATAAAGTTTGAGGTAACAGGCTATTGTTTTTACTTAGCCTGTAAAGTCCTGAGGTTATGCATCATAATGATTGGTTTAAGTTGTTGGTCTATTAGTAATTGGTCTATATTGTTAAGATTGTCATAAGATCCATAACTGAACTGAAGCTATTTCATCATTAATGTAAGTTTTGTGCGCATTATATTAATTTCAATGAAATTGTTTCATTCAGCAACTGAAAATAAAAAATATATATACTATTAAGTAGTACACAAAATTCTGATAAATATCCACTTGAAACTGTCATAAACCAGCATTCACAGTTCAAGTAAAGACACAGCATAGTAAAATTAAATATTAACCTAATAAAAACAGACATATATAATGATATATGATATACATTTCATTACATATTCTCATAGTTGAGAAAGTTTGCAAATGTACAAACTTAATTAATCCCCCCTGGGAGGGAGGGCGGGGGATCCATTAACATACATGTAAAAAATAACTTTCCCATAGATCAACCATTTTTCTAAAAAGTTTACTCTGTTCCAGTAATTCTGAGTTATACTTTGAAAGCCCAAGAATGGGCTTTAAAACTGACCAAAGTTTTAAATCAATAAATTATTCTTTCATGAAGCAGAATGTAAAAATTTCTATGTTTTCGAATTAAATCTAGCTAACTCCAATATAAATTCTGGAATGATTAGGGGGAAGAACTGATTACATTTGAAGGCTGGTTTTCATTAAAATTTATCATACCAAGAATGGGATTGGCCAATATGCAAATCTTATGTTTAACCTCTTAAACACATACTTTGTATCAATATTAGATGGGGCAGTGTAAAGCCCAATCTGATATACACAGTTTCTGAATTATTCTTAATGAATATTATTTTAATGTCATATCATTTAAGAAAATGTGATAAACTTACTGTGCCACATTATTGTTTTATTTTTTGCAGTTTCTGTGATTATTTTTTATGTAAAATTTGCATTCTAAACTAGCACAAATTTTGCATTCATGAAATTAATTAGTTTGTAAAAATAAAATTTCTTAAAAAATAAGTAATAAGTGAAAGAAACTGAATTTCGATAGCTAATTAATTTGTTATTCCAAAAACAGAAGTCTAAATGAATTAATGTCTATATAAAAGTCATATCATATATTCAATAGAATTAATAGAGTTAAAAAGTGCGTGCCTAAAGAAAGAAACATATGATGAACAAAGTCCTGTTCCTTAAACAAATGTTATTGTTCTTATTTCTCTAATAAAAACTGAGGAATTTAAAGAAATTCTTTTCATAATAATTCAAAAGAGAAAGCATCAACTGAAAAAGATGCATATATACAGTCATCCCTTGACTTACGTCAGTTTGAAGATACATCTGTGATCCCTTAATGGAGTAAATAATATTTTTGACCATAATTTCGAACAAGACATAAGAGAGAGTAAAAGTGAAAAGGTTTCTATTTAGCACCAGTGCATTCAGCGGCAACTTCCCTCGGCAGTCAGCACGTATTTTCAACAGTTCTCTCTTGATTTTGTGTTTGAGAAATACGTTATTTGTGTATTTATTGTTAAATATTTCGTGATATTTTATGCAACATGGCTCTTACACGCCCAATCATAAAACCTAGTGATGAATCACAGAAAAAGAGGCAAGCAATTGATCTTGAAATGAAGTTGCAAATTATAAAGCAACATGAAGCTAGTAAGTCTGTCAATGTGATCACACTTCGGATTATCTCATTCTACGGTGATGATCATTTTGAAAAATAAAGATAAAATCATGGAGGCTATGAAAGGATCTGCTTCCATTAAATCGACAATAGAGATGAAGTAATGACAAGGTTCTTTTTCTTTTCTACCCTAAAGTTACAAAGTTCAGCAACAGTCTTGGTGAATATTACGGTCTCTTCCCTTTCATTATTATTTTTTTCTTGTTTTTTATCAATAATAATTGTTAATAATCCAATATCAGTGAAATATACATTGTTTGGGGCAGTATACTAATTACGGTTAAGTCCCTAACCACTATAACTCTGTTGATTCAATGTATTGACTTAAGTCTGTTCAACTTATGTCCAGCTAGATGGAATGGAACCTGGACTTAAGTCAAGGAATGACACACACACACACTCTCACTCTCTCTCATATATATATATATATATATATATAATATCTATAAATTCCCCCAAAATAATAATAATAAAAGTTGGTAATTTAATTCCAATAATATTTTGCCTAATCATAGCAGAAGAGAAAACATATAATCTCTTTTAAATCTCTTTCATGATAGGATATTCCTTAAACTCTGTACATTCTAATGTAACTAAGTATACCACTAATGGTGAATTGGAGCAAAATGGCTTTTATTAATAGTCAAGCTAAGAAACTTTTTTTTTCAACGCCCACTAAACAAACCTGCACATTTAAGTTATGGCTTAACTGAACACCTTTTTCAATTCAATCTGTGTTGTTTTGTTCTCAAGTCAGATTGCATTCTTTCAGATTAATTTGGTAAGGATTTTGTTATATTCAGCTATTTGCAAATGTTTCTTAACTTTTTTTAAGCCTTCAGGATTCACCCTTTCCAGTAATATAAACAATTAATATTAATTGTTATTAATTAATAATTCTAAATACCTTTCACTAAATCAGAATTGGAATTTAGGATAAAAGCAATGCAGTTAACAATGAAGATCATTTATATTGCATTTAACAACAAAGCTATATTTCATTCATTGTTTGATTGTGCATTGTATGATATAATGAGAATATTTTTTTTTAATTAAAATTCCTCATGGATATATTCAATTTTTGATTTTATTATCTTAAAACCATCCTCTCATTGCCCTGAACCTATGTGTAAAATTGCATGGTGATTGACAAATGATCTATCACATAAATGTCAGATACTATAGAAGATCCGCTAATGCTTTGCTATAATTATATATAAATTGCTTTGTTAAATTATTCATTGTTATTATTTTTCTTTTTTAAAATTCTTATGAAGCTTAGTTTCATTTTACACAAACTGCAATATGAATTCCTTAGATTTTAAAATAAATGAATGGCATCAACATACTTTTGGATTCTCCAAACTTATAAGTGAAATTAGTATGTAATATGCTATAGAAATTTAAGGAAGATGTTAATATAATATTAAATATGTTGACATAAAATTGTTTCATTGTCTCACTTTTGAAGGAACCAAAAAAATAATGCTTTGCACCCGAGACCCAAGATATCTGTTATTGACAATGTTTGCACATATCTCACAAAGTCTAAACAGAAGAGACATATTACTAGAATGAATCCTCTCCACCTTTAAGCAAGCCTCTAGAGACTGATCATTCACTAACATCTCCATCAATGAATAATCTGACTGAATTCTCTTTAGCAGATTCCACGGTCATCGTAGAAAAACAGTAAAAAGGCAAAAGAATATGACAACTGGGAAAAGGGATTGGAAATAAGATAGTTAGCATATAGCATTTCCAAATATGATTTTATATTAACAGAAGAAATATTAAATTACACAGACATCAAAGTTATTCTAGTAAGTTAATAATGTAGTATATTAAACTTGATAGATGCAGGTTAAAACATTTCTGCTTTTGTAAAGGAGGCATAACATCAGTGCAAATACTATTCTATCTTGATATGTGATGAGAGCTATGTTGCCCAAATAGGTACAGTGGAAATTTTTTCAGGGTGACTGATAAAAAACAGTCTAAGAGGAATCCAATAGTACATCAAAGAAATACAGTGAAACTTGGATAATTCGAAATTCTGGATAATTCGAATTTTTTGTACGATTGTCCTTAAAATATTATGGTAAAAATTGTTCTCAGCTAAGATACATTATTTATTTTAACACTCTTTCTAAGGAAAACAAAAGCGAGGGTTTGAATGTCACTATGTGGGGATTTCTGAGGATTTTTCTGTCCACCCTCTGTTGTTACCCTCTCCCCTCCCACACCCCTTCGGTCTTAAGAGTCACGTGCGCTTCCTGTTAATGATTTAATGCAGTTGTATACATTTTTAGTTTTTGTGCTTGTGCTTTAAGTATTGTTTATATGCTCTTACTATGCCATTGTCAAAAGCTAAAGCTCCTTATAAGTCATTAACATTAGCTGAAAAGGTAGCGGTGATTAAGGAAGTGAAAAAAGGCCTTAAAAAGAAATCGGAAATCGCCAAGGAATTTGGAATTCCATCCAACACGTTATCGACATATTTGAAGAACAAAGATAAAATCTCGAGCAGCAAAAATGGCAATGGAAAAAATAGAAAAAGAACGAGAGGACCTGGCAACCCAGAGGTTAGAATCATATGCTGGGACACAAAGATTGCATTCAATGAAGCAATTAAAATATTTGCCTTTTATTTTGAAAGTGATGAATAATTAAGCTAGTAAAAAATGTTTGATTTAATGAAAAAAATGTAGTAGTATTCTTAGATAAAGTTTATGTGTTAAATCTTTGATCGTGGAGTTAATCTTTTTTATTTATCTCTTCTGTTTGAGAGAATATATGTAATTCGAATTTTTGGATAATTCGAACTTTTTCTCTGGTCCCTTCAGCTTCGAATTATCCAAGTTTCACTGTACCATAAAATCAGTGGCATTTCATTTGCATCATCAAATGAGTGGAACCATCTAAGGTAATATCATCATCCCTTTTCTTGTATGTTTGGACCAATGCATGACAGACCTCATGATAGACACGCAAGATGACTGATAAAGGCTGAAACAAAGGGAAGAAGATCACTTGCCCTTGAAAAGATACTAAGATCATTTCCTGAATTTCTGACTTTTGATAAGAACTAGTCAAAATGTTCAGAGTTGTGAGAATGTAATATATAGCAATGAATTTCTTAAACATCCAAGTCAAGTTTATTAACAGAAGTAGCAAGAGATGAGATTATGTGATTCATACTATCGAAACAACCATGTGATTGATAAATAAAGTGAATGTTTTCAAAATGTCAAAGTTTTCGTAGATTTATTAACATACTAGAGTAAGTAGAAGTGGCTGTAGTTTTGAAACACTGATAATGGGCCTAAGAAAAGGAATATTGTGATTGTTTCTTAATGCCAGGAATTACAGAAATTGTATATCAGAAAGGTCCCCAGAAGTGGCAAAGAAATTGAGAACCAATGTGAACAGATCAACAGACTCAAATATATATATATTACACTGAACAAAATAAGTTTACTTTCTTTGGTTAAATAGATTCAATCAGGATAACTGATCCAAGAGTTAATCTAAGGTTAATTTAGTATTCAGACTGAAATGCCAGAGTGAAATTGTAATAAACAAAAATAATTTTGAAAAAGAGGACAACTGATAGCTAATGTAGATTACTAAAATTAGGTGAATTACATGAATGAATCAAGGTAAGTAATTTATAGAAGTCTAATAAGACCACTGAAAATCCCAATGACTTTGCACAGAAGTACTGCATATATGTGAACCACAACCATCTTCTGAAGCAGAACTGAAATAAGAAACTCTCAAAAGATGACATTTGGGGGTTGTTCAAAAATCCGCCTCCTTAGGAAAATTCTGTTAAGAAATGAAACTGTTCCAACTGTGAAACAGATGCCGTAGAGTGAAAAATAATGTGGGCAGCTGAAGAATGCAATGTCCCAGAAAAAAAATATGACTGAAACTTTGGTGGTTAAATAAAAACCCCTGCAAATAAATATAAATCTCTTATAATATAAATCACCATAACTTTAATTTTTAAAAACTGTTCTTACATGATCTGATGAATTCAATGAAGAAGTAAGCAAAAAAACATGAAATGTTGAGAAGCAAAACTTCAAGATTTTTCTTCAATGAATGAAAAAAAAAAAAGTGATTATGTAGGTCAAATGGCCAACATTACTCTTGCTATGAAGAAAAATTACCACTGGCTAATGCAAAGAAAGAATTGGTAATGAACATAGGTGTATTTTGCATAAAGAAGGGCTGTAATGAGATAACATGCAATCTGAATTTTAATATCAACATTTTCAGACTTATCAATCTTGAGATTTTAAATATCGATTTAATCCTGGGATCACTTAAAATATTATGTGGCTGAAATATGGTTACATTCCTTTGATTAATTAACTCTCCACTGTTCTTAAAGAATAAAATGATTAGGCTGACAGAAAATAGAAGAATCAAAAATGGTTTCTTTCCAAAAGTGAATGAAATCAATAGGTATTGGTATTTCAAAATCACAAATCTATTTACAGAAGATAGAATAGACGTTATCAGCCTCTCACTTTCCCTCAATGGTACATTTTCAGGGACTGTTTTAATTATGTATTTATAATGAGACTGTTAAGATGTTTATTTTTTTTTATGTTGAAAAGAATAATACAGTTCATTTATATAATTATGATTATTATTATTAAACATGAAAAAGAAAATTTGACTACTGCATTATCAGAGAAAATGCTATGTTTCCTGACTTATCATGAAGTGGCAGATCTCTTTGAAGAAAGTCTATCAAGTTCAAAGAATTCAGATAAATGTAACAAAAATTTCTAGAAATATTAGCCTTGTTTTATATTTCTACTAGCGTACATACTAGTATATATGTCAAAAAAAAAAAAAAGATAACAATATGGCAGTTTTATGTCTGATACTGACATCACAGAATTTTACAGCATTTACTAAGAGAACATACTCAGGAATCAATTATTCTCAAATAGAATAATGATTTTATGCAAAATGTAGGACTGTGCTAATTGGAATCAATAAATTTCTTTTCTCATCTGCTTTAACAATACAGATTATGATTAAGTTTATGAATTAAGATGGTTGTTGAATCAACCTCTAATTACATAAGCTGCACCAATTGGTTGGCGCTAGTTCCTGTAATGGAAATTAGAGGGAAGAACCCCGAAATTATGCAATTCAACAAGTAACGTATAAAATGCCTATTTTATAAGTTAAGATAAAATTAACATTTAGATTATGTATGACTAATTTTCAAAAACACTTATATATTTTATTGCTTTGAATATATGAAAATATATTTATCTAACAAGGAAAGATTTTCAGGCAACGGGAGCCTGAACTCCTGGGAACTAAACTGAAACCCAATTCAATTACAACATTGTTTTTATATGGCAATTTTCTTTTACAAGTAATGACTCGTTCCAGTTGTAAAGCTTTTGAAAACATTCAAAAAACTGTTGAAATTTTTTTCAATGCTTTTCTCAAAGATATTAGTTTTAAACAAATTTTCTATAATATGCTCAGTGCACTGAAGGTTAAATCTCACTGTGACACTTTTCTTTTACACTGTTTGAGATTACAGCTTTTTACTTTTTTTTTCTCTTTGCATTTCTTACTTTTTGAAAAACATTCAAAACTGAAATTTCACAAAATGCTTACAAGGGTAAATCAAATTGTACAGAATCAGAGTGTCTGCCATCTACTTTTTAAGTTATATGTATATAATTTTTAGAATTTACAAGAAGAGTGAACACATGAAATTAGAATCTTATTTTTTAAGATATTAAAAGATGATTATAAATAATCTTGTCAATATTCTTTTAATCATAAAAGTCATTTAGTCCTAAAGCTATTTAAGGAATTTAGGCTACATAAGCTTTCGTTATCAATTTGAAAAGTTAATGCGTTAGTATTAATACTAAAAACTGAAAACAATAATAAAGAAGTTTTTTTGGTTATTAGTATCATCTAATTTCATCTAATTTCGAATACTTCAACAAAGCTTAAGTAATATTAACTAATATGTAGGTTTAAGCAGTTTACAGATCAAACTTTTAAATCAATAAATTATTCTTTCATGAAGCAGAATGTAAAAATTTCTATGTTTTTGAATTAAATCTAGCTAACTCCAATATAAATTCTGGAATGATTATGGGGAAGAACTGATTACATTTGAAGGCTGGTTTTTAATTAAAATGTATCATACATCTTCTAAAGCAAATCTGGAGTTTGCATTAAGTTGCACAATTAACTGTTAGTGGATAGAAAAGTTTTAAGCAAGACAGTGTAATCTCTTTCCTGCAGGAAACAAACAATGAATAACAATGAAATTCACTCTGCTAAGATGATTTTAGGAGTGCTTAAATGAACACACAAATTATGTTAACACATGATATTTGTTTAGGTTCAGGTACTTTTAAGATATACTGATAACTATGTGTTTATATACACTGATTAAAAAGAAAAGAAAAGAAAAACACAATCAGAAAAGATGAAACAATTCAAACATGTTAAATGGAAATTTACTTCTTTCCTTATGGATTTTCCCTACAAAGCTTATAAAATGTAAGGAGGCACAATAATATCAACTGCATTGTAAATAGATATCTTGCTCATTAGAAATTAAGTACTCACAAAGTGATAATAATAGTTGATGTCTCTTGAAAAACTATAATAGTGATACAGTCTCTGTCATTTCGACTACACATCAATATTCATAATTAAGTTTCACATATATCTTAATCGTCTTTTTAATTTTAACAATCTTCCAGCATGTAATATTAACTATCAATTTATAGAGCTCGTACATAAAAATTTTCATAATTAAAAATATCCAATTGTTTATATAGAATAATACATTTTCTATTTTAAAGAAAATTTTATTTTTCTCATTAACTGTTTATTTTCATAATTCTTTTAAATAATAAACAGGTTATTAATGATGTTATTTTGATTCTGGTAATGCTCTTAGTTAATTATTTTTTTACTGCTCTCTAATAAAACATTAAGCTTAGGTAACATATTGTGATAGGGTGAACAGAGATCATCCATAAATGAAATCAATTATTGGAAAAGGATCTGCTTTGCTCAATGCCTCTGAGTTTAAACTGAAGGCAATGGGAAAGGGGAAAATAACAAATTACTGAAAGTAGAGAGATTTCATTTATGAACAATGACCCTGGATGCAACTTATCAAATATATTCTCTTTAAAATATATGTAAAAACTCGTCTAGAAATACATAACCTCTACTTCTGATAATTTTAAAACATTAATGAAACAGAGTAATTATATTTACATAAGTAAATAAGAGAGTTAGGTTAACTTAGGAATTAATATTAAATGTGCATGAGCATATGCATATTTGTTATAAATTACTTGAAATAATTAATTGCTTCAATAATTTTATTTCTATATACATTGTTTGGTTGTTTGTGCATAGATTTAAGATAAGTTGATACGATAAGTCATCTTTTCTGGAGTTTTTGTTGCACACAGGTGCAGCTATGTAAGAGTATTTCATAAAGAGCTCTCTCCTTCCAACATAATAGTTTCAGAACCACATTAATTAATTCAGATAGTAATATTAAAAAAATACAATTTGAAGGAATAAATGAAAATAAAAAATTGATTCATGCAATAAAAGGCAAAAGACAATTGCATAAAAACAAATGAACCAAGTCAGTGTAATTATTTATTTATTTTTTTTAAGCTTAGTCTTACAATTAATTCTATACATCTACTGCTAGCACCTGTGTGTTTTACCATTGAAGATGACAGTAACGATAACATTTGAACCTCCAACATTTTTGATATCACAAATGTTGAAGTAACAACCATTTTTTTGTTTATTAGCATCAAAATTTAAAGATAACAATATATTTAAATAGTAAATAAGAAAATACTAATTCAGGGTATTTACTGAAAAGTAATTGCATTAAGATGGTTCAATAAAAAGTTAGAATTGGCTTTGACTTTCCTTTTTCAATAGTAATAAAAATAAATAACAAATAATTCCTCCTCCTGAAGAAGAAAAAAACAAAAGCAACTTCCATATCCTTAATTTAGCACTAATTCTACATCCCCTCCTAAGCATTCGATTTTGCTCCTTAACTGCAGTTAACATTATTATTATAAGAGAAAATATCTCATGTTTTAGTTAATCATTCTTTAATATGAATGATAGAAAAAAAAATCAATCAAGTGCATTTTTCTTGCAGGAAAAACAAAAAACAACCAGCTGCAAAACATTATTGTATTTTTATAAATTAATGTATTTCATTTATTATGGTACTTCAGGCTATTAGATATAAAAAAAAAGTGATTGCCTTTATTTGAAAATTATTTTTACTTTTGATCATTAAACAATAAACAGTCACTTCAATAAAGTATTATCACAGATAATGTAGGGTCTTATGTGCTTTACTAATAATTCTACTTCAACAATATTAAAACAACTGTTAATTGCAAAGAGTCAAGTTTTAAAGATTCAAAAATATATTCAAGCCCATTAAAATGTTTCATATTTAAGCATTGTAAAATTAGAATAAGCATAGCATGAGAATAACAGACAATTAACAAATTTGGACTGAAAAACAAAAATAAACAAACAAACAGAATTTAATATTGTGCAGCATTTCCTCTATTAATAGCGGAGAAAAAAAACTCTTACACAAAACTCTTATGGAAAACTAGAATTGTCAAGTCATTATAAATATGATTATACAGAAAAATAATGAATTGTGTGAAATATTTTAAAGCTTGCTAAGATATGTATGTTGCATTTGTCTGAAGAGTATGAGAAAGTGATTGAAAAAAATGTTAATAAATTGTTTATGTAATCAATGAGGACTACTTCAGAAACTGTATTATTAAGGACTACTGCAAATGCTACAACAGCAGCTTGTGCAAGATACCTACAATAATGTTTGAATTGTTGTTATTAAAGGTATAAAAGATAAAAAAAAAATGGCAAAACATAGTTAAGAACTTTGGCATTCAATAAATACAAGAAAACAAAAACAAACAAACAAACTAATAAATTTAGCATTCACAAACGAGACTAGCAAGAATATGTTGTAGTGAAGACAACATTTGGTCTTGAATAGCTCTTACTTGATGTTGCTTACCAAGTTCCTGAAGTTTGTGGTGTTCACCTCCCTATATATTAAATCATTTTATGAATACAATTAGTTTTATATATATATATGAAAAATATTTGTTGCTCTTTTTCCTAATTCTTTTTATTCATTTCAGCAATGTACCGTTTCTAATGCCCCCTCTCTCATCCAATGATTTTTTTATTTTTTTTTGGCCCATACAATATTTTGATGGGAAGTTGACACCCAGTGTGTACTGGATAGACACTGAAATTACTCTTTTCTAAAACATATAAACAAGAATAATAGTTGAAATGCTAATTTTGATCAACCACCTAATTTTGTTTCATTTTATAATTATATAAAATAATTATAAAATGAATTATAAAATAATTATAATACATTATAAATGTCGTTCATTGTATAATCAACTATACATAAAAGTATAAAAAAGTCTTATTCTAAGGTAAAATATTACTTTTTTTACAATATTTCTAATTGATTTTGATTTTGTAAGATAAAAAGATTCAGAAGCCACTGCCTAAAATGGAATTAGGAAAAGTTTTTAATGATAATATATGATGTGAATAACAGATAAAGTTAAAAAGATTTTTTTTTTTTTTAATTCCTAAAATCTTTTTCTAATAAGGGAAAGAAAATAAATCGTTTTAATTTGTTTAATCCCAAAAGTGGAATGTTCTCAATGCAGAACTGTTAAAAAAATGACAGTTCTGTTCATTTCTTTTTATGTTCTCTTAGTAACAGATTTTAGTTTTCTGTAGCAAAAATATCAAAATAAACAGCATTCTGAACTATTTTGGGAAAACAAATAGATACAATAATAAATAGCGAAAATATTCTGCACTTGCTAAAGTAAATTACAAACATAAGGGAATCAATTTTTTATAAAGAAATCAATTGTAACTTGCTTTATAAAGTTACAAATTATTGACATCAAATCTATTTTTAGATTTTTGTTCTTTAAATCATAATAATACATATATTTCGAAAATATCTATGATTTTAAGTTAATATTCATGAAGTAGAATAGTAATATATCACTTAGAAATGGACTTTATGTTATACTGAATAAAGCCTTTGTTTTCAAAGTAAAATAAAAAAAAGTAATCCTGCTATTAAATTATTCTAACATAATGTAATGGTAAAAAAAAAACAAAAAAAAACTGATAATGAAGATTCTAAAATATTTCATGGTAGCTGTGTTTTTATAGAATTTTAAAATATTTATTTTTATTGTGTGGCTGAATTTCGAAGATAATTTGAAATAATGTTTTAAAGTTTGTCTTCATAATAAACTTATCATTTATTCATTTCTTCCTATAAAATTTATAAATATCATTTATATTTGAAATTTACAAATTTGTAAGGAAAAAAAAGATAAAATAAGAAAAAAAAAAGTAATAATTTCTACTGCATTGTTTGAATGGATTCCTAATAGAAAAAAAAAATGGCACCACTTTGTTAGTTAACACTCCGTCGGGTGCAACTGATATGCTAGGTACACCTCGAGCTCTTTGGTTTGCTCTGCTCTTTCTAAACGTCGTCCCCACTTCTCCATCCTAGTAGCTTCCCCTCTTCTAGTGCCACTAACAGTGGCAAGGTCAGTTAGTGATTTTCTTTTTTCGTTTCCGGTTGACAGACGAAACGATGTAATAGGCTCATTGTGCCTGATTAGGTTGCAGTTTGACAAGTAATTTTCTGAGTTATTTTTAATACTGCATCACATTTTTTGGTTAGTAATTTCATATTATAAAATATTTTATAATTATCTATAAAATTGAGTCTGTTTTTGGGCTCTGGCTTTTCAAGCACATTACGCACGATCATGCAATGAATTGTAAAATGTTTCGATAATTTAAATAATTTATTGACAAAGACATTTTCAAAACAACAATATAAATTTTTGATTGTTTCAGGCATCAAAATGTCAAAATAAAAACAAAAAACATACGATGTGACTAAACCTCAAGAACTTGCGGAAATTCATCGTTTATTGGAGGCTTCTGATGAAGACGATGAGGAACTCAGGGATGAAGATTTTGGTGACGAAAGCGATATTGATTCAGAAGATAGTGTAGAGGAACGTGAAGAGGGATCATAGACTGAACAAGAGGGTAGCGATGAAGATGAGGAAATTGAAGAAGATAGCAACTTTTATTTGGGGAAAGATAAAGCTATCACGTGGTATAAGACTCCTCGGCAAAGCATGGTTTGAAGGGGGTCTCATAACATTGTTACTCACTTACCTGGAGTTATTGGTGAAGCGAAGTCATCAAAAACTCCTGTCGAATGCTGGAATTTCTTGTTTACAGATGATATTCTAAATGATGTTGTGAAGTATACGAATCAGTATATAAATACCATCAAAGGACCATTTTCCAGAGAATGGGATGCAAAACATACAGACTTGGTTGAAATACGAGCATTCATAGGTTTACTGTACTTGGCTGGTGTTTACAAGATGAATAGACTAACCCTCGAGGAACTATGGGGAACGGATGACGACGGCATCGCTAAGTTTAGCCTTGTGACAAGCATCAAGCGATTTAAATTTCTTATCCAGTGCCTCCAATTTGATGACGAGAAACAAGATCCGCCAGAGATAGGGTGCCCAGACGTCCCGATTTTGGCGGGACAGTCCCGATTTTTAACAATTTGTCCCGCGTCCCGCGGCGTTTTAAAAATGTCCCGATTTTTTTTTTGGTTATTGAATTCCTTTTTTTTTGGTTGTTGAACTGGAGATTCCGTTATTTTTTGGTTGTTGAACCTGGAGATTCCGTGGTTTTTTGTTTTTGTTTTTTTTT
>JAFIDM010009631.1:93667559-93694516 GCA_023159025.1 Thereuonema tuberculata | reverse complement strand
CCCCCCCCCCCCCCCCGGTCAATGATGTCCTGCTTTGCCAATGTAAAAATCTGGTCACCCTAGCCAGAGAAAAACTGGATCTGCCTGCCTCAATACGTGATGTTTTTGCAAAATTTGTAAACAACTGCAAAGTAAGTTTTTGTATCGGTGAAAACATCACGATAAGACGAAATGTTGCCTGCTTTCCATGGCAATTATCCTTTCAGGCAATACATCCCATCCAAACTCAGTAAATATGGGATAAATTTTCTCCCTTGTAGATGCCAAAATGTTCTAATCTTTCAACTTGGATTAGGCTTCAATAGTACACTAATTTTGGCTTTAGTAGTAATGGTAATACTTTGGTATCCTACTTTCTAAGAAAAAACAAAAATGTCCTGCTTGTATCATCATTGCATGAAGACCAAGCAATTGATGTTTCGACTGGTGAAAACAGAAACCAGAAATAATCAGTTTCTACAATTCAACAAAGTTAGGAGTAGATATTGTAGATGTGTGGTTCATATAACGTGTCTCGGAATATAAAACGATTGCCCATGGTAATCTTTTTTACAATGTTAAACATTGGTTCAATCAATTCTCAGATGATATTTGTGGGTAATGGGTTTGCAGATCTGAAAAGAAGACTGTTCATGGAACAACTCGCTAACGAACTTGTGCTTGGTCAACTTGCTCAACGAAGTCTGAAGCCAATTGGGATGCCAGCACACCTCCAATATAAATTGAAGAGATTCGCTCCCCATGAACAACAAAATGAAAATGATGATGAGCCCCACATACCTCCAAAAAAAGACTCAGATGAGAAGCATGCAGTTTAGAGACTCGTAAGAGATGATTGAGTCAGTATGAATGTAAAAAGTGCCACACTGCTACCTGCCTCTCACATGGTGTTTTCATGTGTCCTCGATGCTATAAAACAGAGGTAGAAGGACAGATATCTTCCGATGAATCAGATAAATGAGTGATTGTTTAAACGTATGTTCTTGTTTTAATTCAATTTAATTTTTAATAGTCTAATAGAACTTTTAAAAAATAAATTTACATACTTAGCTAATTTTTTTTATATAAATATACGTTTCCTTTGAAGACTATATAAAACTGTTTTATTGCCCCTTAGGTATTTTTATAATGTTTGGATGTTTAATAACAACAGTTAATAATTGTTTTTTGTAAGAAAAAAAGTTTATATGATATATGTAGAAAAGATTAGTAAATCAAGCAGTGCCTCCAAGGCTCAATGCGCCCGACCGTGTTCCGAAACATATTGCACCCGACAAGAGTGTTAAAAGTGAATAATGCTTGTCAACATATATTTATTTTTTTCCCTCAAAATATTGGGAGACCCTCCAAATTCCGCCTTTGATAAGAATCCTTGTTATTTTTGAATGAATTCCTCTTTTTTGGCTTTAAAGAAAAATCACTTCATTTAATTTAGCTTTATTTATTATATTTTTCAAAATGTATCCAAAATTTGAGTTTTTCAGATATCACGGGATGTCTGAATTTCTGAGAAAATCTTGTATTATCCATTTTCTTCTGAAAATCCGGCAATGGATTACAGCTGTTAAGATATTAAAAGATTATAAGTATTAAAAATTTTCCAAATGGAAAGAAAAAGAGCTACAAAATAAGAAAATAACAGAACTGTAACTGCCACAGAAAAGGAATCCATTAGAACTGAAAAGCATGGGAAGTTTCAACAACAACCCACCTAGACTTCTCAGCACCGCCAATTTTTCATGGCCTGGATCAGACTGCTCTTCGCAATTTAAATTGGCGTCAAGCAGGGTTGTAGTGAGGCAAAATTTTGTTGCCACAGATAACAAACAATTTCTGCACCCTAGCCTCTACTTATCATTTTCAAAACACCATTATAATTTTTACTCATTTCAGTAAACACACTACTAATACAATTTTTATCGAAAAATGTGCAAATAATCGATAAATTTTAAGAGAAAAGATAGGTATAATGTTAATATCAACAGACCCTAGCTACTGCCCTGGTGTCAAGACATTCAAAGGCACCCTACCTTAACTAACTTACATTGAAAATGTGGGAATCTTTCAAAATGATTTGATGTAGAATTTATCTGAAGTAAAATTCTCTAAATGGAGAGTCACAAATGGTGTGGTATAATTCACAAAAACATGATTTCAGGAAACAGTAAAACTGATACATAACACTGTATTAGAAGAATAAAAAACTTATATTTTCCTGATTTCAGTATGCATAGTATTATTTTAATATTAGAAATTAAAAGTAATTTTTAAAAATGCTATATTTTAGGTGTAAAGCTATCTCTTATATAGTTTTCCAGATCTATCTGTGTCTAACGCACTTTCTCGGGTTTGGAAAATAATTTTAATTTCCTGTGAAAATAGAAATAACTTCTACAATGAAACATCTGCAACAGGAATCCGAAGTCGGATGTCTTATCCATTAGTCCGAGTCTATTACATTCAAATTATTGTTAAATATATCTTATCATTCCCTCTGTGATGCAATGAGAGAAGAGTCAGAGAAAGAAAAAAAACCTATTAATTTTAGCCTACTAGATTAAAATTTAAATTTCAATGTTCATTTTTTTCAGCCTACTACAAGCTCAGGCCAGATGAGCATTAGATGCAGAAGCTCACCCTCAGCGATGAACTGAAGAATTGTTATAGAAATTTCTCGACATGAATGAAGAAACTAAAAATAATATTAAAACAAAGAAAAACTTATACTTAAAATATTCTAACTCAACTAAAAACCATCACATTATTCTCCCATCATTGTTGACGGTGCATATAAGGAAGTCTGTAAATGGATATGATATCATGAATGATATTAATGATATATACATATAGTTCAGAGTTAAAGTGGACCAAGTTCATTTTTTTCACATTGTAAATAAACTAGCTTTTTAATGAAATATATTGTTTAAAAATATTGTATATTTATGAATAAATACCTTACTGTCTGAAAGGAATTAAAATAATAAACAGCATTCCCATAGACCTTCTTAAGAACTTTTAACTATAAATGTCTTTTTCTCGAAATTAAAGTTTAGGGATTTGGTTCACTTTAAATCTGAAACCTCCAAATAATGAAGATAATAATATAATAATAATATATATATATTTAGGGTTATAGTAATATAATCAAAATAGTTAATAAGAATGCAACAATAACAAAAAGTTCACAGTATAATGAGACAAGTAAATCATACTGGATCATATTTCATAACCATATTCAGTATTAATAATGATTTCTAAGTAACAAGGCAGCTTACTGCTTTAACTTGAATTGTAATTGCATGTGCTTTATACTTTTCAATATGTGTATATTTCAAATGCATAACTTACCTTGCATATATAAAGAGTGTTTTTAAAATTACAGTCAGTTCTGTATTTCTAACATTTAATAGTCTGAAGGAAAAACAACAGAAAAACAACAGAATTAAAAAAAAAAAATAAGGATATACACCTTTTTTGAATACAACCTTTCTTACTGAAAGCATGTTAATATTCTGAATTTCATATTGTGATAATTACGCTTTAAAAAAATTTAGTTGTTTAATTAAAAACAGCAGTAGCAAATCTACTTGTCAAAAGCCACTGGAGAGAAGTAACTGAAGAAGTTGAAAAAATACTGTTGCAAATTCATATAGTTTCCTTCTGTGTAAAAATAACATTACTGTATTCTGTAAGAATACTGTCAATTTCATAATTAAGTAATATGAAAATCTATTCAGTCAAAAGTTAAAGAACACTTTATTTTGACGAAAGGTACCATTAATTTTTTTTTTAATTGTAATCAGATTGAGTTTTATAAGTGTACCCTTTGTGTATGTGGTATGTAATTTTTTTTTTCAATGAAATAAGCCTAAAAACTTTTAACAAATCACACATGTTCAGCAGAAAACAAATAAAAAACATATATATATAAATTTAAATCATTTAACTGAAGCCTTACAAATATTTTAAACAAGGAAAGTGCCCATCTTGTAAGTACAGCAAAAATAGTCTTACTCTGGACTTTTAAAGTACAACCTTAAATTTCAAAGCTACAGAAGAATCTTGAAGACATGTTGAGCAGATGAAAAATTCATATGATTAAAATCAATACCTCTATCAAGTTATTAATATTTAGCAATTAGAAGAATAAACAAACACTTAAAAAATCAACTGCATACAAAGCAATGAATGCTGCAGTAGAAGCTACACACTAATGTAAAACATATAAATCAGTTTTTGAAGACAATATAGTGCGAAATAAAATTGTGCATAACATATTTGTACCATTATTATAAACAAAGTGAGGATTCAAAAGCCAAATCTTAAAATAAAACCATCCTAATGCAAATGTTTCAGTTGAAACAAATTGGCTAAATATTTTAACAATACAATTCTAGTTCAATTGAGAGCTGAGCTTTATAACAAAGTACATTTATATATTCTATAATAGGAAAAATATTAACATTTTGGTGGAAAATGTGTAACTGCTTTAGTGGAAGTGAAAAAAAAAATCAGTACTTTAAAATTATAAATACCAACTTAGGATGGCAATGCAAGGCTTAGTTTGCATTTTAAATATGGAGACATCTTTAAGCCACAAAAATTGCCAATATGAATATTCACCTGGTAGTTATATTGGGAAGAGGCTAAGAAAATATTAAGATGTTAAAACTTAAACATTACTGCAATTCCTTATAAAAATATGCCAGCAACTGTGGCAGCAATCACAAAAGCCAAGATGGTCAAACAGATAATAATCATGATTTTCTTCTGTAAAAGACAGAGGATAAAGGATGGATAAATGGGTAAGGGAGGGGAATAAAAGAATGTTAGTATAAGTAAAAGGATCATCATAAAATATTGGTAAATATAATATTTTCTATAAAAATAAACATAATACAATTACGATTTTAGAAATATAATACAAATATAGAAACAAACTAGTAACCAATCAATGCATTGTTTTAATTAGTAAAATATATTTACTTATATTTTACTGATTTAATAAAAAATATCAAAAAGCAGTTTTATTTCATAATATTAAAGCATCCTTCAAAGGTTTTTTGATCATTACTGGATTCAAAAATTAGTGGTCAAAACCATGTTGTACATATCCTGGTGTTTGGGTATTTTACCTCATCAGGTAACCTCATCCCTCACTATATTTTATAAGTAGTTATCAATATAATTATTTCTAGAAATAAATCTTCAGGAAAGCTTTTATGGGTAAGAGGAATGGCTCTTTGGATGTATAAGATTTTCTTAAAAGAAATGTTTCTTACTAATTAAACTTGGAAAATTTTATAAATTTTCTTAAGTCTGCTACTGAAAAGAAAATAAAGATCAACTGATGTGCAAGGAAGAAAAAAAAAGCTAAGTTTTTGTTAATGAAATCTATGTCATATAGAAGACTAATATTATTGAAGTTTTTATAGTTGTTTCACTAAGTCAAAACAACTTATATGAATAATATAATTTTTCATTTTTACCTGAATAATTTTAATGACACTTTGCCTTTGGTGATGCAACCTAATCCTTACCTGTATATTATCTTTTAAATTGCAACTTTGTCCAAAAGATCATATCATAAACATATTGGAAATTCTAGGTTAAGTTTACTGAATAGATTTAGCTAATAAAAACTAGTATTTTTATTATTAAGAATTGTATTATGCAAGCTTGAATGCCACCATAGGTGTGAGATTCACTAATTAAGAAAAACAAATGAAATAGAATGAACAATAGTTAATAAGAATACAAGCATTTCTTCTTGTTTTGAAAAGTTAAATATAAATAGAAAAAAAAAATCATCAAATTTGTCTATCTCTCACAAACACACACTAAGAAAAAAGCTGATTTCAATTGACAAGTTATTATCTATAAGAATCAATTGTTCAAGTGTCATTGTAAGCCTAAATTCAAATTCTCATGTCCATATTATTCTAGTCTCATACTTATTCTTGATGAAACCTATGAGATTTAGGGTAGAGGAATGTAATATGGTGTAGATGGAATATCACAAAATTCTAATTTTACTCAATCAAATTAACGGCTTCTTCAATAATATTGTCTCCATATGCAACTGTAAACAACAATAGTTGGGCAGAGTACAATTGTGCATATTTGAAATTACACAATATAGTAAAAAAAAAAAGTTATTATCTAATGAGAAGGAGAATATCTCAGATGGCCATAAGTGACTGGTAAAAAGTGATCTCAAATGATATATTTCTACAAGAAGAAGTAAAAAAATTCAGAGAAGTAAAGGAGCTTCCTAAGTCCGGTAGCCAAGAAGTAAGAGGGCTTGGCTGAAGGTTGGAGGTGGCAGATTCGATCCCCGGCCTCAGCAGAGGGCAGGGATTTTTCCATACTCCATTCTCCTACAAACCAGGTCCTAGGGTCTACCCAGCCCTTTGTAGAATGGATAACAGGTTTCTTTGGTGGGAGTTAAAGGTGGGCGGGCATCGGGAGACATTTTTTTTTTCATTATTTCTTTTCTTTCTTTATTTATTTAATTTTTTTCTCCTCTTTCTTTAATATAATACAGGTTTTTCTTTTTTTTTTTTCTTTCCAGTTATTTTAGGAATGTTAAGTGGAAAAGTAATACACGATTAGAAATAAATAAATAATATTCTCCTTAACTTTTTTTTACAAGAATTATTTTAATTTATTAAATATAAAATAAGACATATATAAATGTGCAACTTAACTAAACTTTTTTTTTTTAATTTTGTCTTTTTTCTTTGCTGTACTAATATGCTTTTTTCTTGTTATTTTGTTAATATCATTAATACTTGAACCATTCAAATTTATGGATAAGAATTCTAAAAAAGTATTCATTTATATATTTATTTATTTGTAGTTTATACATAAATCTTTCTGATAAACAAGTTTTATAAACTGAATTATTTCGATTGAAGTATTTATCCTGATAATTCTATAATGATCATAACATTTTTTATTTTTTTAATTAAAATTATTTCTAACTTCATTTAGAAAAATTAATTTTTTATGTTTGTGCTTTATATGTAATATTTAACAAACCAAATCCTTATTTCAAGATTTTTATTGCACAGTTCAACAGTTGCACAATCAGTTAGATTTACGAAAAAAGGTTGATGGGTTTACAGGGAAATCTCAGAAAAGCGCCTTGATACAGGTCTGTGAAGTTGACCCCCAAATCACAAATTCAGAAAAATGACAAAATGGTTCATTTATGATGGGTTTATTCTAGAAAAACAAAAAAATAGTTTGTTCCTGGAAAAGAATGCTAAAAAATCTAATTAAAAATCATGGTGCTTAGATAGTTAAATCAAACTTCCAATAATAAAAAAAGAATGTTAAGGAGAATATTATTTATTTATTTATTTCTAATCGCATATTACTTTTACACCTAATATACCTTATGTAACCGGGGAAGAAAAAAAAAAGAAAAACCTGTATTATATTTTAAAAAAATGAAAAAAAAAAAAAAAAAAATTAAATAAATAAATTAAAAAAAAAAAAAAAAAAAAAAAAAAAAAAATTAAATAAATAAATTAATAATTAAAGAAAAAAAAAAGTCTTTTCTTTCTCAGCAGCATCAAATGCTGAAACCTTAGTTATGTGGCCTGATAACTTAATGATTAAACCATAAGAATAATTGATTGAAACCAAGGAGGAAGTTATTAAGATAATACCCCCAAAACCAAAGAAAACAATGTCAAACATCTCGAAAATGCTGAAGAGTTGTCTCTCAAACCACATACACACACTTGTCCAAAAGCTAAGGATGAACAAAATTCTTAAAGGTCACAGCCACAGAATCCGACAAAACAGCTGGTGGCGATTTGCATAACAGTAGATGTTCAGTAGAAAACAGGTCCACATCCAAATTTCTGAATTGCCTGCAAAGGGATCAGCTAGAAAGCAGATAAAAAGGAAATTGGCATGGCCAGGGAATTGCAATTCTGGACATGAGGACTAACTCTACAAACATAAAATTTTTATCATGTCTCGAAGACATCATCTCGATGATTTCACCCAGGGAAGGATTATCGGAAAGTTGGAAGAAGGCCACACAATCACAGATGTTGCCAGGGAGTTTGGAATCAAACATAGTTTTGTCTCCAGGCTCTGGGAAACATTTCAAATGACAGGAATGTGTTCAGACGCACTGAAGGAGGTTGCCCTTGCTCTACGATTGCACATGAAGACCGATATTTAGCGGTAACAGCTAAACGCAACCGATGTCAGACAGCCAGTCAGCATATAAGTGACCTCCATTCCAGCACTGGAACGAGAATATCCCACCAAACTGTGCATCGATGGCTGTGACATATAGGGCTATATGCTTAAAGACCGATCGTCTGTGTGCCGCTATCCAGAGAAGGCATCTGCAGTGGTGTCAGATCCACCGAAATTGGACAATGGATCAATGGGCCAATGTGTTGTTTCCTGCACATTTTCCTGCTGGTATGCCATACGCCTTTCACACCAGATAAACTAACATTTGAAATCCGATTGCAGACTGAATCGACTCTTGTCGGAGAACAACACATTGGCCCATTGATCCATAGTCCAATTTCGGTGTATGTGGCGCCACTGCAATCTACTTCTATGGTGCTCTCTGGATAGTGACACACAGATAATCGGCCTTGAAGCATGTAGCTCAACATGTTGCAGTCGTTGAGCCACAGTTTGGTGAGATATCCTCGCTCCAGTGCTAAATGGAGTGAACATGCAAGCTGACTATCTGACGTTGATTGCGTATAGCTGTTACCACTAACTATCAGTCTTCATGTGCAGTCGTAGAGCGAGAGCAACCTCTTCCAGTGTGTCTGGAACACATACCAGTCGTTTGAAATGCTTCCCAGAGCCTAGAGACAACACTATGCACGATTCCATATTCCCTGGCAAAATTGATTGTGCGGCCTTCTTCCAACTTTCCGATATTCCTTCCCTGGGTGAAATCATCGAGATGATGTCTCTGAGACATGACAAAAAGTTTATTTTTGTAGAGTTAGTCCTTCACGTCCAGAATTGCAAACAAAGTCAATTCCCCAGCTATACCAATTTCCTTTTTATCTGCTTTTATCACATGACCCCTATGAGCGTGATTCAGAAATTTGCTTGTGGACCTGTTTTCTACTGAACATCTACAGTTATACAAATCGCCACAAGCTGTTTTGTCGGATTCTGTGGCTGTAACCCTTAAGAATGTTGCCAGTCCTTAGGTTTTGGTCATGTGTATTTTTGAAGTACTCTAGGAGTACTTTCATCTCACAAAAGGGCACTGAAATTTGAAAGATACAGGGTGTTTCTTCTCCTTGTTAGTCCAGTTGATAACGGAACGCCGGGAACCTTACCTCCAGCGACCTCAAAGGCCACACAGGCCTGTAGTGGGACACTTTAACTTTACTTAAATGAGCTTCCATATTGTTTATGTTTGTAGATTTTGATTCTATTAAGCTAAGAGATTTTCAATGACACATGATAAAAACAATGAGGAATTTGTTATTGTAGGAATCTTGAGTGGACATGGTTCTTGTGCATATTACCAAAAGCAAATATTGAGATGTACTGCAGAAAATGTAAAATTATGCCTGGCTGAATGTGTTTGAACAAATAAGATTTAATGTTTGCAGGAGATGAAATAAACAGATGAGAACTGCCAGATTTGGGTGGGACAGTTTCCAAATATAATTTATATGTCAGAACGATAATTTAAATGTTGAAGAGAATCAGACAGAAAATAGTAATGTACATTGAGCATTTTAATAGTAATAAACATTTTAAAAGAAACAAAATTTTTGGTAATTTTTGGTGTAATTCACTTTATAATAAAAGTTTGAAGTCTGTCCCCATTTCTTATTTTTTTTTGAAATTTTATTGGTTCAAGATGTCTAAAAGTCTGGAAGCCTTGGCCTCTATGTCATATTTTGATTAAGATCTTTTCTCATATCCGTGTCACTAGAGAATTTTATTGTAAGAAAACTTAATATTTGAATCCACTGGGAAGATTTACAAAGCAGAAAACCTGACTTTATAAATATTGGCAGCAATATTTATTAATTATCTTGTTTACATCATTGCAACAGTATCCACGAAAGCTCATTTATTTGTTTGTGTGGACCACATTGAGGTTTAAAATTAGGATTAAGCCATTCGAACGGATGAGACTGAATTTAGCAGTAAAGGGCATTGCAGTTATTTATTTAAGAGCGGATGAGCCCAATAACAATGCAGTTTTACTAAGAAGATATTTAAGTTTAGTTATTGGAATGAATTTTTCCAAAGGAACTGTATAATTTCATTCATTTAATTCAAGAAATATACGAGTTCTGTATTTAACTAATTTTTATAAATCACTTTTAGTTTGAAGTTATTTGTGAAGATTATGTTATTCATTTAAGTATGAATTGTTTTAACGTATGTACTAAAGGATAAGTTTAAAAAGAAATACTAGAAACACACTAAAAATGTTATTAATATCTTGCTGATAATGGAGAACCTGTTTTCTCCGAAACTGTCCTGTCCATGGAACTTTTTTATATTAGTTGTATTGTATATTTTTTAATTTTTTAATAATGGTTTAAATATACAAAAAAAAATATTAATAACATTTTTAGTGTGTTTCTAGTATTTCTTTTTATTCATTTAAGTACAAATTTAATTATCAAATAGAAAATATTTATGGAATACTAAGTAGTGAAGTATGTAGGCCTTTCAAGTTCTCAGCTACCTAAGTTAATAGCTATGTTAGGATAAGTAAATTTTAACCTCGAAGTTTACAACAGTATCATCCATCCAACAGATGTAGTGTAACCCTTTTATAGCTTAATTCAAAGATCAAAATTATTCATAGTAATCTTTTTTTGTTTACGGGTCGCTTCCACTGTGATATTAGACTAAGACTATAATAGTTTATGCAGAACTAGCCCAAGTATTGTAACAGTTCAGATGCCATCTTGAATTGAAGATTGGGAGACATCTTAAGAATGTTGGATGATACGATTTTGAAAATTCTATTTGTTACTGTACTTGAGTAACACTTATAAGATAATTTGTAGAGATATTCGGTATTCGGCCAAATCACTATTCGTGGCATCTCTAATAATTTGTTCCCCGTGAATAAGAATTTTTGGTATTTAAGAAAGTATAAAGGAACATTATGGCAAGCCAGATTTTTGTGTCAGGGAATACCGATGTTAAGGCGAAGTTCAATGGGTGCAATTATCCTCTTTGGAAAATGAATTTGAGATGCCAATTTCAAAGAGAAGGCCTTTGGTGAGTTACATCTTTGAAATCCAGTGACATTGCTTCAATTCTAGAAGGAGCTGGAAAAAGGAAATTGTTAGAGAAAATGGACAAAGGTGTGGGAGTCATCTTATGCTAGTTGGAAGATTCATATAGACTGTTATCTATTCAAACTGATACTCCATATGAACTGCTTGAAGAATTGGGCAATAGATACAACTCCAAGAATTACCTCAGCATTACTAAGCTCAAGAGGAAGATCTATTCTTGCTTGAATATTAGTAATGAAGACAATCTTATCAACACAACAATCAATGTTAAACTTTTACTGATGGAAATGCAACAGATTGAAGGTCAAATCGATGATAATGAATTATGTTAAATTGTATTATTTGGTTTGGAATTTAGATGTGATGCCTGTGCAAAAGGAATAATTTCAATGAAGGACACAGCTAAAATCCACCTTTAATTCTGTGTGACAAGTTAATTTTCGAATTTAACAGAAAATGTAATGTGGTGGAAAATAAACAATCCACCATGGATCCCGAAGTGTTCAAGGTTAAGACCAAACCTAAAACGACTTAAGAAAGACATCAATCTGAAATGAGGAAGTGTTTCAATTGTGGAAACTGGACATCTCAAGAGAAATTGTAACAAGAAGAAGAATAAAAGAGATGGAAATAGGGTTGCCACCTCAGAACTAAGTCTCGCACGGAGACGATGACTAAAAAAAAAAAACCAAAAAAACACACAGGCATCTATATGCAATTTTTTTATTTCTATAAATTAGCAAATTCAAAACTCACATTCCTACAAATTAAACACAATTCTAATGATTACAGAGTAGTTACTATGTACATAACTAATAAAAAACAAACTAAACAATTTACAAATAAAATAAAAACAGGTAAATAAGAAGAAAAATATGCAATATGCAAATTATCATCAATCAATACGAACACGGATTATCAAACTGTCACCTATGTAGGCTACATCATGTCACTGTCAATAGACATCATTTGACTGACACAAAGAGAGGATAACTACATAGCACGCTGCACGCAGCCAGCACTGTGCCTGCGCCAGTTGTAGACCTTGGGTCGTTAAGCCATCGACCAGCGAGCGGCGATAGCGCTAGCTATTCTGTACACAGTACATGAGATACATGCGACAGTCTGCACATAATTTTGTACATATTTAATTTTACTTACCCAACCCGGAGAAATAATAATTAAACTCAGAGCCTCAATGAGATAACTCAATGAAACCCTGAGAGGTGGCAACCCTAGATGGAAAAGACAAACAAGAAAAGAATGAACACTACTCAGGAATGGTAAACATAAAAACTAAAGCAAATATTTGGAAAGAAAAGGAGAATTCCCATGGTTTGTTAATAGACAGCGCATCAACACGCCACATAAGTTGCAACCAAGAGCATTTTAGTAACTGCGAACTGCTGAAAAAGCCAATTGAAGTACATGGTGCATCTAAGGGCCCTATAAATGCTGCCGGAAAAGGAATGGTCATATTAAAATCCTTCCTGTCGAAGAAACATACTGTAAACATCATGGTAGATAACGTTTTTCATATACCAGATATGAACATTAATTTGTTGTCAGCACCCAAGATAGCCAAAATCAGTTATGTTCAGATAATGTGAGGTGAACAATATTTGGTTAAGAAGTCATCGGGAGAATTGGTCATGCAGGGTCCTCTTAAGGACAACCTTTATGTGACAAATTGCAAGGTAATCAATTCTAAGTGCAAATCCTACATGAATGTAAAGAAGCCTGAAAGTAGCTACAAACTTTGACACAAAAGACTTGGACATGTGTCGAAGGAAAAACTTAAACTGATAAGTAAGAATAAATTGCTAAAAGGCATTGACAAGTTTAAGATAAGTCCACAGGATTACAAGTATATCTGTGAGCATGCAAGCTGGGTAAAATGACCAATATTAGACATAAAAGACTGAAGTCGATTAAGACTAAAGGGATTTAGGAAATGGTTTATTCCAATGTACGTGATCTTGTTAACATGTCTAATGAACTTAATGCCAAGTATATACTGACACATAGATGACTTCTCGTGAAGACGATTTGTATATTTGATCCGATCGAAGGACGAAGTTCATAAGTAAGTACAGAACTTTGTGGAATTTGTTGAAGCACAGACAGGAAAAAAAGTGAAGAGTATTTTGATAGATCAAGGGAAAGAATTTATCTACAAGTAAGTCAAGAAATTTTTAAAGGATAAAAAAATTATTCGGAGAAACTCTTCAGTTTATTCTTTACAGTAAAACTCGATAGCAGAGATCTTAAATAGAAAGTTATTGGATGTTTGCAGAACAACAATGATAGATTATGGACTGCCACTTAAGTAATGAACATATGCATTACAAAATGCAAATTATATACTTAATAGAATTCCAAGTGAAGGTTTAGGTAATCAGATTCCATTGCAGAAAAGGTTTGGCGGTAAAATGACACCTAATGTAGGACGTGTGTGAAAATTTGGCAGTGTGACATACTTAACGACCCCCGAAGTTTACATACAAAAGTAAAAGGCATCTTCCTAGGATACTCCTTTAGAGTAAGAGGATATAGGATTCTGAATCTTGAAATGCTGAAGATAGAAGGAACCTGAAATGCTTTCATAAACGAACAGCAACTAGATTGCAGTTTGTCGTATCCGAGGTTGGATAGAAATGAAAGCTCTTCTGAAGATGATAACAGTAACCAAGTGTTAAAAGCATATCTCAATCAAGTGGTTCATCGTAATGTGAAACTAAAGCAGTAAAGGGCATTGCAGTTATTTATTTAAGAGCGGATGAGCCCAATAACAGTGCCATTTTACTAAGAAGATATTTAATTTAAGTTTAATTATTGAAATGAATTTTTCCAAAGGAACTGTATAATTCTGTTCATTTAATTCAAGAAATATACGAGTTGTATATATATAAACAAGTTTTATAAATCACTTTTATTTTGAAGTTGCATGTGAAGATTATCTTATTCATTTAAGTACAAATTTAATTATAAAATAGAAAACATTTATGGAATACTAAGTAGTGAAGCACATGGGCCTTTCACGTTCTCAGCTATGTTAGGATAATTAATAAAGTAAATTTTATCTTCAAAAATTTACAACAGTATTATCCATCCAACAGATGTAGCGTAAACCACCTATAGCTTAATTCAAAGTATACAGTATTATCCATAGTTTGTTGCTTTGTTTCTGTAACTGCAATACCAGTTTTATTCACTTAATTTGCTTCTGTTTTCAAAGACTGCCTTGTTAAAACAAATTTTTGAATTCATACTTGATGTTTCATGTTGATTTATTTTAATAGATATTGCATATTATTAAACATGTTCTGCTCTCTTTATTGCTTTCCATAGATTGGCAAAATGATATGCTATTTTTTTTCATAGAACTTGACAGTTTTATTATTCATATTATTCAGAGTTATTATCTTAATAATCATTGATTATGGTGTGAGAACTTAAAAGAGATAGACAAACACCCCAATTGACATTTAGCCTGTTTCCAGGAAATTTTAAAATTTTAAAACTGAATTTACTTTGACTTAAATTTTAAATTCTCAGATAGGACTTGATGGTAAAAGCTAAAATGAAATTATGCTTCTATTCAGATTAAAAAAAAAAGAAACAAACAAAAAACTCCCAATCTTAAAATTTTGAATCCTGAAAAACTCAAAATCAAAAATCAAACATCAAATACAAAAAAAAAATAATAAATAAAAAACATTAACGTGTGGAACATAATTATAAGAATAAAATTAAAGGCCACCACTACCATTAAAGACTACTGTTTTAAAAAATATATTAACAATCTAAAAATTACACAAACGTTTTTGGGCCGGCCTGTGACCCTTTCTCAAGTGTCACAATACAACGAAATTTGGGAAATAAAAATCCAGATAACATCTCACCTTCAAGTTTGGATTTACCTGCTTCGAATCACATGTTCCTGCCTGCCTGTTATCTGGATTGTTATTTCCCAAATTTTGTTGCATTGTGACACTTGAGAAAGGGTCGCTGGCCGGCCCAAAAACGTTTGTGTGATTTTTAAATTGTTAATATATTTTAAACAGTAGTCTTTGTGTGGTGGACTTTAATTTTATTCTTAAAAAAAAAATGACCTAATCTCAAAAACACTAGAAAAAGTCTACCAATCTTAAAATGCTAGCAAATAACAAATAGCCTATTATCTGTCACCTACTCAAGTTAACATTACAGAGCATTGAAACTACTAAAACTAATTATTTCCCTGTCTATGAATAATTCCAACCAACACTCTTAATTTAAACTCCCTTTCAAAAGCACCAAAAAGCTAAAAAGTGAAAAAGTTTAAATAAATTTAAAAAATTAAATTATGATACAAAACATATTAAACTTAAAAAGGTATACAACTTCATAAACAATGTAGCATATTCCAGTAATTCCTGACTTATTTATTTTCTTTAAATCTGAACTATCTACTATTAAAATTATATGCTTAATAAAATCTATAGAATAAGAATACAAATGGCTTCATCTATTGACTGCAATTGAAATAATTTTATTTTAAGAATGCAAAAAAAGGTTAATGATTAATGTAGTCAACCAGAGGTTTCCTTAAAACAATAAGACTTCCTTAACAAAGAGCATAGACTGCTGAATTAAAGAATTTGGATAACGACAAGAACTCTTAATATTAAGTGTTTCTGTTCTACATTAGGATCTATTCGAAAGATAACTGGAATTTGCTGATTATGACATTATACATTTAACTTAATATGGTAGCAGCTATTTAGTTAATATAAATACAATTTTTGTTCCTATTAAACAACCAAATACAGGAAACTGAAATCTACAGATAATGTTCCATTATCAAAATTAACCATGAACAGTTAATTTTGTAAGAACAATAACAAGGATAATAAAGTTAGTACAATAACAAGGATAATAAAGTTAGTACAATAACAAGGATAATAAAGTTAGTACAATAACAAAGATAATAAAGTTAGTACAATAACAAGGATATTGTTCTAATTTTTCATAAGTCACATGCAAAGCACAGATTTGGATAAAAAAAAGTCAAGTATTCAAATCCTAGTGCTTCTTAAAAGAAACAGTTATTATCAGCATATGTAAGTCAATGAAAAAGTATTACAATATGCATCATTATATAAAAGATTTTCTTATGTAAGATGGTAACATTACATTCCATCTAAGGAAACTTAAGCTCAGCAGTCACCTAAGCTAAAAAGAAGTTAAAGTATCTCACTACAGGCCTATGTTACCCTGAAGGTCATGGCAGCTAAGGCTCCTGATGTTTCTTGAACAATTCCTGTAAAAGAAACCATTCTTCAGAGGAGAAATCAGCTTGGAAAAATTTCTGACCTCCACCACAAACTGAACCTAGCTCCTCAGGCCCACAGGCAACCACATTACCATTTGACTATCAGGACCACAAGCCATCAAAGGTAATCATAGCAATTCACGGTTGTAGCCAGCTATTTCAGATGACTAAAAATTCGGAACCTTATAAATCTGTGACCTTCACTAGCACAGTAATAGTAAAATTCACTTGGAATTATGATGAAGGCAAGGTAATAGGTACAGGGTGGGTGCAGTGGCGTAGCAACGCCTTGGGAGGCCGGGGGTGGGAGTTCCATTATTAAGCAACAACCAAAAAAAAGGGGGAATTTCCTATTTAACAACCAAAAAAAAAAGGAAATTTCCTATTTAACAACCAAAAAAAAAAAGGAAATTTTCCTTAGGTGGGGCCCCTAGGCTGTCTGCAAAAACCAACCAAAAAAAAAATAAAATAAAAGGGAATTTCCTGTTTAGCAACCAAAAAAAAAGGAAATTTTCCTTAGGAGGGGCCCCTAAGCTGTCTGGTAGGGCCCCTACGCTGGCTGCAAAAAACAACCAAAAAAAAAAAAAAAAGAGAATTTCCTATTTAACAACCAAAAAAGGAAATAAGCTGGCTGGTGGGGCCCCTCCCAGGCGGGGGCCCGGGGCGGACCCCCCCCCCCTTGCTACGCCACTGGGTGGGTGAAAAGTCTCACTACACCTGTTTTGTTTTCCTGCAAAACAAATCTGTGCATGAAAAAAAGTATCAGTGATACTCGTATGACAGGTAGAGAAATCTGGAAGACCTACAGGAAACCATGACATTCAGAAATTTCCAGTCATTTTGAGAGTACAAGATGACAGATACGAGTGTTTTCAGTGTGGAGGAGAGACTTGTGACTTCTGTGTGGGTTCATGAGTGGCCACATACTGAGAAAATCATGCATAATATCATGCAGGATTTCAGGGCAAGTTTTGGTAAGGTGCTACCGAGCAGAGATAACATGTTGAAGTGGGAGAAAAAAGCTTTCAGCACAGATGTATCAAAGATGAGAGGCAAAGTGGAAGACCATCCACCCAGCGAGACTTGTGCTGCCATTGCCTAGTCAGTGGCTCGATCACCAATGAAATCAACACGAAAACATGTCGCTGAGTTGCAAGTGCTGCAATCAACAATGAGCAGCCACATGAAGAAAGATTTGGAAATGAAATCTTTTAGCCCTGTGACTGTCAATGAATTAACAGACATGGATTTGGACAGATGCCAGACTGCATCTGCCTTGTTGCTGCAAATATTTCCAACATGTGAGAGGCAGAAGGAAGTTCTCTTTACTGATGAATGCACCATTTACTGCAGTTCACGAAATCACAACATCTTTTTCTTGGCTAAGGAGAATCCTCACTTTTACCAAGAACTTGAACAGAATCCTCCGCGTGTGATGATGTGAGAGGGCATGAATGTAGACCATCTGTTTGGTCCTTACTTCTTTGAAGGATCGGTAAATCAAATATCATATTTTCACATGTTGAATGTCTGGTTCCAACAAGATGGTGCGCCAGCACACTTTTCTGTTGTCGTCCTCGAATGGCTTGACAACACGTTTCCATATCGTTGGATTGGATGCGGGACTGAACAGTCACCTGCCTTAGTCTCCATGCAGCCCAGACCTAACCATGCCAGATAATTTGTTGTTAAAAAGTTAAACTGTACCTCAACAGGCCATGCAGGCCATGTGGTGCATCAGAGGTTTAGGTTCCCAGCGATTCTCGACCAACAGGACCAGTTGAGGTCGGATGTTCAGACCGACGTTTTCCCGCGTTTAACCCTCGAGTGAGAAACCCGGTAAAGTTCTAAATATGCTCATTCCATCCAAAAGAAATTTATCTGCTTCTAGCTTCCATCATAAGAGAGAAATTATATAATTAAAAGCTGAAAACTATTAATAAATAAATCTTTTTCGAAAATAGAATGAAATCATATATGAAAATAATAACAAAACTTTGTCTGCCTGCAATATCTTCAAGATATAAATTTCCTCTCTTTGTACAAAAACTTTTGTAATCATCAGTGAATGTTTCATTACCATACATTTAACATGCTAGTTAAAATAAACTTGTTGAAGGTATAATTTGTTTCATTAACGATGTGACAAAACAATATGAATTGCTTGACCAGGATATGTACAATCAAAGACTGACCACTTTATTTATTTATTTAAAGAATGTAATTGACACACATACTAAATGTAACTATATCATAACAAATGTGAGAGATTATTTTTTTTATAGCAAAAATGACTGACTGAAAGTCTATAATGATTAGGTCAACTACGGTATTTTAATTAGAAATGTTAATTTAAAATTAGTAAAATAGTTCTCATAAAGGAAATCTTATGCAAAAATTGTATCCTTTAAATTAGATTTGTCTGTAAACAACTCTCACAAAACAAAGTTAACAAACAAATTAACAAGTCTTGCAGCAGATCAAAATTATCAATATATTAAAAAGAAATACAATTACAAGATTAGTAACATTATGAAAAATGAAACAGGATTTAGCAAGATCTGAAATTTTGAGTTTCCTGGATAGCAAAAAAAAAATGTAATGTTTATGACAAAAACACCAAACAACAACTATTTAACAGTCTATTGTTTAATGTTTTCCAAGCAAATTCCCCTTTCAGTTCAGATATTATTATTCACCTCCCAAAACCTTAAAGATTTCTTTGTCTTAAAAACAAAGCCAAATCAAACGTTAGATTATCCTTTATTTCAAATTATTTGAGGAGATAATACTGTTCTAACTTTCTCAACACAGGGTGCAAATAAGATATAACATAATAATAGTGATCTTGAAATAATGTAATTAAATGTCTTTCATTTTAATAATGTTTACACATTCCTATTTTAAAGTATTTCTCATTTAAGATAAGGTTCATACTAATCTTAATATGAACAGGCTGAACATCACATTAACCATAAAACATCTGCATTTTAATATCAGTGCCTGTCTAGATTTCTATTACAATATCTGAAAACTTCATGGTACACTAACTATTACTTTTATTACACTGTCATTTCCAGTTATAAAAGTTCAATAACTTTACAAGCACTGCAAGGATGTGCCTTGAGTTTTCATAGATGTGCCATGAAATTTTGATTATTATAATATTGAAGAGAAAAATTTCTTTTTTTACCTTTTAGCTTCTAATAACAATTAATGGCTAAATTTGTTATTGTTTTTACTCAAGAAATATCAATGTTAATTATATTAAATGTAATCCTTACGTTACTTAAGGATATCTGTTCTGAAAACTAAAGGTTTTCTTAAGTTGTAAAGTGAATTTTTATTACAGTAAACTAGATTATTCAGGCAAATTCGCTGATAACTGAGAATTGCTATGCTGAGAAACACACCTTTTCATAACTGCAGCTAAAAATAGACTGAATGTGAATGCTCTCTTACACAATCCCCTATTCCTATGCTAGTACAAGTAGTGTAAAATTAATTAATAATGATGTGTAATACACTTATTTATAGAGCATAATTTTATGAATCAAGCAAATCAAAGAAAATATTAAAATAAAATCATGAATGGATAATCTACATTCAGATAATTGATCATATATTTTTAAATTATACAACAGTATACACTTAAACTATATATTTCTTACCTAGTTTTTGAAAACTTGTAAGTAAGAACATTTCCAATATGTAAAGATCATAACTACAAAGTTCTTTCATTTGGAATGTATTAATTGATTTTAAATTAATTTTCTGGATTATCGTTAACTGCAAAAAAAAATCTTTCTTAAGTGATTCCTGATAATCATTTTTTGAAGTAGGTGCAATTTCATTTTTTTAAGGATAAACAGATTAAAATATGATTCTTATCATTATTTCATCACCTGAAGTAAGATTAGAATGTAGACTCTTCTACATTTCAAGGAATGCCTTATTCTCAAATTATTTAACACATTACATAGTTCCACATCTAAAAATATTAAATTTTAAGTAATAAAATTAAGTCTTGTGATGGGGAAACTGATAACTAGTTGTGATAATGACTTGCATTAATTTTATTGTCCTGCAAATTATTTAAAATACATTTTAAGTCAGTATAAGTGGGCTCCGTAATTACATCTGAAAATGACCCCCAAATACATATTTTATGCAGCAAGGTATTTGAAATCTCATTTTTGAGCACAGACATGAAATAACATTTTTTTTTTTTTTTTTTTTTTTTCAATACTGATTTGTGAAGAAAATGTCTAATTTCTGTTCTCTTTTCTCTGAAATATCAGCCATAAATAGGCTATACATACTTGCTAATTTCTCTAATATCGGTCATGTCGTTGCTGAGATTCTGCACTTTTCAGTCCTGGGTGTAGGCAGAAAAATGTTATTTTTCAATGATTATTCCTGAAGGTCATGTCTGATCTCAGATTTTCTTTTCCTAAGCGATATCAACATTGTGGTTGCTAAGATAGTTGTTGTTCCTCTTTTTTGTCAAAAGTGCAGGGAAAATGCTTTGTTTGCTTCACTTTAATGATTATGATGATTTGTCTTTATCGATAATGGTGAATTCTACTAACTGGTAGATTCAATGTTAAAAAATTTTAACAGTCATTCCATGTCAGATCACCTGGTGAGTTCACCACACCAAGACAGATTTTCATGAAAATTTATTTGCATGTAAGGGGTCATAAGATAACACATTCTGCAAAATATGGGATTTTTAGGTTAAATACTTGCCGAGATATGAATTTTTGAAGTTATTATTTTTTTAGGTGCCGCTCCCCTTGTTTTACGTATTTTCTTGAATACCTCATCTCCTAATCAATCAACTGGAACCAAATTTGGTTTCCCCATGTATTTTTTTTTTCTGAATCCAAGAATTCCAACGAAATTAGTCTAGGATTCACACTTTTATAGTAATGGAAAGCATGAAAGTATTTAGTTAAAAAATTAAATGGCCATGTGGGATCACATTTAAAAATATGAGATTTTAACCCAAGTCTGAAAAAGGTCTAAAGTAACTGAAAAAAAAAATAAATAATCAAGTTGGAGTTTTGCTCCTAAGCCTGGAAAACAAAAATCATTAAGTAGTTGTATTTTTACATCATGCTAGAAGAAAAGGACTTGAGTACAGAAAGAAGTTCCTAAATTCACTAGATCTATCTAAAGTACTTCACAAAGTTTCCTAAGCACTTACTGTTGGGATGCACTTTTAACCTTTGAACCCAGCAATTGACAATTGTTGTTAAAACTGTCGTTGTACTTGTATTGCCATCCACTTTGCCCATGTTGATCTAGAGTTGGTAATACGCACAGTATATGAATAAATGGAATGTAGCACCTGTTATTCCTGGAGGGTCATACCAGCATATTTGTTGTTTCATTTCTCCTTATAAAGTTGACCAACACATCATCTTCCTCATTGCTATGCTCGTCGATACAGCCAAAGTACCAACGATCATAGTACACGCCTGCAACATATACTCCTGTATGCAAGTCATCGGTGTTAAGACTTGCAATCAAAGCTGAACCAATAAACAATCACCTTTGTGCTACTTTTTCGCTCATCTAATGACAGCTCATCCTTTTTCAGGTGTTGATAGTACTATAGTTTTCTTCATAAAAGAAGCTACATTTAATGCTAATTATCGCTTGTTCTCTTAAGGTGCGAGGTTCGCCTTGCAGTGACTTGATTGTTCCGACAGATCGACCGCACAGCAGCCTTGTGGTGAGACCGCTGTTGATGAAATCGTGACTGGTGACGTTTGTTCCAGACAAAATCGATCGCTACGTAATGACCATATATGGCAAACCCTTTTTTTTTGCAAAATACTATAGTGATGTATTTGGTATATCAATTAGTTGAGCAAATTTTTTGTGTACTGCTACACTTACTTGTTTTGTCTTCTTTTATGTGTACACAACTCGGTTCTTCTTATTTATTGCATGTAACTTTACCGACTTATAGACCAATTTTGTAATACTTTCACTGAATTCACCAGTGTCCATAAGGGATTCAGCCTCTGATTCATCAGGAAAGTACAAGAGATCCATCAGGAAAATGGATAATGTTTTCCTTATTACAGTCTGCTACAGCTAGTCTACATGAAGCACATAATTTCTCACCAGGCTTCAAGCTGTTTTTGAATGGAACAGCCTGTATAGTCTTTTGCAACTGCAAGTGTAATTGATCTTAGACCTTTCTTGATATTCTTTTTATGTTTGTTAAATGGGTTGCAACAATTTCTTTGTAACTGTTCATACTCTGAGTAGCAATTTTTAAGGGTGGTGACAACCTGAACTGGAAGCAGAAATATCAGACGAATGAGACCATAAAAGCATGAGTTCTTTTTCTTCTTCCTTCAATTCCTCAAAACAATTCAATCCAACAGTTCTGGAGTAAGTCGTGCTGTGACATTCAGTGTTTAAAAGAATTCCAAATGAACACTGAGCAACTGCTTCTGCCATGGTGCTAGCTCAAGAATGGCGAGTTGCACTAGACCCTTGCAAACAAAGTAGATGTGGGGAATACCCAACCCTCCTAAACAGAAAGTAAAAGTCATTCCTGCCCTTTACAGAATTGTACAATTAAAAACCAAAAATACGAAAAAAAAGAGAAAAAAAATAAGAAAAAAAATGGAGTGCTTCAGATATTTCGTCCTGAATAACTCTTATCAACTAATAGTTAATATTGTAGAAGTTTCAGAACTCACTGTAGAATAAAAGCAGTTTAGTATTTTATTTCTTTATTGTCAGAAAAAATTAATTGTTATTGAAAATATTTTAAGTAGCACCTAAGTAAAACACTTTTATTAAAGGAAATGAAAATGAAGTTAATTAAAAGGCTTGTATTTTTTCAATAACATTTTGAATTATTACTCTGCTTAGCATCGGCAATTGAGACAGGTGAATTTTCAGTTTGAAAATATGGATTGCTCCTGGCTATTAGTGAGAGTTACTGCTTACAGAGCTATCACAAATAACTTAAGAGGTAACTTGAACTTACTAAATAATTATGCAGTGACAAAGTAATAATTGTTGGATATTTCTTTATGAGATTCGATAAGAATACTAACTTTGCAATTTTTTTTTCCCAGGCTCAGGAGCAAATCTTTAACTTGATTATTTTTTTTCAGTTACTTTAGACCTTTTCCAGATTTGGGTTAAAATATCAAATTTTTAAATGTGATCCCACATGGCCATTTAAATTTTTTTCTAAATGCTTACATGTTCTCCATTACTACAAAACTGTCAGCCCTAGACTAATTTCGTTGGAATTTTTGGATTCAGCATAAAAAAAGTATATGGGGAAACCAAATTTGGTTCCACTTGATTGATTAAGAGATGAGGTATTAAAGAAAATACATAAAATAGGGGGCACAGCACCTAAAAAAAATAATAACTTCAAAAATTCATATCTTTGCAAGTATATAACCTAAAAATCTCATATTTTGTGGAATGTTTATCTTATGATCCCTTACATGCCAATAAATGTTTATGAAATGTGATGGTATGGTGAAGTCATCAGTGATCTGACATGGAATGACCCAGAGATCAGTGCTCCAGCAGAAACAAGAAATCATTGGTATGAATTTGATGGGTTGAGTGAAAAATAAGTTAAGCCCATTTAATTTAGATGGCTGAGATTGATAATCTTCAAAGAACACTAATGCAGTCAGATAAGTCACTGAACTTAATTGGTAATCTGGATAGATTTTTTGTAAGGAATCTTTGACAGCAGAGGTTACTATATAGATTTTTTTCTCTACTATGACAGATAGAACTTCAATCCTTGAGATGATACCAAAGTAAGAATGAAATGAACAAGAGCAATAATGAGAGTTGGGAATCGTGGTTGCCCTACAAAAATCAAAGCAGTTTATTAGTGTAGACTGAGGGAAAGAGACCACAGATATGCAAGCAAATGTCAACTAAAAGGCAGGCTTAAAAGATCTCTTGTGTTGGCGTAAGAAAAATGCATTTTGACTTGTGTGTGAATAAAAAAAGACGAAAGTTGTGAGTAGAAACAAAGAGTGATAGTTGTTTTGTGGGCTTTCAGAATCTGGAAAAGAGAAAGTCTTGAATTTTGAGGAACAGCAAATAGTTAACAGAAAAACATTGTTTAGTGAAGGAGAAGAACTCACTTATACTATCCCATAGGGATTGTTTGCCTGGCATTTAAATTGAAAGAAAGCAGAGCACCCTTTCTTTTAAGTAGCCTGGAGACCTTAATCAATTTTGCAAGATCAGACGACAGAATTTGAACTGGGAATTGGTCACTACGGAATAAAGCAGACATGACTGGTGAATTAGAGGTCATGCCTATCTTTATGTTTGAAAGTTAAACTAAAATTTTAAATGATAAGTCAAAGAAAGAATTCTGCAATTGAGTGATTCTTTATAAATAGTTTGAAGGCGAAGATAAACCACTGCTCAAATAATATTAAAATTTCAAACTACTTTCAAAGGGAAAACAAATATGGCAGCTATGTTTTTCAGTATAAATTCTGTTTATGAAATGACAGAGTATTGGTTATGTAACTCCTGACAAATGAACAAACCCAATTTATAAGTAGATGGCTCCCATTGGAATTGTATATGTGGTTTAGTGTATGACCAATATTTCAGCAATTAAAATATTATTTTTCAACAATCTATTGGAATTAGTAAAATGAATAAATAATTTCATATCATCATTTCAGCAGTGTTTAATCTTAACTAAACCAATGGCTACTTTCTGAGCCACTAAATTTTATGAAGCAATGCTCATAGGAACTGAATGTAGACTCCAAGCAGCAAAAGGAATAGGATGCATTAGGCAATGTAAATTACCAGAAAGCTTTCAAGAGATAAGAAGATGAAAATTTACATTAACAGTAACAGAGTTACTGTCATAGTTATTTTTTTCCAAATGTAAGTTACAATTACTTTTCATAATGAACTTTTAAATTATACTGTAATAATTTTAACACATTACTTATAATGTAGCATTGATATAAGATGAAAGGAAAGCATAATAATAATAATAAAAAAAAAATTACAACCTGTTCTTTATTAGCACTGACAATCTCTTTACATCATAAGTTATCTGAATATACTATATACTGATCATATATTGTATTGATGATATATTCTTTATCATTATTGAAGCATGAAAAGAAAAGAAAAATAATAAATAGAGGAATGAAGGTCCAAATATAGGCTAGGGTCTAAATATGGACTAGTTGAAGTGTTCGGGTATGGGAGGTACTGCTGCCAATGGAAATAAAGTGAAAATGTGTCTGAGTAACTAACAAAAATGAATGGAACAGTTGGTCACCTACAGTCAAGTTATTCAGAGGTAGTATGGTGATAAGTGTCAATCAACCTATTTCATGATACTGAAACATTTCACAGCTATGTTTTGTTATTTTCTTAATCAAATTCTATTGAATCAAAAGCTGATTTGTAAAATGCATGACATTACGGGCATAATAAACTTGTTCTAGAATAGTTTATTTATTGCACAGAACCATGTGGTAATGGCAGGAACCGATCTTAATGTTTCTTACCAAATAGTCTAAATACAGGCTACCTAAGAAGGTCTAAATATGAGCTAGCTCATATTTAGACCTTTTTTATTTATTTGGAGCAAAAAAAAACAATTGATCTATGATTTCTTCTTTTCAGAATGCCCAGAAATACTCCAAAACATTATTCAAAAGGATAAAAGAAAGTTTAAAAACTCAATTTACCTGAAGATGATAGTGACCTAGAAATTCCACAAAAGGACGGAACTTTGGGTCAAATATATTCAGTTTTATGTGGGCCCAATGATTGTGCAGGTACTGAAAAGGACTTTTATAATTGTGACTTTGGAAATAGACAATTAACATTTAATTTAATTGTTTCAGCATTTTTTTTCACAATTTAAAAAAAAAAAAAAAATTGAGTTTTACAGTAAATTTTTGTTGGCAGTCCATATTTGGACCGACAATTTCAAAAACCAGATTTCTGTAACTTTTTTTAAGAAAAAAATTGAAGCAATTTTCTTTAGTTTTTTTTTTATTTCAACCTTTTATCATAAAGTAGACTCATTTTTGATATTAAGTAAACTGGAACAATTTCATTATCTTAATTTTTTCTTGGTGAAATTCATAAAAGTGGTGGCCCATATTTGGACCTTCTCCTCTAATAATAACATGGAAAGTAAAGTTATATGGTTAAAAAAATTTTTAAATGAAAATTCAGAACTACTAGAAAACAGAAAGCAAATAATGAAAAATGAGAAGAGGCCATTAGGACACAGCATTCTATAAATACTGATTTTAATATCTGATTAGTATTGAATAAAGACC
>JAFIDM010009631.1:93640303-93662837 GCA_023159025.1 Thereuonema tuberculata | reverse complement strand
CCCCTCACTAATTTTAGCTACGCCCACAATGCAGCCGTCAAAGTTAATTGAAGTTTGGTGCACTTGGGCATGAGTGTATCAGCACTGCGAGAATATCGTCATTTGAAGGGACTGCGAACAGGACCCATGATGGCAAGGGGTTTACGAAAGATGATGCAGAAATTCGAAGAGACAGGGGAGTTAGGTGTGCTGCCAGGAAGAGGACGCTGCCCGATTGCGGAGGACATTGTCCACAAAGTGGCAGTAGCAGTAGCTGACAGAGCGTCAGTGGCCCGGTACTCAGCGACCAGTAGCACGTGAATTAACAATTCCATGGTCTACAGTGCGAAAGGTTTTGCGGTCCATTCTTCACTGGGATCCTTATAAGATCCCGATACTGCACCAGTTACAGTCGCAAGATCCACAAATGCGGTCAGACTTCGCATTTTGTTTCTTGGCTAAAATGGCTTTCGACGATGCATGGCCCTGGAACATTCTGTGGACAGATGAGGCGCATCTTACGATTGACGGCGCTGTGAACATGCAGAATTGTCGCATGTGGGGTTCCCCAAAACCACCATATGGTGCATTCCCAGTATGTGACTGCATGGTGTGGATTCACCGCGGATTTCATTCTGGATCCATATTTTTTTGAGGAGATGACACCTGCAGGTCCTGTCCGGTGCACTGTTACAAGTGCACGTTACTGTCAACTCTTGTCACGGCTTGTGGTTCCAGCCTTGCAAGAACGTGGATGTTTAGAGACAACAGTTTTCATGCAAAATGGTGCAGCACCGCATATTGGTCGCCCAGTAAAGGAACTTCTTCGTGCCCACTTTGGCGATGATCGTGTTGTGTTGAGAAGCATGGCCTGCCCGTTCACCAGACCTTAACCCATGTGACTTCTGGCTGTGGGGAATCCTGAAAGATTGTGTTTATGAGGGACGCGTACGGACCTTGCGTGAACTGAAAGCCAATATCATTCGTCATGTTGCAGCCATTTTACGAGACACTCTGTGCTACTGTTGAGCACGCTGTCCTGCGCTTCCAGCATGTCATCGACGCAGACGGTGGGCATACTGAACGGTCACTCTAAAAGCATTAAAATATTGCATTCCCATCATCTGTTTATGATCTTGCAATGCCACTGTTTCACCTGGTGGCAACTTTTTAAAGTAATTTTTTTTTCGTTGGAATTCTCTTCCCCATGCTGTACATAGCTTACATACAAAGTTGCATTACTATCTGTGCAATAATGTGGTCTCCAGACCGCGCAGAAGTGGGGACCTTTAATTATAACCACCTGGAAAGAACTGATGATGAAAGGGCACCCAAGAAGATTTTGAACAGGAGGATTGAAGGAAGGAGAACAAGAGGAAGGCCCAGATCTAAATGGTTAGATGAAGCTGAGAGCGATCTGAGGGCAATGAATGTTAAAAGTTGGAGATGTGCAGCTAAAGACAGGAAATAATGGGCTAATGTTGTGAAGGAGGCTAAGGTTTGGCAAGAACTGTGATGCTAAAAGAAGATGATGTGGTAAGTCATAATCAGACTGAATCAAATAATATTTCTGGTACAATCAGATATGAGGCAGGATTGGTCTTTTTTTTCATTTACATTGCAAAGTTGCTGAATTTTCTATAATGTATAACATAACTATGTATTATACGTATGTTAATTAAATTAAATAAAACTTACAAATTTTTATAAATAAAAATGTTTTTAAGAGGATCTTTATTCCCAACTGTAATTAACAAAGTGCTAATCACTATTGAAAATAAATACCATTTAAAGGTAAAAAAAAAAAAAAAAAACCTGAACAATTTTCTAAAACACTATTAAAAGAGAAAATTTAAGAATTTTTTTTATTAATTATTATAAATTATATGCAAAATTAAAGAGAAGAAGTATTATTATTATTAAATTTTATTATATTTCAAAATTGGAATTTAAATTATGAGAAGTTTTATGGAAAGTTCTATTAGTAATATTCACCGAAGTGAATTGTCAGAAATATTTACTAAATGGATATTCTTTAGAAAACTTAATTTTCAATGAAAGATCAATTTGATATTTCATACAGATTGGAGCTCCTAAGGTGATAGGAGGAAAAAATATCCTATAATCCTTACATTAAAGTACCATAATCACAATAATTAATAAATTATTTTCCATTAAGCCTGAAATTTTTAATGTAATTTGAATGCTATTTATAGTGATCTCCTACTGCATTAGATATATATGGGACTCCACAGATATCATGGTTGTGGAGTCGGTAAGTAAAACCTTAACTCCAACTCTGACTCCTGTATTTATATAACCATACTTAACCACAACCGTAATTTCCTTGTTCTGTTGATAATTTTTTATATTTTTAGAAGTACAGTAGAACCTCGATTCTCCAAAACTCTCTTAACCGGAACCTCGTTTAACCGACGCCGGCTTCCTTAAGTATTTTTTTTTTGGTAAATATACAATTTCTCCCCCCCCCCCCCAAGTCGGAAATTCCATTCGTCTCCAACACCATCTGCCTTTCTATTGGCTACTTTCTGTCAGACTCAGAAGCGTTGGCTTTAACAAAATGTAGAACATTCATTTATGCCATGGAGCCCACTTATCCAAAACGTGTTCTGTTAACAGTGGAACAGAAGTTCCAAATTGCGAGCAGAATTGAAGCAGGTGAAACTTCTAAAATAAGCAACTACGATGCTTTTGAATGTTTTGCTAAAGGACTGATGTGGTTGGAGCAACAGACTGACTCTGATTCTACAGAACTTATGCTACTGAAACAACTTCGGGACAGAGTGGCTAAACAACGTCATGCTTATGGCAGAGCAAACTTCCGTTTAAGCCAATGTAAAGTATCTCAGTATTGTATGTCATATAAACACTGACATTAAATTTTCTGACTTGTGTGACATCTATTGAACAAATTTATTGTTTACAATTATAGTACATTTAGTTATTTTGTACATGTGTACATATTTAAAATCCAGTGTTAAAATTTTTCAGGTCTCCTGACGGCCATTTTTAAGTGCTCTCGTTTATCCAGAATTTTCGATTAACCGACAGAGATCCGGTCCCGACCACTTCGGTTCTACTGTAGATAAATGCTTGAAATTGTGATTTCATAGTAATTTGTTTTGTAATTCTAAAAACCACTCTTTTAATTTTAGAATATTATTTTAGCCTTTCGATCAAAAATATTTTTTACTAATAATTTTTTTTTCTTACTTCAAGAAGTCTAAATCTAATTTACTTTTACTATTCATATTTGTTTTTTTTCTAAAACTTCATTGTTAGCCTCCCAGTTTAGAAATATATTGTACAGAAATTATTACATTGAAAAGAATGCCAATCAGAACTTCTTAGCAGGACACTGCTTTCAGACACACTGAACGATATGCTGAGTCTCCAATCAAAGAGTGGGAGTTTCAGCTCAAATAGTGGCATAAGTAATTAAAATAGTCAATTATAAACTAATTATGACTACTAAAAATAGTTAATTAAAAGTAATCCGTGTCTTAAATTATATACTTTTTATCTTAAATAGTGATACATTGAATGAAATTTTTACTATGCCCTTAATGCTTTCAAGTTTCACTTTAAATGTATTTGAACAGTGAAAAAAAGTTATTTTTCATTAATAAGTGATAATCCTCTGTTGATGATAAGAATAAGCTTTAATTGTTTTAATTAATACAGTTCATTCTTATGAATATTTTGGTACAATTTAGTCGATGATTTTTGCAGAAACTTTTTGTAAAAAGTTCACTTTTTTGACAAAACGTTTCAGTTTTCTATGCATTCTGCTTTGACTAATAGATTTGTTGCATTTTGATTGAATAGAATCACTTTGTTTGTGCTTCTTTCTTTACCTAATGCAGTGTCAGACCATCAATACTTCCCTGCTGTGTGCTTAGTTTGCTGAATCATTCACAGAAAAGCTACCAGATGTTGAAAAAGTTCAGTTTGGAGCAGTGTAATCCACCCCAAGATCAACATTAAATTTTTTCCATATTTTTTCAAGAGTTCTCATTATCACCAAATAAGCATCATCTAAAATACATAGAAACAAACAAAAAGCAGTTCATCCAATATCTTCAGGAAAATAGAAGACATAAAAATTAACATCTCAAGCAGTAAAGCCAGGAGAAACAAAGAAAAGAAAGTTGCTTGAAGAATCCATATCTTCATTACCAAAGAAAGAATTTCTGAAGGAGGACTATATTTACCCACCGATTCAGTAATGTCAATACAGTGCCAAGGTAATGTCAAAGACTAATATCATACTGGTATAAAACGGAGAGATTTGTAAATTTACTAAGAACTACAATTGTAAATTTTTTTTTTATTTTGAGAATTTATCATAATTGAGGATTATTAACCTTGTAGTGTTGGAATAAAACTGATCAGAAGAATCCTTGTGGATGAATAATCATAAGAAACAACTTTCAACTGAAGTTCTCCAAATTTGTAGTTATGTAATGTTTGTTTATATTAAGCTTGTGCAAATAATCTAATCCACTGCTTTTTATTACAAATTTTGTTATACTACTTTTATACTATATTATTATTATTATTACTGTTTATTGTTATTACTACTAAAACTTCATACTTCTACCAGCCTTGATTTTCAATTTTTTAAAATATAGATTGAGAAAGCAGCGAAATTTTTAGTAGTAATAAACAATATTTGTAATTAATCATGTCATCAAAGACTCTTTTAAAAGTTGTTACAATAATTATTCCTGTCTAAGAGATGGTGGATATTGAAATTTTTCCAATTTTTGAGTGAAATCACCCCTTACTCACTCTTGACTAACCTTTTATCTAGTAAATAATGCTTAAATTTTTGTGACCACTGAAAGGATGTTACAGCACAAAAAAAAGTTTTCTTGTATCACTATTTTAAAATTTAGTTTTACTAACAGCATTTTGATGGCATTAGCCTTTCAATATTTTTGTTCTTGAAGCTTACATATCAGTATGGTTTTCCTTGTACTTTATCATGAACTCAACAATGATCATAGCACTATCAGGACAGTGTCCATAGCCTGTTGTAGTTCTTGAGTTTTTCCAGAGTTTTGAAGAAAATTTGACCCCCCCCCCCCCCAACCCAATAATCTATTTTCCCATCCAGATTAGCTACTTGTTTTCATTGTTGGAATTTTATACATCTTGTAATCTATAATTTTGAATAACTTTTGTTTTACTACATCACTAACTCTGAATATTCGTTATATCTTTTTGCATAAAAAAAGCTATTTAAAATTCTTTTATTTAGCTTATAATAAATAACCAAATTAGTAACTGTAATAATTATTTTTCATTTTTTATGTTAATTTGTTAACATTTACACAAATGTGATTCAATGCTATAGAAACCAGATGCAAAATGACAGTGCTTTGTTGCAAGAACTCTATGAAATCCAGATACATTAAGCAAGTTGACATATCTCATTATTTCCTGAGCTATATTAGACAAATTTTAGAAGATGCCTCTCAAGATGAAGAGATTCTACACTTCATCCCAGCTTGATCTAACACTTTAATGTAAAACAGTAAATGGTAAATTCAGTCACCTGAAGAGACCGGACGGATCTCGCCTGCGAAACTAGTTGTGGATTTTTGAACTTTTATTGTAAATACAGTTAATTTAATCTGCAATGTGTGTTTGTTCAATTATTTGTTCTTCGTAACTTAATATTGTTTTCACCAAATAAAAATAAAAAAAAAGATGATTTACAGTAGGAAGCAGTTCTGGTACCATCCAGTAATTCCAATACTGACATCTTATAAGTTTGGTATAAAAGCTGCAAAATAAAACATTTTTTTTTTCTTCTTCAAACTAAAGGCTGATTTCACTAAAAGCCAAAATATGGATTGACCTATTGCATCACATTTGATGCAACACAATTCACCTATGCTGATGAAAATCACAACTATGGAAGAAGACCCTGCTTCAAAAGAATCTTAGGTGAATGGCGACAAACTGACTGAACAGCAATAACATATTAAGTAGTAGACAGACTAAAACTGTAATTTATTCAGGTATTTCTCAACTCATTACACATTCACAATCATGAAAAACGGAACGTTATTGTTGTCAAATTATCATTGTTTCGTAGGCCTCAGCTGCTAATGAGTAATTGCATATGTAAAACTAGCAGTAATAGATGATGTTTACTTATCCTCTTCGTGTCAATAGATGATTGCAACTGTTTTGAAACTTAATAAATGGAGGGTAGCATCTGTAAAAAACTGTTTGTTTTCACTGCAAATATTACATAAATTTACTTCCTGTATCCAGAACAATGAAAAGAACAAGCAAACTTGTAGGGTACTTACTTACTATCGGAACCCATTTCTTATAATCGATTTCTGGTGAGTATTTTAAATCATTAACCTCTCCAAATAGTTAATGATAATAAAAATAGGCATTTACATATTACCCGCTATTGTTTGTAAAAAAAAAATCCTTTTAATTAACACTAGCAAACCATGCTTTTTTGTATGTATGTATGTATATATATATATATATATATAACCAGCACAATTTTTAGTGGCTTCCCTGCTGACAGAGAAAATGATCTCAGAATCTAAAGTCATGTGACCATTGTGTATCTGGCATAGAAGGTAACCAAAATGAAAGGTTTAGCCTTTGACCTTACCTCATGTGACTTACGGTTGACCCATATCAATGAAAAATGAAATGTAGGCATCCTCAATAGTACATCTAACATTTGACACTTTATCTGTATTTCTGTGTCTTATATGGTTTCGGTGAAGTAGCAGGCAAAAAATCCCCAATGGTTTCTTTAATAAATATAGACTAGGTTAGGGTAATTGAAGTGGGATCCTTTCCAGAATGTTTTGTTTGGAAATACGACAGAAAAAAAATTATTTCCATTTCAAAATGACCAGCAGTATCATAAATAACAACTACATGTTTGAAAAAATAATAATAAATAAATGAAAAGAAAACACCAGAAATCAATTATAAAAAATGGATACTGATAGTACGCAATTACCAGATATAGAAACAAAACTGGACATTTTCACTGTTGTTGCATTCCTTGAAGACAAACCAATGATAAAATACAAATAATCAGCACAAGTAAAAAATAATTTTAAACACTAACTGCAGGTTAAAGCCTTATTTCGTGTACATTTTTCAAATATATAATACATGCTTTCAAGTTATTATGTTTAGTTAATTAAAGCAATTACACAACAAAGGCTCTATATGGATAGTTTAATCAGGTTTCCAATTTTATTATTTTGTTTGAAAATTAAACTTAAAAACATTTAATTCAACCTATAACCAAAGTGTCAGACAGAAGTAAGTCTTAAGGACTAATTGTTCTTCTCATCATTGAGATGAATCTGGTTGTAGCTCTGAAAAATGAATATGAAAGATTGTCATGGACAGTACTACGATTGGCCAAATCAAAGGTGGCACAACTGAATGAAGAAAGAAGCAGAACAAGCAACTGGCTTTGAGGATATAAAGCTATCTTTAAATTGCTCCCATTTCAGGATTGAAGAAGTGAGAATAAGTAAAGATCACAACATAGGCTAACATACTCAGATAGGACAGAAAACAAAATTTAAAAAATGTCTGGTTTTGTGTGATATAGTTACTGGGAAAACTGCAGTCAGTCTTGCTGTTCTTCCAATGATAGTAGTTAACAAAACATCAAGAGATAACTAAAGCTTCAATGTTTTGTGTATAATTTCAACTAAAGTAAAATACCAATGACTTGGTTAGAATGGTCCAGATTTTGTGATTGCTGTAATGAATTTAAATTTTGGTTTCTTTTTGATGTTACTTCACATCAAACAGTCTTAATATTATATCGTCACAGGTCTGATCAGAGATCATCATTTCTAAGGAGATGCAAGGCAAAATAAAAAAAAATAAAAAAACGCGATATTATTATAGCTGGATAAAAAAACATTGCAAAAACAGGCTCAAGATGCCAAAAAAATTATGAAGAGAATAATATTTTTGCATTTTTTTTTTTTTTTTGTCAAATGGAAAAGGCAATGGACAAAGGATTTTCTTAACATTACTTGTCCCATTCAGTAATGCATCCTCATGTTAAGGCAATAATATTTCTGCACTTAGTTTGAACAGGCAGAACATATATTTATTGTATGGCATTCATTAGCCAGGATCAATAGGAAGTGCCTTTCCTATGGTAATAGTTGTAGAAATGTTTCCTCTAACAAAAAACTTGACATTCCTGCATCCAATTTATAGCATATAGTTAAAATCATATTTATTTAAAACACTAATTTTTATGAATTGATCATAAACGCATTTGAATTAATACTAGTGGTTTTTGAAGACTAAGAAAAATAAACTTGAATATATTTAATCTTTCCTCCTCTCGTTCATTTTTCTGCTCATAAAAATAAAATAAACATATTTTAATAATTATTTACTTATTAAAGACTTTCATTATCCAGCCTTCCATCATAATTTCATTGTAATATGGAGAAAATAATAATATAAAGACTACTTTATTGGAAAGCATTATGATCAATACCACTTTATAAACCAGAAACTATAAAATTCTGGAATGTTTTGATTTAAAAAAAAAAAAAAAGTTTCAAGTCTTGTCTTTCTCAGTAAATGACAATAACAATAATAAATAAATGTCCAGTCAACCACTATGAAGTTCATGAAAGTATTATTCAAAAAATATATACAATTGTGCAAGAAAAATGATAATAATAACAACAGAAATTAAACATAAGTAGGTTAATATTCCCTTATTAAAACTATACTTCCTTACAGCTAACCTCTTTGATGAATTTAATGTGATTTCACAAACACAATTGTAAAAATCACTTAAAATCTTACTTCAGATCATAATTTTTGTTGAATTTACAATTTCTAACAACCAATTTAGTTTTGGTAAAATAGATCAAATTTTCCCTTTTTGATTTCACTGCTTTCTGATTAAATTTTCGATATTTCAAAAACAACAATGGAATTCTAAATGAATGTAGTATGGATATTGTTAACATATCACTACTTGTAGTTATTGGCAACTATGGCAATTTGTTTTAAAATTTCAAACCCAACAAAATTAAACAAAAGCATTTTTATTAAGAAATTTATGTTAACAATCTGATATTTACTATGATCAGAATTTTAATCATACCTATGGATAAATTTTTCTTTGAAAATAAAAATAAAAGTCCTAACCTACAAGTTTAGTCAATAATAGGAAGGTTTAATGTATTCACAATTTTTTGTGTTTTCAAAACAAATCTTTGAGAGCTGTGATTTAAATGTGTAATTATTAACGATAATTTTGTGGTAACCGACTTCATACTTTTATCAAAATACGGCGTAACTGCTGAGAGTTCACTGTTTTATGAAAAGTTCAAACTTAAAAAAAGATAAAACGATTTGCTGAAGTATGTCAAGAGATGTCACTAATACTTGTCTCTTACGTGAACAAATAAAGGACTTCATAAATAAAATGACGAAGAATGTAGTCATACACTATTTTCATTTGCATTTTTGATAACTGATCAAACATTCAATTAGGAATATGTTCGAAGATATGCTTAAATATGTTATGTATAACTGAATTAACCTCTGTACAAATATCAAAAAAAAAGATTTATATTAATACATATCTCATTTGAAAAAAGGGTTAGCAAAATAAAACTTTCACTTTTTTCCCCTGTTGTGAAAAACTGAAGAAGAATTAGAAGAAACAGGATATATTCATCTGTTTATATGGATATAAACGGTAATCATTTTCTAGAAACTTTATTGCATATAAAGAAATAATTAGGCATAAAAATTAAAATAGTAGCAGTCTTTTGCCTCTATTTGCAATTATAAGTTATAAGTGAATGATTTTCCTTTATATATTTATTGATTATTTATTATTATTATTATTATTAACTAGTGGGCAAAATAAAAAATAAATAATGTCAGTTAGAATTTAACTTGTATCTCTTGGCTTATTTTTTTAAGCATTACTGTTATTATTTTGTTATAATTTATGATTACATCAAGTATTTATGAAGATTTGTAAGGCTGCTCTGTATTATTTTTTTTTTTTATAAATTAAGTCAATTAAGAAAGGCACTTGAAACCTTGATCAGACATGATATAAGGATACTCCATTTTATTTCATTAATTGGCTTAGTTAATTTGATTGTTTGAATAATATCTCAAAGAAATAAAAATTATTGAGAATTATTTTAATCAAATGAATTGTTTTCAAAAGAATTTGTCAATTACTAAATTTTAATTAAATAATTTTATAATAAATTTAAAATTAATGGAAAAATTTTGGCTTTATTTTCCACAGAAATTTTCATATTTGTGAAATTGAAAGTAAACAAAGAATATTAAAATTATTATGTTCCACAATTTGCTGCAAAATATATATAGACACACACACACACATGCACATTATTGGAAACGAAACAAAATTTGTGAGCTAAAAAGCAAGTCAAGATTGTTGAAAAGCAGGCTCCCTCTAAAATTTTAAAATTGAATTGGAAAGTTCATTGGAAAATACCATAAATGGACAACAAGATTTTTACAAAGGATTAATATAGATAAGAAGAGACCAAGGAATTCAGGAATCTGCTTTTGTATAGGAAGGAAGAAAAAAAATCAGTGTTGAACTAATTAAAGTTTTTCAATGAAACTGAAGAAAATTTCATATTGAAGAATGGGATTCATTCATCACATAGAGAGATAATACAGTCACCCTCTGAAGAACAATGGTTTTCCAACCATGAATTAATAAATCATTCATCATGTGTGACGTAAAGCTATTTTGAGAATTTGCAATCATGACAGATAGGAATTAACATTTCCTTAAATGGACAGGGATAACTTTCAATTCTATTAAAAATTACTGTGAAAAATGGAACCTTTTAATTATTTAAAAGCACTGCAACTTTAAACTGCTTTTGTGTGCTAATTTGAATGACTAACAAAAGGAACTATTATTAAATGTTAAATTTATCATGAGATCAAAGTTTTATCAAATTGACAATAATGCTTAAAATAGAATTTGAGCCATTCATCTTTCATCTTAAATACTGATTATTCAGTTCCCACTGGAACGTGATTTCAATATGAAATGATCATTCTGAAATGACACTGCCATTTATGCAAGATAACTTCCATGTACATAACTCAACTTTTCTCCTTAATGGAAATTACTGTATTTGAAGAATCTGTGTCTGAAAAAAGAATACTGGCTATAATTTCATTATCTTTAATATAATAGAACTGATGGTATAAGGACACTGGCAATAACTTCATTTCTTTGAAGTTGAACAAAATATATATATATATAAAATAACAACAAGGAAACACAAACAATTTCTGGCACTTATGATATTCCATTAAAAAAAAAAAAATTCAAATTGGAATGGGGGCTGCCAAGAAAGGAAATTAAAATCAAATTCTATAGGGTAAAACTCATCTCTTCCAAAGTTAATGCTCCAAAGTAATGGGTCATATAGGTGTAATGTTCGAAAATCGATATTTTGTTTAACAGCACCTTTACATTTCTATAATTATTTTAAAATATTTTTATTTATTAAGTATTTATTTGTTAGTAATTGAAGCATTAAGGTTTAGAATTATGCTGTTCAAATTTAAGTTTGTTGGAATTATTTGAGCTTTATTAGTGATATATGTCCATAACATTAATTTTGCTAAGTTTCAGATCCTTAAAAATGTGATTTAAAACAATCTTTAAAAGAATATCCATTAAGTCAAAACAAGATATAAATTTGTAATGTGACTGGTAAATTTCACAATATTTAAGGAGACGAACTTTGGAATGAGTAAGAATTACTGACTAGAATTTAAACTACTAATATTCTCTAATATAGTAGTTCATTTAATATATAGTAACTTTCATGAAATAAGATAAACCAATATTAAAAGATTGTAAGCATTTCTAAAAAACAAACAAAAACAAAAAAAAACAGCAACTTTTAACTTAAATTATGAGGTCTGCAAAATCCTCAGCCCTTCAGTTTTGCATTGGAATTAAAGGCACTAGATTCATTTAATTTGCATTGGAAGTTGCAAGGAACAGCATATTTAAGTTTTTTTTAAAAAAAAATCCAGGATAATCAAAACAAAATTGAATTTCTACCAGAAATCTGATCATGAAGAACTGAATTTAGAGCAATAAAGGATTTTTATTTAAAACTTAAAACAGCACAGTTATAAATGATTAAAGCAACATTAAAAAGAAAGAAAAGAATGCTTTGGTATAACTTTTTTAAACCCTGATATACAATTCTTGTTTTTGAAGAGGTAAAATTTTTTTTTTGTTCCAGTTGGAAAAAGAAAAAGGGCATAGCTGATTTTCATTATTAAATTTAAAAAAAAAATCCTGTCGCCAAAATAAAGAATATAACTATATATAATAAATATATTTACAATGATTTTGTAATTATTCACAAAAATACTATCATATACATGAGGCTTACACAATGACATTTTCATTCATAATGTAATCCATGAGAATTATGAACAAGTTCATCATAAGTTGTGATATAATTATATACAGTTTAAGTACAAATGATGGTAAAACACAATTTAAATAATATTAATATTTTTACAGGAAGTCTCTCAAGTTATTTATTTAAATAATCTTCTGAGTGTTTTCCAGCAGGAGATGACTTCAAGAGGAATAACTATCGAAATTTGTTTATCAAACGTACACTATGATATACCTACAGACAGGCCTATGATTAATATTATTATGAGCAGCAGCACTATTACGGATATTATTATGATGCATTTTTTCTGTTAAGGGGAAAAAAAAAAGGATATGCAAATTAAAAAAACAAAACAAAATTAATAATAAAAAAAGAAAGAAAAAGAAATAAAAGAAATAAAAAATAATAATAAAAGAAGTAAAAAATAATCATATGAAGCATTAAGCCAACATAAGCTGCTCAGCTATGTACTTTTACTTAAATTTATTGAAATGTTCTATAAAATTATAAATACTAAATTAAAATACAAAATAAAAGAGCAAAATAAATAAATAAACAAATAAATAAATTTCCTTAGAGCTGTTACATCTTTGACTGATCATTAAAAGATAACACTAACAATCCTAGAGATATTTTTCAAATCTGCCAATAATATGTCATATTTGATCTGTGCAATATTAATAAATTGACATCACATAAAAAGTAAACTTGCTCTCTATTCTTAATTATTTTTTTTTTTTTTTTTGTCCTAAGAAATGGATTTTGTACAGTTTTTATTCCATAAAGTAGAAAATCTACAATGTTCTTATTTTTGTCTTAGAATCTTCCTTGTGTAATCTCCCATAAATAATTTGCCTACATCAAAAAAAAGTTTGATATAATCAGTGATCATAGCAACTCATAAAATTAGGATAATATATATTCCGGTAAAACTTGAAAAAAGAAATTTAAATGGACAAAAAGGTTAAAAAGGACCAATTGAATCATTCTGATGAATTCAAAGTGAAAAGAACTTTCAGTTAGCAAAATAATTCCTTTACCAAAAAAGCTGTGCCACATATATATGATACACAACATCAAATATTAATCCAACTCGTAATGTGGATCTGATGTTGAGCTGCATTCTGCAGAAGACCTAACGCATCAATTAGTTGTATTCAGAAAATTGTAATATTTTCTAGGAGCAACACAGATTGGAAAAAGAACGTTTCTAGTGGTAGAAAGGATGAAGCAAGCTTGTTTATGATTTCCTTAAAATATTTTATTTTTTAATAATCATATGATTATATTCATTAATTTTATGAACTGCTGAATTCTGTATTGGCATTTAACCAAATCAATAGAAATAGCACAACGTCAGGGACTACAGATAACAGAAAATAAAATAAAATCTTGTATTTTCTTGATTGTAATGTAAGAAATGATAATAGAGATGTTAACATGGTGAATACAAGTCTTCTGAGGAAGCAATTAAAGATCTTATGGACATGTTTTTAATTGCATGGTGAGATGCTTGGGTTAAAAAATTAGAAGGGGAAGCCATTCTGTGATTTTCTTTAAAATCAAAGGAACAGGGAAGAACAAAAACAAAATAAATATAATGATAATAAGATTGGAGAGAAGAAAAAAATAATAATAAATAAACGAGCAAGCCATCAAAGTAATAAACTGACATAACAGGGGACAGAGGGAGTCTAACAAGGAACAGTACTTCTGGGTTTGTTTTTTTTTTAAATTGAGTGGGCAAGATGGGAGGGAAGGATGCTTACTTTTAAAAGTGAGAGGGAGTTTGTTGAAAGTTTTATAAATTTATTTATCTTTAAAAAAAAATAATTCTCTTACTTCAACTTACTTCTCTGAATTTCAACAAACACCCTGAACATTCTCTCCCTCTCACTTTTAAAGCAAGCATCCCCCATCCTGCCCATGCAATTTTTAAAAAACAAGCCTGAAAGGACCATCCTCTGTTGCCCAAACTGTCAGTTTATTACTTTGCTTGCCTGTTTATTTATTTATTTTTTTACTTCTCTCCAATCTATTATCGTTATATTTTCTTTTCTTTTTTTTTGTTCTTTCCCCTTCCTTTGATTTTAAAGAAACACACCAAATGGCTTCATCCTCTCACTTTTAATCCCATCACGCAATTAAAAAATGTCCCCAAGGAAATGTCCTGCCTAAACCTTCACTGTAAATTCTGAGGTTTCTGATTCAAAAATTTTGTCATGGCTTTGAAGGACAAAACAAAATTTGAAGTTTCAAACTGAGACATAAAAAAAAAACAAAAAAAAACCACAGTTTTTAGATAAACTCTACAAAAAATGTACACTCTTTGACAAAAATAAATCAACGCACCCTGAAAAAGTAATCCAATAGTAATGAAACTTCACCAGCAAAAACCTTTAACTGAATATGCAAATGATCAACAATTCTCACCCAATGAACGAATACCGGAGTTACAGTGCATTGGAACCGAGCATCGTGATGATATATATATAAAGATAGAATCTCGCTTTCAGGAACAAAACTTCCAGTGAATTTTGATTGCAACAATGCCTCATTGGTGGCAAATTTGTGTCCACTACAACCATGTGACGGAGTTTGAAAGAGGGCGTGCCACTGGACTACACGAGGCTTGATGGAAAAACTGACGAATTGCTTGGCATTTGGATCTGAGAGATGCGGCAATGAGATGATGCTGGCAGGCATAGGTCCCCAATGGCAGATTTCAGCGACAAGAAGGCAGGGGACGGCCTAGAGCGACGACAGAACAGGAAGATAGAGCGCTTGTCAGAGCACCTGTTACAGCACCAGATTCATCACTATCAACCATCCAACATGTGACCAATAGTGAAGTGATCACCCGGACCATTAGTAGAAGACTACGGGAGCAGAATCTATGCTCACATCGCCCATTATGCCACCTACCACTGACCGATACGTACCGTTAAGAGCGATTGCAGAGATGACGGGCACTATCAATGTGGAATTATGCTGATTGGGAATGAATTGTCTTCAGTGATGATCCAGTGCAGATGTGTCTGGAGATGGCCCGGACATCATCAGGATTCTGCTCTTACTGCCACACACTACACAGCCCCAACCACAGGGAGTTATGGTCTGGAGTGCCATTTTGCTTCATAGCCGGACCCCCTTGGTAGTCCTCCATGGCACCCTCACAGTACAAAGTTGATAAAATTCTATGACCCGTTTCTTTCGTAGCACTCTGGGCTTAATTTTCAGCAAGATAATATCCGGCCACACACAGCATGCCTCTCCATTGATTGTCTTTGTGGTTGCGACACACTTCCTTGGCCAGCCAGATCACTCTCCTATTGAGCACATTTGGGATGTGATGGGGCGTCCCTAAGGCCATCCCAGAATGTCAACGATAGCCCACCAATTGGAGGCCGTTTGGCAAGAAATCCATCAGAACACCATCCACCAACTGTATCAATCAATGCCACGTCAAGTAACAGCTTGTATCCAGACTAGAGGTGGATCAACGCCATACTGACCTGCTCACTTTATATAGCTCTTTCTGTCCAATAAATCATCCAATTGTTCTTAAATTCTAATCATTTCGTTTTCTGTACATGTAACATACCAAATTTTGTCTCAACTGGATAATTCCTTCTTGGTGCATCGATTTTTTTTGTCAAAGTGTGTATTATATGTGCGTTAGCTTAATCTTGGTGCCGTGAATAAGCTAAAGCATATAATTCAGTCATAAGAAATAAAGACAGGTCTTTCTATTTAGGGTCACTTTGGACTGTCAAAAGAACTATTCTATCCGACTATTGGACTGTCGACTGAAATTTTAGAATCACTGCTATAATTTAAAAATCTCTATTAATTGAACAATTTTAAAACATTAATTAGTCTTTCATCCATACACCTACAATGAAAAAAGGCACTCCCTGCAACTTCAGATAAATTTTTGTGAGAGATAGAAAAGAACGAAGAAGATAGGTAGATCAAACTGAAAGACTAATGCAGATTCCATTTGAGCAATTCAACACTATTAGCAATTCAAGTGCCAAAACATATAAGCACTCTTGTACTCATTGAAGCAGTTGGAAGATCCAAGTGTTGAAGATCCATTTTCTAAAGGTTCAAATTTCATTGAAGAGTCAATAACTACAACTTCAATAAACTTTATATAATTCATGAAATAATGGTTAAAGAAAATTTAGCTCATGTTTCCACGATGACACCAACAGATCGTGAGCCAATGTCAATGGTACTCTGAGAAACACTCATCAACTAGATACTCAATTAATGAACAGCTGAGAAGACACATTAATTTTATTTCATGTTTAACACGTGCATGTCAATCCTTTGTATTTACTTATATAATTCTATATAACTTATTTTATTTAATAGTAAAAATTATGTAATATAAAGGATGAAAAGATCAATATTAAAAGGAAAGGATGATTAGGAAAAGTGTCATTGAAATGTTGCATCATTAGTCAGGCATAATAATGACGGGCTCTATCATGCTGAGAGTACATAGCAATCTGTGTAGACAAAGAAATATCCTCTAGTTGTCATGGTAATCCATTTTGCAGGAAGTCTATGTATTTTTGTCATCGTATCATATGAACTTCTAAAATAATGGGATCAATTAACACGTCATTGATCATACCACACCACAAATCTGTTTCCACAGTACCATGTGGATTTTCATTAGACCATCAATGAGTTACATGTGTTGTTGATTCCATTATTGGCGAAAGTAGTTTCATTGGTGAATAGTATTAATGGAAGCAAATAACAATTAGGATGTAATCAATGACAAAATTCTATTATGCTTGGCACTGTCCCTGGGTGAGATTTTGCATACCCAATGGGCGAAATGGATACAAGCTGTTGTCATGCAATGATCATCATACTCATGTTTGTGGAACAGTGAGACATGTAGTCTTCTCATGCTGGTAGTAGGACTATGCTGTACCATTTGAAGACTATTTTCCTGTTCTTCCACATTTTGTTGATATGCTCATTTAGATGAAACGTGCACTGGAAAGTAAATTAATCCTTTTGGACGACCATGTTTTTGCCTTATTTGTACACGTCTTTGCAAAAAAATAATTCTTTAATAAAATTAATTAAAAAAAACTAACAGTAAAGTGATCATAATTTTTTTTCTGTGTATAAATAAAAAATTGAACTTTCAAATGCACACAAGTTTATTTTGGAATTATTAAATTTATTTTATGAAAAAAATTATTAAAGTCAATTTTTTGTTACATATTTTAGCAAAAAGTATTTTTTTTAAAAGCCTGAAATAGAAAATAATTTACAACAAATAAAAACTTAAAATAGCCAATTAAAGTTTAATATTATGGCATTGAAATTGCACAAAATATTTGAGCTAAAGAAAGCGTATTGTAAGAAGGCGTAAAACATATAGCATATCTGACATATGTGAAGATGTGTGGAACTTTTAACAACATTTGAGCAAAGTTATCATCAATAGTTAAAATATTCAACTGACACTTCAGATCGATTCACATACTTTTTTTTGAATGACCAGTACTGTGATCTCCCAGAACACCGACTGATCTTTCCTCCTGAATACACTCATGTGTATATCTCTTGATTTACAAATAAAGATCTGCTTCAAAGAGTTATTCATGTGCAGCTGAATTAGATGGTATAGGATCTGATAATGATAATGAATAGTTATAATGATAACTATTTTCTACTTTTTTAAATTATGTGTCCAGTAAAGTTTCCAAAGTTAGTTTCCATTTCCCCATCAAAAAATCTCAATTAAAACATGTATTCAGCCTTTGAGTTCAAAAAAATTGAGTGTTCACTATGATATTCATTATATAGGGAATTTTTGTAAATCAAGAAGCCATATATACGTAGACATACATACCAGGAGCATTTGAAGGAGATATTATACTCTGCATCTAAGCCGTAGTCACTAATGGCTTATTTTTCTAATGTTACAACTATAATTAAGTTATTACTTTATCTTTAATTTTTTGGTTTCATTAACAAAAAAACAAAAAAAGATTTGGATCAAGAATGAAGCAATCTTCTGGATAGTATGTTAGTTAATTGATTGATTGTAAGTTGAATTTAGAGACAGTATAACAAATAGTGCCAAGATTAATCTAGGATTCCATAAAAATGTATTTATTCTGCATATCTGTTATGATGTTTCTTTTGAATTCCCACTGGTTTTGATGAAAACTGGATTCAAATATATTTTACACAGGGTATTCAAAAGTTGGAGTTTTGATTAATACGCCACTATAATTTTCTTATTAAATGTAAAATTATGTAATGAATTGTTATTTTCAGCTACTAAGAAATGGCTTGCTATCGGAATCATCAATGTAACTTACAGCAACAGTCTGCAAGCTTTTTTTTAAAGTTTGGCCAATAATGCTTGCAGGCAGGTGGGCTATTGAGAATTCTAATAATTTAGGCTTTTGGTGAGTAAATCTCAGCCATTCTGAATTGAATATGGATGGGGAATTGGATAAAATAGGGTTTCTTTCTATTACAAATAAATTTTTCCTTTTTTTTTTTATCAATTTGAATTGAATAGTCAAGTTTATTTGATAGATTAGTTATACACTATATAGCCAAAAGTATCAGGATATCAACTGTTGTACAATCAGAAAGTCATGTAGCACATATTAATAGGATGTCGGGCCACCTTTAGCATCAATCACAGCCTGCACTCATCTGGGAAAACTTTCTACCAGATTTTGAAATATGTGAGCAGGAATTTTCTTCCATTCGTCCATGAGAGCTGCAGTGAGTTCGGCCAATGAAGATGGGCAGTTGGGCCTGGTGCATAATCTGTGTGCCAATTCTTCCCAGAAGTGTTGTATGGGATTCAGATCGGGGCTCTGTGAAGGCCAGTTCAGTAGTTCAATACCCATCTGTTCAAATCATGGTAGCACAGCCTTCGCTCTGTGGACAGAACAGTTATCCTGTTGATACAGAAATGGTCCTTCTCTGAACTGTTGTCAAAAGGTGGGAAGTGCAGAGTTGTCAAGAATGTCGACATACATCTCAGCATTCATGTTTCTGGTCAAAGGTACTAAGGGACCCAGGCCAAACTATGAGAAACAGTCCCAAACCATGATGCTGCTGCCACCAAACTTGACAGTTGGCACAATACACTCAGGCAGAAAGCATTCTCATGGCATCTGCCAAACCCAGACACATCCATCGGACTGCCTGATCATATAGCGGGATTCGTCACTCCAAGGTACTTGTTTCCATGCACCACTGCAATCACTGTTTAACATTTACCTTATGTTGGGGTTGTGAGCGGCCACACAACTGTGGAAACCTGTGTGTTTCAGCTCCCAATGAACAGTCCCAACAAACCTGGTGCTAGTGAAGCTGTTTGGAACTCACTAGCATTCGTTGCCAACGGGAACTTGCGATGCTTCTGCTCTCTGTGAGTTTCTTTGGCCTACCACTGCAATTTCCTGCCGTTGTCATTCCCAGACATTTCCGTTTTATAATGACATCACTTATAGTTGATTGCGGCACCTGTAGCAAGGCAGATATTGCATGAACCGATTTGTCCCACAGATGGCTTCCAATAATCATGCCTCATCCAAAATCACTGAGCTCTGCTGACTTAACTCATTGTCTGTTTAATGCCCATTTTTGACAGCCGAATGCTGCGGTGACCACTTTTACCTTGTTCTATGATGGCATAGCACACGATAACAGCCACATCCATTTCTCCAGAGGGGTGTCCGGATACTTTTGCCATATAGTGTAGCAATCTACCAATAAAAAGTACTCTCTCCGTCCGAAAATATGGTATGCATTTTAAAACAAATAATTTTAAAATGTATACCATATCAAATAACTTTAAAATGTATATCATATTTTCAGACAGAGGGAGTATGATTTTCATCATATATCTGATAAACATAGTTTATTTTACAAACATTACCTCTGCTTGGGATTTATGAGGTCTGTCTGTTTACATAATGTTATTATTAATGTATGCAGTCCCCGAAGAGTTATAGACCTTATGAAAGTTTCATTTACCTAAGTAAATGTTATAAAAATGACATTTTTGAAAATTTGTTTCAAATTAATAACACTGCATACGTTAAACTATCCGTTCCTTAAATTAAACCTCAATTAAGAAATATTAAAAATATATATAAATGTAAAACTGAATTACACAGAACAATGAACTGTTCAAAATGACTAAGATCAAAGAAAGATAATTTCTATCAAGTATATTACTGGCAGATAAGAAATGATTTTGGATATCTTGGGTTAAACTTTCAGTTGATTCAGTCAAAAGTGTTAATAACCATTGTTGAATCTTCAATTTTTTTATTATTTTTAAGAGATTGACTCATAAAAATAGAAATCTTAATAAGAAATATCAATTTAAGGTTCCCCCCCCCCCTTCCTATTCCTCTTCCAGCTTTCAAAACTGAAATTTAAATAAAGCTGTTTGAAATCATTGAAAAAATAAATAAATAAATAATAAAAATAAAAATAAAAATGCTTTTCTAATAAAATTAGGAAGTTGAAGTGTCTCATTTTTAATTTAAATAATAACATCAAGAATGTTTTTCATTCACTATTTGACTACTTTTTTAAAATCCTTCAAACCATTTAAAAAAGTATTAGCAGCATTTTAATAAGATACTCCAGTTAATCCTTATTTCTTTACCAGTAAAGAAATAATCAGCTCTCTGCAGTAATATGAAATGTTTGCAGTATATGCTTTTAAAATGGAGAGAAAGAGAAAGACAGACAGAAACAGAGCAAGACGGCACATAGTAGCTTCAGAAAAATGGCAATCAATGTCTTCTAACTGGCTATATAACATTTAATAGAAGTGCTTTGCATAAAGTATGGCAGTGCAGGAAAGATTAAACATGAAATTATTGTAATCAGAATTCTTACATTCCCTTGAAGGCCTTACGACGAAGATTGAGAACTAGGCTTAAGGCTAAGACCTAGAATTAGGGCAATCACACCAATAACTACTACCACACAAATGATTATCAGGATCAATTTCTGTCAAAAAAAAAATAAGTAACATATGTCTGGATGAAAATTTTAAAGGATAAAATAATAATATTAAAAGTAAATGAATTAAACTTGACCTCCTCAATGAAGACTGCAGATTTTTAACTGCCAACCGTTGAAGAAGGATATTAATTTACATATATAAAATCAACAACAAAATATCAGGAATACAATTTTAATAAATTATATGCATGAAAAGAACTTAATTAATTTAAAAAAGATCAACTCACCCGCCTAGCTTTACTTTGATATTTGACTGCTTTTTTGGTATCCTGCTTTGCAGTTTCAATGTAGTCAACAGCCTGTTCTACATTGTATTCTATTCTATCTATTAATTCACCCTACCAAATATAAATTCATTAAAATATATGTAATAAAAAAAGTTTTAATTGCTAATAATTAATTATAACAATGAAAGCAGTTTATGTATTAATGCTTACCTGACTCTCAACAAATAGAGCCATATCCATGAACATATCATGTAATTCTCTGATGCTCTTTTCCAATTTAATTATATCATTGTGTCGTGCTTCAATATCAGCTAATGTCTGCTTTACTTGCTCCGTTTCCATTTCAATCTACATTCAGAGGGGAAAAAAAAATCAAGATAGTTAAAGAAAATATGTAAGTGAAGCTATACATGATAAATACTATAAAGAAAAAAAAAATCCTTAATAATTTCTGTAATTATTTCAAATTTTCCACACCCTATTAAATATCACCTACAAATACTTTTCTTAATTTCCAAAAGAATTGTGATTTTTGAATTGGGAATAATTCTCTATATTAAATAGATAGTATTTACTTGCGTATTTTTCGCCCTCGCATAATTTACGCACCCCAAATTTTAAGGGCATATTTTGGATTTTTTTTTCCTTGCATAATTTTCTCAGTGTCAAATAGTAGACTGGTAAAGGGCCTCACCACATTCGTCTTAAAAATGCCTTCCACCCGATCATAAAATGTTTGCTTTCGTGAAGGTCGCC
>JAFIDM010009631.1:93569688-93639903 GCA_023159025.1 Thereuonema tuberculata | reverse complement strand
AAAAAAAAAAAAAAATTATAAAGTAATTTTAAGATTTAAATTCAGTATTTAAGGTTTACAAGAAAAATATATTTGAACATTAAATAGGTTAGGCATTTTAATTTTTTTTTTTTTTTTTTTGTTAAATGCGAAAGCTCCGTAATTTTAGAAAAGAGGTAGGAAATAAGAATTTAGTTTATTGAGAATTTAATTAATTATTGTTAGCGTCTTGGTAGGAAAGCACAGCTGGAGGTGAGTCACTTTGCACCTGACTTTCTGTTTCTAAGAATTCTGAAAGGTCAGCACGACCAAATAAGGAAATCTCTTCGGTCATGCATACTCATTGACTAGTGGACATTGTCACGTGTCATAGTACACGTATCCTGCTAGCACGTTGTTGAGGAAAGGTCAGCTTTCCCTATTGGAAATGTTTAATTTCCGTGTTTTTCATTGAAGGACAAGTTCATTGTCACGTGTCTTTTTGCCTACGTAATAATGACTATTTAATCTCATGTCTAGGCAATAGTCAGTCTCTCTCATTAATTTCTGCGCACTCCAACCTTGTACCGAGATGCAACCTTGAACTTGCTGACACCATGACACAGCGGAGTTCACGGACGGTAGTTTAGTTTTGTGTTAAACCAGTTAACATAGGTTAGACAGGCACACGGTGGATAGCCTAATTTACTTCAAACCGTCATACGCAATCAAGACCGATACCGGACAGTTAAGTAAAACCTAACGTAAATTCCAGTTGGCTGAAACTTCGAAAATTAAGATTCAGGTTAGCTGATTAACTCAAGTGAACTATTTCACAAGTTGGTAGTGGCAGTGGCGAATTAAGACTGTACTTCAGATCATTGTTTAGTGCGCCGATAGTGTATTTGGACCAGTGTTTCATCGTAAAGGAATGAGCACTACTCTAGTAATTTAGTTAGTGCGACGAAAGCGTAAATAGTATGTTACGTCATGGAAATTCTCGCGTCGAGATCAATTTGTCATAGCCGCGATAGAATTAAACCAAGCTGAGAATTTCGATTTGTGCGACGAGTGTGAACAGTATTGGAAATTTCGTCGAATGCAGAATTAAAGCGGAGTGCAGGGGACGATTCCATGAATTAGTCTGTGCGTTTGTTTAAATCAACAAAATTCAGCTGTGCGACATGAGGCAGTAATTAATTTCAGTAATAGTGGTTTGATGTGAGAACTATGGTGGAGCGTTATCAAATGGTGCTAGTAATATTTCCTATAGTGGAATCATCTGAGTAAGGCAGCCAGAGATTTGGAAAAGCATAGTGCGTGTTAAGTAAACCGAAGCTTTCGCATTCCTCAGGTTCACAGCTCTCAGTCCAGAGCTCCGCTATTGTGATTTGCATAACTTATGCCTTAATTTAATGTTGAATGATTATTATTCCCGAGATGTGGTGGCGAGGCGTTCCACAATTGTGACAGTAGATTAAGTTGTGAATAAATAGTAGCTATTGTTATGCCCTGCTATATGTGACTTTTTCTTTAGCGTGTTTGTTGGGACAGTGTTGACCCTTACGCCCGAGGTAACTGAGCTAGTTTAAACCGAGTATGTTGTGACGTTTTTGGGATAGCCCTGTAAGTCGGATAGTCGTAAAAGGAAAATATAACGCAAGAATTATCGAAAAGCAATCCGATTGGCACCCAGTATGAGGAGGGGTTTGTCATGTCACAATATATATATTTTCATTAATCTGTAATCAAAAAATAATCATTTAAAATATCAACAAAAATTTTAGAGAGATTTTTCAAGAAATGACCCTCAAAACAGATTGTTCTTTTGATGATATCAAGAACAAATTCCAATGTTCTCCGGTTGGTTTGATAATATCCAGCGTTGTCCTATGACGACAACTCTATTTTGAAAGGAGAAACATTGTTTTATTTGATTTTTTTTTCCACTATGGCTTTTTGCCACAGATGAATTTTGTCTAAGTTACCTTAGAGGATCCACTCATTTATGGATTCTCTATGAACTAGCCTGGGCTTTTTTGCAGGAAATGATTCTGAAAGAAAATATGGTAAATACTAAGAGACAAATTCATGATCTTCAAATTATATATATATATATGCTTCTTACATACTGAAGTGTTTATAATAATAATAATAATAATGATAATTTATTTAGGAATGCAAGTTTTAGAGATTCATAAACTATTTGTGAAGCAATACCAATAACTTCTTATTCAACTATTAGCCCCTTACCCTATCCTACAATTGTCTACTCCACATTCCTCCCTACTCCTATGCCCATCTTTGACAAAAATCAGTATATCAACTTTAGCAATAGACCTATACGTCCAATCCAACCCATTTCTATATCCATACTATTAAAAAATGGTTTGCAAAGTTCCCCGCAGAAGATCTGTCTTTGAAAGACGCTTCTGATCTGGAAGTACTCTGAGGCCAACGACAAAATTGGAGCAATAATTCAAACTATACCATTAGGGACATTGTCAAAAGTTTCGTCACAGCACATGGATTAGTTGCAGAACATTTCAAAAAGGTTGCCTTCATCCAAGGAAAGTGGCAATTTGTATCTGATGAGATTGGAGGGGAATTATCTATTAAGAAATTCTTGGCAAGCAACCAAACTATCATAATGATTAAGTACTGCATCCAAATGAAAGATCTAAGGGCAGTCTTTCACAAAATATAGCAGGCATGGCAGAAATACAAATTTTGACAATAGTAGATAAAAGTTATTGGAGTTTGGATGCAATATTTTATGTCACCCTCCATAACCGCTAGACCTCGCATCTTCAGATTAACATCAGGCCCGATTCCTCCAAAACAGTTTAAACAGAAGGAATTTGAATATTTAGAGGACATTTAAAACCACCTGTATGAATTCCTGACAAAAGTGTCTTTTACAGAGAGCATTATGAAGTTGCTCAAATGATGGACCAAAGTAATAAAAAAAAATAAGGGATCATTATATCATAAAATAAAATAAGATATAAAATTTAAATCTCATTTCCTTAAAAAAAAAATTAACTTTTTAACCAATTCCTGTGTTTATTTTTTTACACAATTGTTTGGCCTTTTATTATTATTATTATTATTATTATTATTATTATTCAGTTTCCATAAAAGCAGTTTCACCATTAATCACAAATGATGATTTAGAAAGAAAAATATTTAACTAATAAAAACTCATTCAATTAATTAATTTAATATTTAGAATTAATCAGTTATCCACATCACAATCTCTCTCATCATGCCGGGGTGCAAGAGTGAAATCCCATTTTTCTGTGATATATCTAATAATTCTTAGTTAAATTTACTACACTTTATTAAGTACAATTAGAATTAATAAAATGAAGGACATGCACCTTTAAAACAATCAAGATATTTGTGATACTTCTAGCCATAATCACATTTTTCATCTGACACAACTACAAATGATCAATTTTAAATTAAACAATCAATATAAGACTGTCACTATATCAACTGGAATTTGTGGGTACAGTGGCGATATACAGGCTGGAGGAATCGGATTCAATTTTACCTAAGTCATTTCTCCTCCAGATGCGCCACTGGGTTAATCCATAGCTTTCAGTAAAATGGTAATGGGTTTCTTTTCTAGTAGTTAAAGGGAGGTTGAAAAGTCTGGCCATCTGATCCCTTCCATTCCCAATCAGACACAGAAACATCAGAACCTAAACTCTTAGAGAAATTCTTTACATCTTAACAGACCTATAGTCGCCAGATGAATCGCCTTTCACCTCTTAAATGGGATTTGTCTTATACTTTGTTGCCTTCCCATATTATCAGCAATTTTAAATTCCGTAATTATTTGTTTGATTTTAAAACTGAAGAGTTACAGTTAGAAAGAATATGATAAAAAAAAACCCCACTGTGATGCATAAATAACTTCATTTTAAAAGTGATGCTCTTTAATTTCAGATATTTTAAATTCAAAAGAAACAAAAATTAAACTTTAAACTTACCCCTTCAGTAAAAATAGCAAGATTTCTACTCTCTATCATAGTTTCCAACTCATCATTTGTAGGCCTTTTTCCAGCTAATTAAATAAAAATATCAATAAAGGAATTAGTAGTTAAAAACGAAACAAAACAATAACTTCAAACTTTGAATAAATTTATTCACTTCTATTAATGATATGTCAAGGAAGGTTTAGGAAACTAAGGAAAAAAAAAACTAATTTTGCAACTAAATATGAAACTTAGGACAAGGCAAATTATTGTATTCCCAACTTTATTTTTTCTTAAAATGTAACATCCATTAATCAAAAGCAGTAGAAATATGAATTACGTGAATTTTGAGTTTATTAATGTTTGTGTAATGTATTGTATCTCAACACTGATATTGTCCATTCATCTAATCTGAATATTAGTTACAAAAAAAAATCTGGGGAATATTTTCAAGATCATGAATCAAACTTAATCCATAATCTAAAACAATGAAACTCAAAATTTCAGATCCATGAACCATTTCAGCAAGACAACAGAACCCTTGTATCATCAAATATGTATAAATTCCCTTTCCCAGACATGAGAAAATTACTTTTAAAAAGTAATGAAGTTACAATAACTTCCCAAGAACAATCAAATTTGATGTTGCAATTATTATGTAGAATGACATCTCTCTTATCAATGTAATGCTAGTTACACTTGAATTTTATCTTGCAGAGCAGGTGGCTTAACACTGTTAACATCTGTGTATGCCATCTAACTACATCTATTTGAAATGAACAGCATTTTGTGACTGCTAAGAGTGGAGTATCCAGTTTCCAATGATCGGCATTTGTATCCTCCCATCCACTCATTTCGTAATACCATAGTTGTTCAAAGGATTTTGAAGATACCCTACAACTTTTCTAATTTATATTTTTAACTTTTTTGCTCCTTTTTTCTGCTGTAAAAGTTATGTTTGCTATCTTTCTCAATTTTGCTACTATTGGCAATATTATTCAATATGCATGGTCATTTTTCTACAAAGAGAACTAATTAGTGCTCTTCTAGGCATCTTTGTTCAAGTTATTTTAGGATTCTTCTTTAAACACTATACAGATCCCACAATGTATAGAAATGCTGGATAGAAATAGCTTTTTATGAAGAAAAAAAAAATGAAGTTTATTATAAATAAAGAATTATTTTCTGAAATGACCTTCAAGATCTAAATAGTAAAATTTTGTCACTATTATTATTTAACAAATAAACAAATAATCTTTCCATCATCAAAAATTAAAAACCTGGCATTTGGTAAGTCTGATTAATTTCGGACTCTAGAATCATTGCAATGTGGACATGTTCTCAAAAAAGGAGAAAAGTCTGATGACAACAATTTATCATTTCATTTCCCCTCCCTTTCTGAGTTAACTTGGGTTAAATAGATATATTTTGAAGTTTAATATTCCTGTAAATATTAAGGTTCTTCAAGAAATATTCAAGACAATTTATCTAACAAAAACATATATTTTTATATTTCAGTTTTTGGATGTAGTCTGTTAGATAATGTGAAAGGGAAGAGGTTAACTTGTTTATTGTGAGTTCTTTATCAAAAATTAACTTGTGTTTAAGAACTCAAATACTTTAAAGCAAAGAAATGCTTCTGAGAATGAATTCCACATAAACATATCTGTTTCAAAGGACTTCAAAAATATAACGTATATTTTCAATATGTTCCCATTTTGGAACATATTTTTCAAGCAATACCTCACAATTATAAAATTAAGGTCTTTAACTTCAAATTTGGAAAAAGAAAATACACTGGGAAATATGTATGAAATAAAATCAGAATTATATGTCATAGTATCTAAGATTGATCAAAAAAGTATAAGTTTGAGAAGGCATTTACCATCTTATTGACTTATTTCTGTAGAAGGTACAGAAATAGCTCAGAATTGACATAAATTATAATAATTTGAATTTGAGAACTCCAGAGTAAGAGCTTAGAAACTGTTTTTAACCTAAATATAAACAACTTGAACTAGAGTAGAGAAATAATATTTTTTATAAATTTTGTTTATAGAAACCAAACATTCATTACTGAAGACTTAAGCAAACAAATCTTATTTTAACAATGAACTTGATCACTAATGTACATGTTCTTAACAATTAATTTTTAACTGTGTAATTTTGAAAAGCAAATGTTAATTCTTAAAAAAGAAAAAGCAAAAAAGAAGCAATTAAAAATTTATTACCACATGTTATGATATACAATTGCAGGAGGAAAGATTTTTGAAGTATCATTTTTCAAATATTATACACTAATTATCTATTTAAGAAAACTGAATAAACAATGACTTACTAAAAACTTAATGAAAAAGACAAATTAGAGTTTCAGAATGAAAAAGCAAATACATACTGATTTCTAGTTGCCTCTGAATACGACCTTTACAGCGTTCTCTGTAGTCAGTTTGTGTTCGGTTATAATCTGTCATCACCTCAACAAACTTTCTAGATAATGTGGAATGCTGCAAAAAAAATTTTGAAATTATATTATAGATAAAAATTATATTGTTTTCTATTTCTAAAACTATACCTTCTCTATAAATTAAGTGATTTTTCAAACAGAAAAATAAATAAATTTTAATTATTAATAATTCAGAAATTTCTGTCAATATAAAAAGAATTAGGGTAATTTGATTTTTATTCATTGAGAATTTTTTCTTTTCTTTTATTGCAATTACAAAAAATGAGGAAAAACAAACAGAATAGAGAATTATTCAAAAAATATTTCCAAAAAAGCCATGAAGACAATTATAATTTAATTACTTACAACAGTTACTTTTTATAAACCTGAAAAACTAATGTATGAATATGAATACAGTATGTACCAATAAAAAATTTTCCTATCCGATATTCAAAATATTAAAACAAAATAATAAATTAGGAAATTAGATTTATCAAGACATATGCAGTCTATTTTGAAACTAATTCATATTTTATATACTACATGAAAAATTACTAATTCATTTAACTGTAAATCTAACTTTTGATGAAAAAGTGATAAAATCAAATTTACTTTAAAATTTAATTAAGATCTATAAATAGTTTAAAAGCTTAAATAATCATGAATTCCACTTTGTAAGAATTTTAACAAATTGCCTTTTTAAACTTCATATTAATTTTGAAATGGAAGGGGTTTTTTTTTTCATTAAATGGAAGACAGTTTCTGATATCTTCTAGAATTCCAGTTTTTTTTTAAATTATAAATAATTATAAACCCATACTCTTTATAATTTTAAGGATTTCATTCTGTTTAAGATCAGTGGCTCAAGATCAAAAACTAAAAATTCACATATATAGACAGACATACACACTGTTGTTTACAACAATTTAAATGCAAAATCTCTGATAACTGCAAGACAAGATCAGAAAATATAATTTTTCTATAATTGAGATTTTCAAAAATATAATCCTTTTCTCTCCCTTCAATTTTGAACAGCTTATATTTTCAATTAAATTCTATTTTTTTTTTTCTTTTTTGCTAAGTATTCACAACCATTATATAAAAGTCTGATTTAATAATATAAAATTGGCATTAATACAAAATTTCATGGCTTTTCTGTTTTCAATACAATTTTTAATTAAAAGATCAGTGAATTAAAGGTACAAATAAAATTTATAATAAGTAATTAAAGAACTAAAAATAAAAATAAAAGTGAAGAATTCAAAATACCACGATTATATAGTATTATTGCTTGAAAAATTATTAAGTATCAATAACTAAACATCTCATATTTTCAGGAAATAAATAAAAAGAAAGTTTGACTTTCAGTCTCTTAAATTGTTAATAAACTAAATATTTTAAACTGCTTGTAAATTGTAATGAATATTTTATCAATTATCAGCACAAAATGCTAAATATTCATCAATTCAATTATCATAGAATATCACCTAATAAATTATTATGGAAAACTGTTTAAGCAATGACAATAAAGAAAAAAATATTAAGAATTAGTACTATTTGAACAAAATTTTCATTTGTTTGTCTTGCCATCTTGTGATGTAAAGAATTCAGAATATATTTGATGTGCACATCTTTTTGCAACAGAAGACAAAGTTTGATCAGTTTCATTAGAAATAAATAAATTATTAACACCAATGCTTTTCAATAGCTGTTTCATGAAATGTCACCTGGTCAAAAGACTTTTCTGAAAGTTAATATTTATTCTCTTTAAAACTTGTAACAACTAACAACATTATTAAAATGTATGCTATCATTACAATGTTTCCAAAACATTTATTCTATAGTTTAACACAAGCCTCACTAGAAATATGAAAGTTGCTTGTGATGTGTTTATGTATTTATCTTCACAAAATGAAACAAGTTATGATTATTCCATTTTCACTACTTCATAAGAACAAAAAGCCATGGTCTTAAAAAGTAATGTACAACTTTGGTTAAATCTCTAAAAAGAACTATATCATATTAGGTTCCATCAGGGAAGATGATAATCTACACTTCATCAAGTACAATGCTGTATTACACATTTGTCTAACCTATGTCCATTGATCTACATAACAATGTTAGTCCACAGTTTTGGTTAATAATCGAGCATGGTGTTTTACAGAGTTACAATGATGTCTTTATATGAAGTAAATAAAGGTCAGCATGTGCCTAACCTCTGTAATAGTATGATTGTAGTTACTTTGTATCATCTTATTATCATAATACAAAGTATCCTCACTTCAGGTTTTCCAACTTTTCTAGTTCCAGTGTCATTTGTTGGTGTCTACCACTACTAGGTTATAAATGTTGTTAAGTCCCTTCAAATGTAAATGGGCAGTTAATTTATTCTCAATTACGTATACACAAAAACAAAGCAATAAATTGCAAATAAGTAAATTCTGACAAATGAGGCCAGGGAGTTCTTCAAGTGCCAAAATAAACCTCTTGAATTGCAACAGTTTTATACATTAAATCTTCTAGATAGCAAACAAAGCAAGATATATTTTATATTTATCATATGTCTGCTGTCTTTTTAACTTTAATTTCAGATCATTGATCTTCAACCACTTCAAAACATGATGAGATGATCTTCAACATACTTCGGATTTAAAAAATGGATTTAATTCCGAATGTATCTAAACAAAAGCTTTTAAAATATAGCATAACTTTTTTTAAACTTCTCAATTATAAGCTCCTCTTTATTTTTAATTATCTCTCGACAATGGTTATTGTGAAGTGATTCTAAAGTAGTAACACAAATGTTACATTATCTTAGTTATCTATCATACCCCAATTTCCAACTCTCATATGTAACTGAGAAATGAAGAACTGACAATGATCAATCGGGGCCACCTCTTTTGACAACAAATGGTTACTTTCATATATAACTATTATTCCTAACACAGACAAAAAAAAAATTGCCTGTTACAGAATGTGTCAAAGATCAAGATGATTTATTTTATTTTATAACAACAATTTATATTCATTACAATTTGTATTTATGCAATTAAATTGTTTCATTTTAGTTTAGCAAAACCAATGTACAGTTAAAATTAAAAACATAATTAATTTTCCATTTTTATAGGGTTTTTTTAAAAAAAAAAAATTGAAAAACTGACTTTTGAATAATATCAGAAGCACAACTACCTATCTGGAAGATTTTACAACAGTTGTACATAACTCTTAACTGCTTAATCTCCGATTGCTGAAAAAGTTTATGAAGTTTAAATACTAATATACAATTTTAATTTTAATTCTAGGGTGTTTTCTGGTTATAAAATCAAAACACGTGAATTTACTTTAATTCAATGAACTATAAGAGAATGAATTCTTTTTATGTATTGATCTCAAATCACTACTTTGAGCTGCCTTCAATGTATTTTAAAATAACATGCATATCCTCTGGTTTTATCATTTACTTCTAGTTTTAAAATTTATTTTGTTATTCTAACAGATGCAAATTTAACAATCTACTGTAAAATCAGCAGAATTTTAGACTAAATCCTAGAAGGTTTTTTTTTTCCTCCCCTGCATTAAAAAATCAAAGTATTAATTCTGATAAATTTAATGTTGTGAATTGTTTCTGACTGAAAGAGGCAGACTTTCTTACAGTTTTATACATGTAAGAACTATCATTTAAAAAAAAAAAAAAAACCCACACACTTTCAAAAGTGACATTTGCCATAAATATGATGCTGAACAAGAACATTCTGAACTCTTCAGTATTACATTCTCACATTAGCAAAACTTAGATTGAAAATTTACAACAGAATTCATATTTCAGACTTTACTCAATTAATTCAAAACCATAGTGATTAACATGGGTAGAGTTTCAAAATGATTGGTTTCTGAGATTAGTTTATCACTGATAGTCCTGGTAAACTTAAAGAATATGGGGAACTCTCTTGACTTTTATGAGGGGGGGTATACAATAGAACTATAGAACAGGTATTAAAGCTTGATTCAACACTAAGTTTCACAAGTGTTCTAAAGTTTAACATAATATCTCTTTTTTAAACTTAATAGCTATAAAAAACAAAAAAGATAAAGCTTTCTCTGAAGATGAGAAAAATATTTTTTAACTATAACTGAACTTCTAGATTACGTTTCTGCATATTTAGTCATTAATTAATAACTAAACTATATTAGTAACAATAATAAAGAGGAAAAAAAAAAGCTACTATCAACAAATCAAGGTTAAGAAAACTTTTCCATCTTGTTCAAATTAGAAAATGTGAAAACTAATTAGATGTAAAACTAATAAAAAGGTATCTTGTAGGGAATTTATTATTACTTTATTCCACTAATAAATATTAACCAGATTTCATCTGAATTGTAGCTTCCAGCAATTCTCAGTTCATCAAGTTGGCTCTTTTAAAGAAATGAGTATGACTACAGCTGTAATGAAATGATCTTAAAATTCATTCATGCCAGAGAATGTACAAGGAATCCCAGTATTAACAACGTTGACAGAATTAACATAGTTTAGCATATTTTCTTCTCCAATTATATACGTAAGACTTCCTTTATGGTATTTCAATGGTCAAAAATGAACTTTTTGCTATATAATTTAAGTACTAAATAATTTTTCAAGTTTATTATTGTTATTACTGTTCTGTTTTCCCTTTTTATGTAGTTTGGAAAACAGAAACTATTTATGAATCTTTTCTTGTAATACTGAAAACATTTTTATATATGTAAGGGGAAAGAGTACATATTTATAATACTTCGTTATTTAGTTTAAAAAACAATATAATAATGCTTAATCACTGAATAGATACAATTATTTATAAATATTTATTTCATGTATAAAAAAAAATCTAGAAAACAATGTTCCATAAATATTTATTAGTTGAGTTTGATCTTTATTAGAAAAAAGAGGGGGGGATGCTAATGACAGAAATTTCCAATTAAAAAGTAGAAGTTGGTATTTAATAATTTAACACTACAATGCTTTATCCTACAAAAATTATTTTAGAAATTGATCAAAACAAAATTTACAATTCACTAGTTAAAAACTACGAGGAAAACTACAAAAGAATATTAATGCTTGTTTCTAACTACAGAACTAAATAAATTAATAACTTTAATTTTTGAAGCTGAATAAGAGATATTTATATGCTTGTACAGATACTGTGGTGGAAACATGAAACAGGAGTTTTCAATTTGAGCTGAATTCATGTTCTAATATCAAGCAAACAATAATTTAAGAATGTATTTTAATAAGTTATTTCACAGAAATATTTACTTTTAACATCTAATAAAAGATCATCTTTATCGTTAAATATTTATATAAAATGTATTCAAACCTTGTCACTCAAATTAAAAAAAAGAAAAAAAAAATGAAGCAGAAATTAAAATAATTTCAATTCTCAAATTTCCTATTCAGTATCAAATCCAATCTAAAAGTAAAAAGTCTCTAATCTTCAAAAGAATCATTTAACTAATAATAAAAGTTATGACTTAATTTTCTTTAAATTTGAAACTAAGAATGAAAGCAAAGAAGAAACAAGACACAATTGATACAGAAGAACAATGTTTAACTCCTGTCTATATAAAATTTTGAAATCTAATTAGGAATATCATGTAGGAAGGTTAAAGCCTGTAAGGACATATTAGTTGCATATTAAGGACAGATAATTCATTGCATAACTTGGTAATTTTCAGTTTTGTTTCTTTTTTCCTCACATAAAAACCCAAGTAATATGAAATGTTTATAACAAAATTAAATTTTATCATCTCAAGGCTTAAAGATTTTCTTCTTTAAGTTGATTTGGGCCAACTAAGGACCACCGACACTAGCCCCGTACGACAACAGTCACGGTGGAGCTAGTAAAGTTCGAGAAGAGGGACGAGACTCATATCAAATCCTAAAATAACACTGAGATAGTAAGTCCCAGGTAGAAACAGACGAAACACAGAAGAAGAAAGAAACAGCCATGCCGGTATTCAAACCCAGGTTCCGAAACAACGGCCGCACGGCAGATCGCCATCTAGACCGCTTGGCCATGCCAGAACGGCCTTAAATATTTTGTTGATTACAGTGTTTCTTTTTGTTAAGTTGAATATTTTATGAAGTAAATTCAATTTTTTTAAGCCTTCAAAGTATTTGATGCCTTAATTCTTTAGTGAAACAAAAATCACTTACAGTTTGTCTTTATTTATAAGGAGTCAATCCAAAAGTATGTTAAGGTCAAGAAATAAAAATAAGTTATCCCATTCTGAGCATAAATAATTCAAGGAAAAATCCTTATTTCCATTTGTTTTATTAGTCAACAACTGAACCTTATTTCTTGGTAATCAACACAACTGGGAAGTTATGTATTGGAGAAAGAATCAAGGAAATTTGTTCCTGTATTTCAGCTAATATGTAGGGGATAATTCTAAATTTCCTATTTATTTTTTGAAATTTTTTTTTTTCAAAAATAGTAGAAATTATAGATAAACATGAAAATAAAGGTTTTATCCAATTTTTGCCCTACTTTATATATATATATATATATATATATATATAAACAAAAGAGTTACTGGAATTTTTTAACATTTTGCCTTTTTTTTCTTTTCTTTACTGGAAAGATTAAAATATCAGTAATGACTATCAATAAAGGAAGATTTAACATACACAAAATATGGTAAAAGAGACTGTAAATGTCTCATTTCCCTTCTATATTGAAATTTCTTCCAATATCTATCTAATACATTTCTCATTCCACAAATTATTTCAGTGTTTAACGTCTTGATTTTTATAATGAGGACAAATTCTTGGACTCATTTTCTTTTAGGAAATGTTAAACTTTCTACAAACTTTTTATTAATATTGAATGTCAAAATAGTTATAAGACAAAAATCAGAAAATCTAAAAAAAGAAAGACAAAAAGAAACAATAACAAGTGTCCCACTTTTATTGTCCTAAATTTAAGCTGCAGTATTAAATATTATTAAAGCAAAATCTATAAAGTACATACAGTATTTAATAAAATACATTCAATTTTTATTATTTAATTCAAATGCAAAAATCTACTAATTTAAAAATCTATTTTTTTTTATTAATATTGAAATTAATAGCAACAACTGTTTAGTATGAGGGCGATTCAAATGAAAACGATAAATATTTTATTACAGCTTGTTTATTAGAGGTACCAAAATGAACACTATGCTACTTCTCAACAGTGTCACCATTTCTCTCAATGCACTTGGCCTACCTTTTTTGGCAACGCTTGTATCCAAAAACAAATCTTTTGAGTGCGTGCACAGCCAGTCATGCAATGCCTGTTTGACCTCCTCATTACTTGCAAATTTGCGTCTACCGAGTTCCTCCTTCTTAGCGCCAAAAATATCATAATCAGAGGGTCCCAAAGTCAGGGGAATAAGGGGGATGGGGAAGACACTGTATGCAGAGGGATTTGGTGGGCCGTGTGTGGTCTGGTGTTATCGTGCTGAAGAACACCAGTTAAAAGGATTCCACTTTGTTTCTTGCAGATCGCAGGTTTCAGCACATCAGTCAGGAGTGTCCTGTACGTGTTCCTGGTCACGATCGTCCCTTTATCTATGTAATGTTCCACAATTGGTCCACAGTGATCCCAGAAAAGGGACAGCATAACCTTACCCGCCGACGGCTGTGAGCGGAATTTCTTCTGCTTGGGAGAAGATGAGTGGCGTCATTCCATGCTTGCCCTCTTTGTCTCCAGTTAGGGATGGTGTACCCAAGACTCGTTGCCGGTGACTATTCACTTTAAAAATCCTTCACCCTCAGTCTTGTACTGCCGCATCAGTTCCATGCAAGCAACTACTTGTCGCACTTTAATGTTTGGTGTGAGTTGGCGAGGGAACCCTCTTGCAGCCACTTTCCTGTAGCGAAGGTCATCGTGTACGATGTAGTGGGCAGACCCAACGCTCAACAAAAGTGAAGATGCAATATCTTTAATGGTGATGCACAGGTCCTCTTGAATCATCACGTCTACGGCAGCAATCGACTCAGTGGTGACAACTCTGTGTGATTGTCATGGTCACGGTGCATCATCCAGATCTGAATGGCCTGCCTCAAACCTCTTGCACCATTCATACACATGCACCTGTGACATACAGCCGGCGCCGTACTTTGCCGACATCTGTCAATGAATGCCGATGGTTCTGGTACCCTCAGACACCAAAAATCATACCACAGTATGCTGTTCCTGCTTGCTGCAATGCTCGGGGGGGGGGGGGTATAGACGGTACGGCTGAGGTACAGACTGTATGCGTGTATGCGTGAGGTACAGTCTGCGTGCATTCCCCGATTTTTAATGACACTTTCTATCGCTTTCATTTGAAATGCCCTCGTATTTTGGAAATTAAATTCTTTGGAAACTTTTTGAAACAAATAACATTATAAAGTTTTTATATTAAGTGTTCAAAGCAGCAATATACTGTCACTTTCAATCACAAATCTAAATACAAGTTTTTCTCTTAATAAATGTTTGCTTAATATTCTGTTTCATACTTTTCGGTTACTTTTAAGATTCTTAAGTAAGAAATACCTTAGGGGTTTAAATAACTTCTCTAATATTAATTGCTACTATTGCTATAGTTTCTAGTTTACAATTATTAAAGTTTTATTTAAAAATCTGTTTCATGTTTCACTTCCTAGATAATAAACTATACTGACTAACATTAAATGCAACTAAATAAACAAAAAAATTTATTTTTAAACTGCATTTACTAAATTAGAATGAAAGTACAGGTTTTCAAACAAACTTGGAAGCCTATTTCCTCACCTCCTTTCTGTATTGATTAGTTGCTCTAGGTAGGGAAAAATCTGGTAAGCACAATAATTAACGGGATTAAGGCAAGCTTTAGGAAGGGAAACACACACAACACTGAAAGAGTTGACACAGAAGCAAATAGTAGACACATCACAATTGGAATCATCAAAGGTTTTTCTATAAGTAACACATTTATCTCCTGATTCTGGAAAGAAAATAGTAGTGATTCCAAGAATGGATCATTTTTTTTAATACCATAAATGCTTTAACTGAAACCATTAAAAAAAAAAAAAAAAAAAAAAAAAAAAAAAAAGAAGCCTAACTAATAATAAGCTCTTTATAATCAAGTCAACAATTTGTATTTTAGCAAAATAATCTTAAACCATTTTTTTTTTCTTTCTAGAAGCAAAGGGAAAAGAACAAAACAAAACAAAAATCAGAAAAAAAGACTGTATCCTTAACAAACATATCATAAGAAATTGAAAAAAACAAAACAAAAAAAACAAACAAACAAACAAAAAACAACAACAACAACATGAATCAAAATGATTTTAAATAATTTTTAGATATTTATCATTCCCTAATTTATCTGAAAATTATGATTTTAAATGAAAATTAAATCAAATCTTTCATTAATGATTACTTAAAAATTGTAAATTAATAAGTATTTATGTAGAAACAGGAAATTGTTTTTTTATAGTCATCACTACTAACAGAATAAATATTACTAAATATTTTCCAAAAGTTTTATTATTTTCTATATAATGAAAAGAAAAACATGAAAATTTAGAAATTGTCATTAGGATATTATTTGCAATATTTTGATTAATTCTATTTTTCAGGAAATTTTAGAGATGTAAAAATAAAAATGCTTTTCAGAATCAATCTTTAAAGGATTCAAGAATATAATTATAGTAATACATCATTACAGATTTTAGAAACTGTAATAACAGTTCCAAAAACTGAAATTGAATGTCAGTTGATTTCTTTAGTATCTTCATATCTTTATCCAACAAGTAACATAAGCAGCAGATTAAGATAAAGTTGTGAAAATTAAAATTATTATTAAATTTTATTAATTAATTAAGATAAAGATTAAGATAAGATTTAAGATAAAGATATACATTTTCTGAAAACTAAGATGATAGTTTATTTCTTGTAAAAAAAACTGTTGACATATAGTAAATTAACATATTAATTCATATGTTAATTCATTAAAAAATATATATATTTTTGGATAAAGAACTAATGAAGACTAATAATATAAAAGTATATATCAATTTTTTTTTTATATGGAGTAAATTAAATATCAAATTGTTATTAGATTTCTGAAGAATTATTATTCTTTTTTAAGACTATAACAAATTTAGTTTATATCATTACTTATAATAAGATTATAAGCAATTCTGAGGAGTCCAGGATGGCAGGATTATAGTAAGAATGTATAAAACCCTTCAAAGGAAGTAATGTAAATAATTAAAATTAGCATGTTTTTAGCATTGGATTCTGTTAACTGATTGAGAATAACAATTATGAAGCTTGTTCACTTAAACATTAAGCAAATATTTGTAAATAAATTAGCTTTGAGACTTAATAAGATTTTTAAATTAATCTCACTGCCACAAATAAAAGCAGACTCAGTGAATGAACAGCATTGGTTCGGAGAGACTAAATTATTGACAAAGAAGTCTGGAAGAGATCACAATCAGAAAGACAATCACACATTCATGACATATGGAAGACAGTTCAATAAAAAACGAATTACACACTAAGGAGATATAAGAAGAAGAAAATGACTTGAGTTGGTAATGTAATACAGAATCATATGTGATCGACACACACAGATGTTGTGAAGTGAAATATAATTACTGGGTAATGTGCTGAAGAAACATTTATGGTAAAAATAATTTAAAAAATGCCATTTAGAAGTCAGCATAAATGATTGATAAAAGCAGCTGTGACACTGAAGAAACACACGCATATCAAGCTTGTGTAAAAGAATAAAAAAAAAAAAAAATTATCAAAATTCTGCAACATGAACACAATGAAAATGACTACAAAATTTACAGGAACAGAATAAACATTGAAACACTTAATTTAATGCTAGGATGGACCAAACTAGATGAATAGTAGTACAAATGCAGAATCAATAGCCTTTAATAACAGACTGGAAGAGAGCAGGAAGCAAAGGACTAATCTAAATTGAAGTATGATGAAATAAAATGGGATGATACTGACTAATACATTATTAATGAAGCTAATATATATAAAGGAGGACATTTGTGGGTTTGTTTGTTCGCTATACACTCTTAGGCCCTTTGACCTATGTAGACCAAACTTTGCAGAATTACTCTTAAGGACCCTGCGGAAAAAAATGGCTACCTTGGAACCTAGACACACCACTCCCAGCAGATGAAAAGGGATGAAATCCATGAAATAGCACAAATCCATGAAATTCTCAAATGCACCTAGTGGTGACAATGAAAACTGCACAAATATCGTTGTACAACAATTGGAACTAAAATATTGTTGTGCATAGATATAAATTTGTAATGATCAGATAATTTTTTAAGAACTGGGAAAGGTTTGAAGTGATAGGGTTATGACATTACAAAATTCGAATAACCTGGAACTAGGGGTGTAAACGGGAGAGAGAAGGGGAGAAATTGGTGGGAAGTCTAATATTCTCTGATCTCGATATTAGTTTCATATCTTGGAATCTCAAATAACCTAGAACTATGGGTGTACACGGGAGAGCGGCGAGTGGATGGGCAAACACGGTTGAAGAATACTTCTATGGGGTGCTGGGATAGATATAGATTTGTAATGAGATCAGACCTTGTGAGTTATATTTTTTTTTTTTTTTGTACCACTGAGAAAGTTTCGAAGTGATCTCGCAATTGCAATTTCTTTATCATCCACATTAGGACATTAGATTTTTGTAACCCAAGCAAAGAACTGGTCTTTTTGATAGTAATATATAATATAGAGAAAGAAAAGGAAGTAAATAGGCTGCAGCTGCTAAAGCACAGGCTACTTACTAATTGATGATAGAAAATTAAAACTCACAATGAAATTATGACTTGGTGGAGGGGGCATAGTCTCCGAAGGGCTAGTACAATTTAAATGAGAATCAAGACTACAAGAATACAGTAAGATTGCATGAAGATTTATGAGATAATTAGTATAAGCAAAGTACATAGACACTTGGTGGCAGTGTGTTTAACAAGGCTTCAGTTTATGTAACTATATGTCAGGAGACTAAAATATTTCCAGTGCAATTCTCAAATGATCAATTAATCAACAAGGTAAGACAAATAAGGATGCCTTGGTGGCAGACAATGTTCACTTTCATCACATGGAGAAAAACTTATGGGGGTAAGTAAAGTCAACAGAAAAACTGAAACAGACAATGAAGGTCAATATGCACACAGCAAAGGCAGAGGACTCAAAATCAATCAAGGTAGTCTAATTCAGAGGCTGAAGGGCAAAATATAAACTGGGACTCTTTTATTTGAAGAATGGGAACATAATATATGTAATATTTTATTAAAAAATCATTTAAAATGTTAAATAGATTTATCTTCAGATGGAAAGAAAAAAAGAAGCTCTGATGATGAATTCAGTTTAGAGATAATATATGCATATGCTGAGAGGTTCTTTACTTATGGTTTAAAACCCATACACAATAGCAATCCCCAGTTTATAGGTCAATATTGCTATGAACACAGCAAAATTGGAATGAAAAGGACACCAGAGGATGATAACCATTTTATCTCTTTTTTAAGAGTTTAGTTCCTTGACAATCATACTTTAATGTTCAAAACTTATCTATTAAGATTTAAAATTGTAGATGGGTGGCTCGAAAAATTTATCGTAATAACAAACTGTATTAATTTCTGAAATATGCAGATGTAATTATGGTCAAATTTTATAAAAAAAATTTTATCTTATAAAAAAGAAAAAAAAAATTATTAACTCCCAATCCAATTGGTAGTCATGTAAAAATTGTATAACTCCTCCTTATTATTTAAAAAGGTCAAAAACTGCTCTCAAATTGAACTTTGGAACAATTAAAATGTGAAGGCTGGAAATTGGGATTTAAGCACTGAATTTTGGCAATGTTAATCTCCACAAAAAAATAAAATGCTGTGAAAACAATATTTAGATCATGGACTGTTACAAGACAGTGACCAAATCAAATTAAACAAGTATATAAGCGTAACATTTGAAAATCTTAATCATTACATAATAATGCAATAGATTTTGGCAACTTTTTCTGAAAGTAATCTTTCTGCTAAAAGCACTATTTGCATTCAATTCCTCATTTAAATTATGCCAACATTTTTTGTTTTTATTTACTAATTTCTATGAAATTATTTTAATATGAAATGGCAACCATGAATTAATTTTAATTAGTAAAATTACTATTCTTAAGGAATGGCAAGGTGCAGTAGTTTGATGTTTGTACTAAACTAAAAAGACAAAAAAAAAAAGTTCAGCTCAAGAGTTCCTTTTAAACCCACCAGGAGTTTACAGTCAAGTAAGTCGCATGTGCTTCACAAGTTACAAAATATTGCATTTTAACTGAAGAGCAACAAGTACACAAAAGAGAATGCAGAAGGCAGACGGGATAGTAAATGATATAAGATGGAATCTTGAAGAGAAACCTAATTTTACTAATTAAAATGGATGTTTATTTTTTTATTGAGCACTTCCATCTAATGTTCATTTACAGAAAGCAGAAAAACATCATTATGAGAATGATCATGGAAGCAAGGTAGTATGTTAAATGAATATATTTAAATGTGCAGAGCAGTATTAGACAATGGTTACTGTAGAAGAAGCTATAAAAATGATATATATTTTACCACTAGGTGATTAGTAAATAGGTTTGCCTTTGTGAATAGATAATTAACAGTGGAGCAGCTTGATGAAAGTACCTATATTTATAAAAAAAAGTGCATACTGATGGCGAAAGTAATGTGAATATTAAGAGGAAAATCATGAAAATAGTGGGAATGGTATGGGAGATGATCTAAGTATACAAATAAATCTATGTCTACAATGGAGATGTAGAATTATGAAAATTTCATTCTTCAAAGAAATACTAGTCATGATGAGAAAACTGATTAGTTAGTCCTTTCTGCAAGCCTAGAAGATTGCAAAGGGATGATGGTAAAGCTGCAATATAATGTTGGTGGTTAGTAGTAGAATGTAAGATAATTGAAACTGACAGTAGAACTTAATGCTATGGGTAAATACGTACACTGTAATACACTGGAAGAACCCAGAACTGATAATTTCATTCATTATGACAAAATAAAGAGTTGCAAGATGAGTGACTGGGATTTGTAAATAAGGTGCTCTGAAGGTCAACAGAATATAGATTCCAGAGATTGGAGTGTTAGATGTGAAGTAAAACACTTTCTGTATGTAACTGAGAGGCAGAAATGATGATAATAAAAATTTCTGAAATTCAGAAGGGAAAAAAAAAAAAAAAAAGCTATTTTCCTTGGGAAAACAAAGAATTGATATAAAATCTGGCTTTAAGGCTAGCTTGCTTCACAGAATGTTTCTTATAAAAAGTAAAAGCAGCAATCTGTCATCAGCAGTTGGATGCGTTAATGTGATGACAATGGAGATGGACTACAATTTCTGTAATCAGGCCACTTAACTACAACACTGGAATCCAGATACTGAAAGCTATTCAACCATTCCACTGAAACAGATAGGTGCATCAATGGATATATCAAGATCGATAATGTCAGGAAAGAAGATTTAATCTGGGTAGAAAAACTGACATGGTGCCTAGCTTTTGATTATGATTGTTGAGGAAGTCTGGTTTGGGATAGACACCCGGAGATTTTGACTTCTAGTATCATAGTGGGTCTACTGATTGAAGAATGTAAGGAATGAGTTTGTTATATTATGTGGTAAGTGTATCACTGATAGTATTCAAGGGTATTGAAAGATAAACAAAAAATATGACATCCCTAAAAGAGAAGGAAATCTTATGTGTATAGAATGTTATCTGAATTTTGGTCAGGGAGCACCTACCTGTTGTGAAATAGTGAGATTATGAAATAGTTGAGAAAAATATTAAACCAATTTGTCAGGTTCCTAATTCCCAGCTAAATAAAGGTTTATACAGTGAACAATTACTGGCAGAAGACTGGGAAGCTAATATCAAAACACTGAGGGAGAAGGAGACCTATAACATTTAAATATAGTGCATGGCTTGATGCCCAAAAGAATGATGGTAGAATTTACTTTTTGTGATCACACTGTAGTAAGACATATTAAAATATGGTACAGAAAGCCACAGCACTGACTGGTTGGGAAAATAGAAAGAACATCACTGATCTTGGCATACACTCAAACGTGGGAACAGAAAATAGTTTTCATTTGTAAGCAAAATCTGTTAGCAACTAGCTATAAGAGAAATTTTAGTTAACTCGGAAATGAACACAAGGATCAAGATAGGCTCTAGTGACAGTTAGTTAAATAATTTATTTCTTAAACTATTCACGAAGATTTGTTTCAATTTCTTGGCCAGCATGGCAGGGAGGGCCCTTCATATCTGATACCATCATGGTTAGAAGACATGTCCAGAATAAAATTAAGCAAGACTTGATTCACTCAGAACTCTATACTTTGGTGGAGATGATAAAAAGGTCTTCAGTAAGAAGTAAGGTTGACTTCAATCTTTGTGGATGAATCCAGGAAATGCAGGTAATTCAAATAATTGAATAATAATATTCTGCAGAAGCTTAAGTCTAATATCATCTTGAGTTAGAATTTAATGAAATGAACAAAAATGCAGCAGAAATAAGTACATTTGTTAAAACAAAATTTGTGATAACGCTGAAACAGAAATTAAGTTTTAAAGAGATAAGTGAGGGATTATTTAAGCAAATCTTGTGGGATTAATGATAATCATACAGGACGATTTCTGAAAAATTAAGAAATTGTTTACTGTTATCTTAATATGTATAGTACATGCACATTAAAGGCACAACAACACGATGCCTGAAGACTTTAATCTCTAAAACATCAGGAATGTACTCTTATTTTTTTTTTTTTAACTTTATATAGTTACAGCAGTGCAAAAAAATGTAATTTCTGATAGCATGCTCAAAATAATAAACATTACAACAAAGACAATCTATTTATTAAACTATTCATGATGATTTGTTGCAATTTCAAGTAAAGCAAATATGGTATCAAAAATGTACAAATATACACTGGGAAATTAGCAAATCTTTTTATTAGAAAGAATACTAAAGATAATTAATAATTTACTTTAAACATTCTTAGGCAGATAGTTAGAGATGCATATGCAGTAACATTATTGTTAATGTTTAAGAAAAATTTAGTGAGAAATATTCAGACAAATATTTAGAGTTTAAGAAAGAAATGAATATAAAGATTCTAAGGCCAAAGAAAAATTATTTAAAATTGCAGAATACTTACTTGTGTTCTTCGTATCCTTATGTCAGCTGATGTTTTATTAGTTAATTGTTCTTGTTCAATAGTTTGTTCAATGACTGCAAAAACAAATCACATAAGGCAATTTTTTCAGTGAATTAATCTGATCAGGGATAGTAAACCTAGAAATATTAGTTATAGAACTGAAATAAATCTTTTCCAAATGAAGTTTTGGGCTTATGCTGGTAAAGCAAAAAAAAAAGTAAAAACCTTACAAGCTTTTACTTCTCTTCTTTCTAAATACGTATCAAAAGTTGTACACCTCCAGGAGCTCACAAACAATCTAATAATGTGATTGACTCTTTTCTCATTCAGAAGTCATGGATAAAGAAAGCACAATACTTTAAAGGTACACTGAAGCTTGGTTATAACGCGGTTGTTTATATCGCGAATTCGGATATAACACGATTTGGTCTTGGACCCCGTCTATTTTTGAATTGTTTGTATAATTGTAAAATTGCAAAATTTACCGTTTTTTCGCCTAAAATCAAATCAAAGGTGGAAATTAATATGCTTGTTTCCTTATTATTTACAGTAATTGAGACTCTATACCCACTCTAATGTCACGAAAATGCGTCAAATACAATATATTTTTTTAAAAAAATACCCGAATCGCGGACTTTTTTGTTTAACCAAAATGAATATCGAGATCTATTTTTCTGCCAATGACAACCAGTAAAGAGGCCCATGTAATCTAATAGGCGTATGAATACCTAGTTTCGATCCACGTGACTCGTCGTTTGTTCAAGATACCAAGATGGCGGCCCCAAATCGATTTTGGCTAATATAACCCATCAAAGTGTTGAAAAGGTAATGATTTATGTATTTATAAATATAAAATTCTTTCTCATAGCTCTGAATGATGTAGGTAATCACGAAATGACCATTTTAAATCGATTTGGAATCGTGTGGGCGATAATAGGGTGCGATATACATTTGACGTCGCGAAGTAATAAAAGTTTGGTTATATCGAGATCTTCGAAATCTTGGATCCGAAAGACTGCGTTATAACCGAGCTTCAGTGTATTTAACATTACTTTATTAAATACTTGGCGAATTTTCGGGAATTTTAAGTCTTCCCTTTGTCGAGCGAAAAATTAAAATATATGGAATAACTACAAACAACAAAAATAGTCTTGAACACAAACAAATTAAAAACACATTAAAGCAACAGATTAGATTGTTATTACAATGACTCATCCATTTAATGCAATTCATTATTTTAAACAATTTTGGTCATTATTTTTTGTAATAATAATATGCTAACATCAATAATTAAAAACATCAATTGTTACCAATTTGTTTACATCAATTTTTAATAAATCTAATAAACTAATAAAATTGTAGCAGGGTCTACATTAGTTCCCTTATACCTATTAAAATTACTTTCTTTAGTATTTTTATTATATAACTTTCTATGATTTTTCTCATCTTTAAATCCATTTCTTTATATAAAAGTTTTATATTACTATTCATAATGTGCCCTTTTTTTAAGCAATGGCTTGCAATTTCCGAATCATCCAAATTTTTGTTTTTAAAGCCCTAGCGTGTTCCAGAACACATTCAAAGTCCTTTTGATCTCCAATATAGAAATCCCCACATGTTTTACATTCAATCCTGTATACTAACCCCATTTCATGTAATCTGTAATTAAAACTTATTTTATTACATAACAATTTTTTTATTTTAATCTTATAATTAAAAGCTATATTTATATTAATATAATATTTTTAATATAAAATTTAAAATTTAAATTTAATATAAAATTTTTACTGCTACACCTCATAACAGGATTCTTCTGAACACACGAGTAGGCACCGCTCTGCCGAGTTCCAGTTTTGACGTTCCCAGCAACAGGCAAGGTGTGATGTCTGATAACAAGCAGTCAACAGTGGCACACAAATAGACAAATAAACAAATACATCAGCTCCCACAGCATAAAGTATGCAGTGCATGCCATACCATTCGTTCATTGAAATTGCTCTGACACTGAAACTGGATGTGATCTGTGCCACTGTTGCCTTGTTTTCAGTCTGTACAAACCTGGACAGTCTATGATTTCCTTGTGTGGGTAGCCACAGCTTCCTCATTGGGCGCCGGTACATTCCATTGATAATATATTCACAGTAAATCCTAAATACAGATTCCTTCAAAAATCCTAGGGTAGTTACCAACTCAGCAACAGAATAACCCATTTGTCTTGTGCCAACAATGTGTCCACGATCAAAGTCGCTAAGGTCACAACATTTACTCATGTTCGTTGATTACGATTTACTGCTAGGAAGCCTAGATGTTTGCCTGTTTATCAGGTGCATTTGATTTGGGTATGTTCCAGTATGCACTGGAGGTGCCACTGTCAACTTCCCATCGTCCATGTCTTTAATGCTTTATTTATTCAGTGTATTAGTCATGTCACAGCAGTAAAATCAGACAAGTATAAAACTCAAGATTTTACAAGTTATCATATAATTATTAAAAGGTTTAATGTGTGCAATTAAAATTTAAATTCAATAACATGATTACTAAAAACACACAAAGTTAAAAACAAGGAAAGTGACTAGCTAGTTTCAAGCACCTTGCAGTGCCCTTTCATACAACTGTTTCAAATTTTTGCCAGTTCCCTACCTAAGATATTAGGGCCTGAATATTTTGAAATTTGAATAATTTTGGCCATGTTCACAACATTAAAACTTTAGTCTTAATTTTAAAAAGAAAAAGGTTCAAAGCCTTCAGATTTTACTAAGGCTTTGGTGGTAGGATAATAAATGGTTAAAGTTTGAAGAAGATTCACTCAAATCTTTTAAGTCTTAACATGTTAACTGCTACCATTGTAGGGGTAGTTATTTTTAGAATACCTTATTTATGCCTGGAAATTTAAAGCACTTATTGCAACAAAAATTTGGGAATAAAACCAAAGAAAACCCATATTACAATTATAAAGTTATAAATGAACTTGAACACTGCCTCAATTAAAAAATAAAAATAAAAAGGATTCAGCAATCCTACTACAATACCTTTTAGCTTAGCTCGTACTTTGTTGGCAGTTTTCTTTATTTCTGCCATAAGTTCTTCAAGCTCCAGCTTGACCCCTGGAAAAAGAAAATATACTTGCTTATATCGTGAATCTCAGAAAAAGACTGAGTCAAATTAATTTAAATTCCAAAATTTTATCTTGATCTTTTATTTGTAAGTTAAAAGGTTATAACAATCGATTACACAGGCCTGCATTTTTTCGATTGCATCTTGTTTTTCAAGTTTTGTTGATGGATTCCTATGTATGTTTGTGCATATACAGGAATCCATCAACAAAACTTCAGCGCGTTTGTGCGCTGAATCCAAAAATGACCTTAGTTTCTGTCGATCACGTCAGATTTTTTTTTGCAAATTCCAATTTGTCAAAATGTGTTATATAGAGAAAAAAAAAAATCACAAATATAAGACGTACTGACATATTTAAATACATAGGAAATGCTAGTTTATGATGAAAATCGTAGGGCATTCTGTACACTTAAAAAGAACGGTACGACAATTTAAAATTTGTTCTGCAGAAAATTAAGTACGACGATCATAAGTGGATCATGTGTGGTGATCTCCAAGTAATATCGATGATCCTTGGACAGCAAGGCGGGTACACAAAGTTTCCTTGCTTTTTATGTGAGTGGGATAGCAGAGACAGGGAAAATCATTGGAAACAGAAAGATTGGCCACAACGAGCTTCATTGGAACCTGGAGTTGTTACGGTCTTTTTAATTTTCCTTATTTTATTTTTCTTCTCCTACTTTTTATGACGCAATTTTGTATGGTTGTGTCACTTGGTTAAGGCAAAGTGACTTTTGCCTTGTTTATCTCTTTTCGCAGGATCCGCCATGTTTTTTTTATCTCTTCTCCTTGTTTCCTAATTGATCGTGAAATGGCAGGTTTTCCACATTAAAACTTTTTATTTAGTATTTTTTTTTTATATATTCTTGAACCCTACCACCTTATGTAACCTTTATAATTGTTATCTATTAATGATGATATAGATTAATATATGTAATTTTGCTCTTATTTTGAACCAATTGTTGTGCTGTGAAAAGGTGTAGCCATTTTGTTTCTATACGGGGCTTATTATTATGTCATTTGGAGTTAAGACACTCTTTATTTCTTGAAGGGCCATTGGTAAAACATTGTTTACGTCACCATCCCTATGAGATGCATTCTTGAAACTTCAGAGTCACTTCTCACGATGTAGCTCGAACGAGACACACGTATTTTTCTTCCGTCTTGGAAGGGCGGAGAAGCTGTTAGGACATAAACAGCTTTGTTCTTCTTTTCTACCTATACACGGTTAATGGCAAGACTTGTATCTCATCCTGTGGTGCACATATCTCTGGATACTTTTGAGATATGTGCTTCTTGATATGAAGTCGGCTTATTGGATATCTGTGAGATATTAAGAAAGGCCGTATACCCTCAGGATTATTCGGTTACAGTGAGCAGCCATTATTATAAAGGAACGTTCGTGTAGTGTGAAAGAATGTGTTGTTCGCCATTTTGTATTTGTGGATACTTTGACATGAACAGTGAATGTTGTCGGAGCTATCCTAGATTTTGTGCCAGTATAAACAAGACAGATCGCCGAACCTGTGAGTAACATTTCTTTTGGAAAGTTATATCAAGAAGTGAACTCTTCAGACATAATTTCTAATACGAAAGTCTGTCTCATAAACAATTTTCGATCAGACCCTACTCATATAGTGACTCAAATTATTTGTGAGAAAATGTCTTAAGTTTATATTTTTTTGTTAAATTGCATTGATAAGCTTATTGTGAATTACTATTTGATAATTACCAACTCGAATAATTTTGATTTAATTTGTAATCTGTTGGAATTGCCGAATTTATGAAAAATGCTTTGTGTATTATTTTTGAAATATATTTTTATATTGATATGTAATTTCTATTGCATTAGTCTTGATTTGTTGTGTGTGATTGTATTATATTAAGCTCATTTCAAATACATTTTGTTGTTTGATATACCTGAGTTGTTTATCTTTTCTTTACTTCTCCTTTGGAGTTATATTTAACTGATTTTGGCTGTGGAATTAAATTGGGCCCAGCGGTTCCATAAGCTAAGTTTTATTTTCATCACCTATCTTTATGGGTGTAGGCTTCCGATTGCGTTAATAATTACTCTGTTTTGTATATCCTCTCTGAGATACAGGGTGATCTGTAACAGAGTAAAAAATGTGCTCCAAAAACCTCTCATCGAGTCAATGAATGTTCTCCTTCCACCTCTACATATTAAATTAGGCTTGATGAAGCAATTTGTGAAAGCCTTTCCAAAAGATGGTAAATGTTTCCAGTATATTTGTAATAAATCTCCAGCCTTGTCAACCGCAAAACTGAAAAAGGGTGTCTTTACGGGTCCGGACATCAGAAAACTTTGCAAAGATGGAAATTTTGAAAAAGAAATGGAAGTTGCTGAAAAAGAAGACTGCGTTGCCTTTAAAGACGTAGTAACCAAGTTTCTGGGCAACAAGAAGGATCCGAATTTGAAGTCTATCGTTGAGACTATGCTGCAGAAGTACCAAAATGTAGCCTGTTCCTTGAGTTTGAAGTTCATTTCCTACATTCACATTTGGACTACTTTTCTGAGAATCTGTGTGCTGTTAGTGAAGAGATGGGTGAGAGATTCCATCAGGACATCAAAGAAATGGAAAAGCGTTACCAAGGAAGATGGAATACTACAATGATGGCAGACTATTGCTGGATGTTGCACCGAGATAATCTCAGAAGAGCACATGCACAGAAAAGTCTGAAACACAGCATGGCTGGTCCAAAGAGACGGCGACACAACGACTAAAATCGTTAGTTTTTTATTTTCTATATTCTATTATATCTATTATAAGCCGCAAAATAATACATTTTATACGAAACAAACCTACTTCACTCTGTCATTAAGTCTCATATTTGTGATATTTTTCGACATGTACTACATTTGGCAAATTGCGATTTGCAAAAAATTCTGACGTGATGGAAAAAAACTAAGGTCATTTTTGGATTCAGCGCACAAACATACTTAGGAATCAATCATCAAAAGTTACAAAACAGAACCATCGCAGGCTAGTGTTATTAAGGACGACTGGTAGATTTTGTTTGGAAATGAGTGTGTGATTAAATGTAGATGAAAATAAAGATGAAGACACACACATGGATTTGTCAATTTTATTTCTTATATGGGAAGAAAAAAAAAAAAAAGCTTACTTTTCTGTAATTTTTTTTATTTTTTTTTTCTCTATGAACTAAAAGCTGAACTACTATTCAATGCAAGTCTATTCTCATCTTTATTTTCATGGTAGTTTTTATTATAATGGAAAGTCTATATAAAAGCAGATCATATAATGCATATCTATAAAATTGCTGACTCAAATAGAAGATAAAAAAGAAAGGGATTAATGAAAATGAAAGAAAAAATTATAAAAATTATTATTATTATAACTATTTTCCTGACAGTTACCAAAGATGACCAAAATAAATATTTGTTATAGTTGGTAGCTTAATTTCAAAATCTTTGATTTATATGAACCTTATATCCATCATGATTCAGGCAAAGAGACTATTTTTCTTCTTCCTAATAAGAAACTAGCTTTCACAGCATTCAATATACTTTCCCTCTGTTTGCTATATTTTATATTCTTCTCTCCCAATTTTCTTCCTCCTTCACCAAGATTCCAATGCAGCCTTTTTTTGGCACAGATTTTTGTATAACTATCAAGGTAACCCTGCTCTTAGGAGCCTCCTACTTATGTACACTCTGATACAAGACTTTAAGATCTTATAAGTCCTCTATTTTAATTCTTCCTACTTTCTTTCTGTCCTACTTTCAGCATTCCCACATTTTCGGTCAGATCTACCAATTATGAAGACAAAAGTGTAAAAAAGAAACTACATACCAAGAGGATGCAAAAAGTCATCAAATAAATTCTTATATTTGTGAAAGTTCCTGTTTTCCCAAGAAAAAAACTATCCTTTTAGATAATACTAGCAAAGCTGCGATCACGTGATCTTGGATTTTGAGATAATTTTCTCACAACCCTGGAGCGCGTCTCGGAGACCTCATGTTTGATCATAAGTCATGTGACTGCAGTTTGACTCGCATAGATAACAATGAAAATGTGAGCATCTCGGAGTTCTAGGTTTTCTCAGGACGTCTGGTTAACCCATGTAGAAAAAAAATGAAAATGTGAGCATCCTCAATATTATACCTAACATTTGCTATCCTATTTGTATTTCTTAGACAAGAGATTTAATGTGCGTTAATACATTTTTACAGTAAAATAAAACAAAGAACGCACATAACTAAACAAAACACAAATTCACTGAGCTATTTGTATTTCTGTGTCTTATGGTTTCGGAGGAGAAAAAAAATCAACTTTTCTTTTAATAATATACTTAAGATTAGGTATGTGTTTAAACAGATATAAAATGTAAGAAATCTCAAATTTTGAAATGAAACTGCTAATGTTTTATGGAAATTGACTTACAAAAGATTATGATCAATTTCTATGTAAATATTCTATAGTGTCAATTTTTAAAACTTTTAAGTTTACTGTTTGGCATAAAAAAAAAAAAAATAAATAATACTGTCATTATTATTTTATTAAATATTGTTTCATTCCTAATAAAAAGTCACTACAATAAGTCAGTACCTAATTTACTGGTATGTATTGAAAACTAAAATTTTTAAAAGTGATTCTTTATAGTTCAGACATTAATATAGTGTTTAATATTCTTCCTGATAGGTGACTAGCTTTTACTGTATTCAATATACCCTTCCTCTATTTGCTATATTTCATATTCTTCTCTCCTCAATTTCCTCCTCCTTTACCAAGATCAAAATTCCTCTCTCTCCTTTCATCCTTAAATCCATTTCAATTAACTTTTTATTGATTTTAGTAATTGTTTTCAAGATCTAAAATTTGATTTATGTAGTCTAGTTAACCCTTTCCATATGAGTCTTGTAGAGCAATGCAGCACAAAACATACAAAAATCAATACCACTTCCATCCAAACTACTTTCATCAGAAATGTATTACTTTCACTATCATTCAATTCCTTTTCATGTAATATATTTTTTGAATTTTTATTCAATCAAATTACAATTAGTTGGAAATTAGCACTCTTGATGTTTGACCGAATATCCATCGGCAACTAATTTTTAACCTCTCGGGCTAAATGTCCAACACATGTCCAAACACAAGATAAAGTATGCTACATTGAAGATAATTTCATACAAAAGTAATGAAGAAAAAGAGCATAGGAGAGCAGGAGAACAAAATGAACAGGCTCCTCGAAGTTGATACGACTGTTTTCAAACCAGCACATTCGAATGATCTAGCATTTAGCAGGTTAGGGAGAATTTAAGAAAAAGAAGTTAAAGTATTTATACTACAATGCTAGTCAAACATCTGCTATTGTAAAGTAGAATTGTTCAAATAAGCACTTTCATCAATCATAGTCACTTTTGCCTATTACATATTTTTAGAATTAAATAGACTGTACTTACTTTCATCTGTCTGAGGTGCAGAAAGAATGGCACTGTGCCTTTTCTTAACTTCTTCAACATTAGCTTCTATTCGTTCTATACTATCTCGAATCTCTTCCACCTAGAAATTTAAACATTCGGATTTATTAATGTTTTCTTACAAGATAAAATACACTGCCACTAGCATTTTCAATACGATTCATTTCTGTCTAAAAATATACTGTAGCATATCTGCGTAAAACTAACAAGTCAAATTTAGTGAGCATTATATATAAAAAAAATTGAAATAACCTAAATTTTATTTATCTCTGTTTATTTCAAATTTTATACATACTTTACTGCCATCTATTTTGGTGCTTGATTTTTGTTATAAATTAAAGTTCCCATGGTGAGTCAAAGGAAGATGTTTAGTTCATCAAAGATGTGTTCCTGCTTTCACACTGTTGTTTTTAAAAAGTGCCACAACACATTAGGAAACTCACTTCAAATATCCAACATTGAAAAATCAGAATGATGATAGGAATTGTTAAGAATCCTGCATCATAAAGGGAAGTGAAAATAATGAAGAAATACGATTCCCCCCCCCCCCCTTTAAAAAAGGTTTTTTTTTTTTTTTTGGCATGTGTAATTGACAACAGATACATATCTTTACACAAGTTAAAGAATTATTTGTTTCGTTTGACCCCTAAAATTTCAAAATAATATTCTAAATGTTAGTTGGAAGAAATATGGAACCACTAAGAATTAAACTAAAAATAAAAAATACACATTAAAATTAAAATATAGAAAATTCATGCCAGCCTCCACTGGTCTCAGTAAATTTTGAAAAAAAAAAAAAAAAAGCGCCTAAAAAGCACCTTTTAATGTGTTAATATTCTAAATGTATGCTCATTTTTTTAAAAATTAACAGTTCTCTAATGATGTATCATCTTCAATATCAATTCAGCAATCTTTTCAGAATGTTCATTCTTCAAAATTGAATTATTCAATAGCCATCAAGATAAGCATCAGGTCAGGAAAATACAGGGATAAAGAAACTCAATCAGTGATCAAATCTCACATCCTAGAAAAGTGTGTAATATTGTCAGCATTATTATTGTTATATGTTTTGCCATCCTATTTTGCTCAAACTATTGGTTCTGTATTCAAATTGAGTATATAACTGAAACACCTGGCCTGAAGGAAATACAACAACAACTACAAAAGCATATTTGAATTCAGAAGAAGAAATTCTATTGGTTTCACAAAAAACTACACTATAAGCACAGCAATATACAGTATTCAAACTCAACTCAAGAGTACAATTGACAGGAATACTTTACACTGACTGAGGTAGCTCAAGGGTGAAATATTTAATAGTATTAACAATTACAGATGTAAGAAAGAGCTAGAATTAATTCTTCAGTAGAAGTGATAAAATGTAAGCCAGTTGCTGATCACTGAACTAGGCAGGCTGGCAGAGTGTCATATTGAACACAAGGTCTAAGTTTTCTGTCATTGCTTTCATGTAAGAAATAGTAAAGTTTTTGCTTCTGTCATCTGATATCACTATTCCAAAATCACATCTGTCAAGGAAATATGAAGAAATACTTCATATGATTGGTACTGCTTTTTCAAGCCTTTCAAAGTCAAGAACCAATCAGTGGAGGAAAAAAAAAATCTTCAATTATAGATTAAAACCACTTTTACACAACACAATTTCAGTAAAATATTAAATGAATTTTAGCAAGTTGTCATCCTGTTCCAAACTGCATGAACAGACGTTTTTTTTAAAAAATCTCTATTTTAAGTGGAAGCAGAGTGCATATGACTGCAAGTTGAGAATTTTTGAAGAGTGACAAAAATTCCAACAGCCTTGGAAAACACAGTGTTGCTCCAACAAGGATTAAAAATCCTTTTAGGAAATAAGACATCTGCACATTCTGATACCTAGAATGAATTTCAGTAAAAATATTGTTTATTTTTGCAAGATAATCTCCTGACTGTGACACTTAATTCATAATAATCATGGATTCAGTCGAAGAGGTGAGCAAAAAAACAGCACTGGCTGGTTCATCACTGTTGAATGTGGGGGTTCTCCTTTGTTTATTGGTACATCACAGCTTTGCCAGTAATGATTGGTTCTCACTAATGACCTTTCACTGAAGTTTGCTGAAATATAGAGAATGTTTAATGATGAAGCTAGTGATGAAAATGACACAATCAAAGATTGCATCAATGATTAAAACAATGACAAAAACTTTGACCATGTGATTTGGCCATAATGATTCAGTACTATACAGGGACAAGTTAACTGGACCAGTTAACTTATTTTCAGTGAATAAATTTGTTTCATGTTTTCCTTCTGGAGTAATTTAATATGATAGTTTTAACTCAAAGATACTTTGAAAAATATTTGGGTAAAATAAAAATTATAAAAAATGAAATAAAATAACTTTTTTATAGTGAAAACCAAGTGTGATAACTTAATTGTTAAGACATAAAAACTACAGGTAACTACAAAAAAAAAAAAATAGACTGAGCACTTATAAAATACATTAGGTAACCCCTAAGCTAAGAAAATTTTGACAAATAGCAATGTAATATGATGTCAGACAAATTTGCAGAAGAAAGCACTCCATGTATTGTCAAGCAACATTAATAGTAAATTACTAAATTATTAAAGAAAGCACTTTAATAGCACTTTTTCTGACTGTCCCAAATCACAGGAATTATCAGCAATGATATTATTGACATTTCTCAAATTGCATCTATTTATGATTGCAGTCATATGGAAAATAAAGGATGTTCCATGATTCAAATAACAAAAAAATGCATTTTTTTTAAAGAAATTTTGGAACAACTTTACTGCAAGGGTCATTCAAAAAATAAGTTGCATCTTTCGCCATCTCTTGGTAGAATTGGACAACAATTGTGGCGCATGTACTGAATGGAGTCAATATCTGTGGACCCCTGGTGAGGCCTGCCATGTTGTCGTAGTGGTAGCAGGTATGTTGTAGCAAACATGAAAAATGGCATGCCAGCTGGAATGATACTCCAAGCTCAAGGTAAGAGGAGCTGTACAATTTCTGTGGGTGAAATGTCTCAATTGTTCCAAGATTTATTGTGAAATAACGGCAGTGTATAGTGCAAATGCAATGCCAGGTCAAGCCATAGTGAAGTGGTGCTAGCAGTTGGAAAGCGGTTGCACAGACTCAACTAATGTTGATTGGCAAGGAAGGCCAAAAACATTGATCATAGAAGACACTGTGATACTGGATGGAAGGTATGGCAACATCCACCGTAAAGTCCTGATCTTCAGCCTTGTGATTTTCACCTTTTTGTTAACCTGAAAGAACAATCTGGGCGGACAACGATTTGCCAACAATCAGCAGGTGAAAACAGCGGTTTTACAGTGGCTCCATCACCAAGGAGCAGATTTCTATTGTCAGGGAATCGAACATTTAGTCACACATTCAGACAAGTGTTTTCAAAAACTAGGTGACTATGTAGAAAAAGTGTAAGGTATCTGCATTCTATTGTGTTATGTTGCATTCTTGAATAGGTTTCTTGACCTACAAGAGTTGGGTGCAACTTATTTTTTGAATGACCTTCGTATTTAGTATCACATGACACAAGCACTATTATCCCCATTTAGTCTTAACTAACTTTTTCCCCAAAAATACTCAAAAATGACAAAATGTCACCCCCCCCCCAATGATGCCACAAACTCCTTCAACCAATGAGAACTCACATAAACTAAATAGTAAATCTTAGATGAAATTTTCATAATATAGAAAGATTAAATTTTGTGTGTGTTTATATCATTAATCTAAAATAATGTAGAAGACATCAGACAAATTTTATAAAGTACCACAGACCTGATTGTTAAAAAAAAAAATAAGATTCTGATTGCTTTTGATAGTAGTATGGTAGACAAAAATATATTGTTACTAGTAACAAATTAAACTAAAGAAATAGTCAGTAAAAATGATATTTACATAAGTTCTTTACAGAACAATTAATTTAGATTTTGTATGTATCCAAATAATTTCCCTCCCCTACTTATTTTTTTAAAAAAAAATTTGGCTGGGCAAAAAGTATGTAGTTGAACACATACCTAATGGAAATCAAAGGGAAAAAGAGATCAGAAAATATTTTGTAAATGACAAAAGAAAAGCCTACAAAGCATTTTTTCCTACATATGTTTGCATAAATTGTTTCAAAAACAATCTGTCATCCTGTAATAAACTTTTACATAATGAATTAAATCAGAATATTAATTTACGTTCCTTGCTGAATTCTTTTCTGCCTATTTTCAATGAATATTTACAATGGATAAGAGTTTAAATTTACTTCTAGGCTAGCAAACTTTCCCAAACCTAAGGATGAATATTATATGAAAAAATTTAAATCCAAAATTTTTAATTCTCTGAAATGAGAGAGAAGGATTATATGCTGATAAATACAGTAAGTTAACATGAAATCTTCACATTGACCAATTTAAAAAAGCAACTAGAAAGTAAGCTGCTAGAATAAGGCAATTATCCAACTGCTGTATCTAAATTACAATATAACAAAAGGATGCATTTATGATACTGCATTAGGAAACTCCTTATCCCACTGTATTTGGTTTAGTCTTAAAATTATAAAGAAATAATCTTTGGAGTAAATAAATGAATAAACTTACTTAAGGAACATAATAGTAAATGATATTCAAGCAGACTCAAAAGCAAGGTGTTTAAAGTATCTTACTGAAGACTGGCTTACTGATTGCATCTGAAATGGAGTAATTGAGCTTCACCTTCACATCACATGTGGTTAAGAACATCTGCCAAAGGAGATCTGTTCCACTTTTCTAATAACTTCAGTTCATGGCCACATATTAAATGCCATATGTTCACAAAAGTTGCTGATGTCATTTAAAATTTTAAGTAAAAAACATTGTATTTGTTTTTCAAATAATATGCAAAGTTTACCAAATATGTGTTAATATCAAAATTCATGAGCTTTAACAGTATATTAAGAGATAAGCAACGTAACATGAACTTTTAAAAGATGAGAAGAATAATGCCTGAAATTGAAAGAATTAAAAAAAAAAAAAGCTTTTCAAATAAGAAGAACAGTATCATTATTGACTTACTAATAAACCAGAATTTTACTTTTATTGGAAAGTTATATTTTTTTTCTTGAATGTAATGAAAAATGAATTATTTATTTAACCCTTTATATCCCTCTACTCTACAAAAGAAGAACAGTTATCTAAATAAAAAGTAAAAATTCTATTAATTTTGAAAAATATTTTTTTCTGATTTAAAAATTTTGTCTTCTTTAATAAGCAAGGCATTCTTCATCTAACAAAAGATAAAATAAAAAAAGATTTAAATTCACAAAAAATCTAAAATATTTCCATAATCTGAAAAAATCTCCTATGATTTTAGGTCTGTACCAATACATTTCATTATGTCCTGGTGATTCTAAACTCCAGCATTACAGAAAAATATCAACAGGGAAAAAATGGAAGATTTCATGAGTAAGAGGGATAGACAAGACAATTACAAGTACAACATTAAGAAAAAGAATGTATATGGTAAACCACAGTTTTTTTGTTTTTTTTTAAAGACATGGTTACTGTTGCTATCTGTGGGACAATTAAGGAAATAGAATTCAAAAAATGGAAAATTGATAATGATGTAGTGTATTGTCTAAATATTAGCTGTAGAAATTTTATAAAAAAATTAAACTTATAGCCAGTAATTTTCAACCAATCTTGAATAAATTTGAAGTTGGCCATTAAATGTCACTGATCTCACTGTATATCAAGTTTCAAAAATGGTGGTCCACTGGGAGTCAAGTTGTTTAATGCAAATGGATGGATTAAAGCTGACCAAACTGTTCGCAATATGTAATTTGTACACTTTTTAAATGTGACCACACCTAAAACAGTTGAATCATAAAAGTGTCTCAACACAACTTGCCAAAAAGTTCTAACTGCGTGAATAGAAATACTATTGGAAACTGCAAATCAACAATAATAACCTTTTATAAATTTGTAATAAACAACAGTTTATTGAAACATGATGTTGAGATCATAAACCAAACATATAATCATGTTCTCAAGCAGTTTATACCTAAAAAAAATAACTGAATGGTATGCTTTATTGCTTAAATGATAAAGTACAGTGGACCCTTGTTATAGCGCTGCTCGCTATACCACGCACTCGGTTATAGCACGGGCGATGTTTGCGATAAGTTTATACAGGTCCATGTGGCGTTGTCAGAATACGACTGATAAAATGATTATCGAATCCATTTGCGATGACGAAGATTGTCAAGAAGAAACAGAAGATGATGATGAAAGTGCCAGTGGGATAGCTGATATACCGCCAACAACCAATGAAGCAATAACAGCCATGGAAACTGTTATAAAATGGGTTGATACACAAGAAAATATTTGTTAAAACAATGTTAGCAATTACAATGAGTAGAGGAAATAAAGTGCAACAGTGTTAGATTGTTGCAATTAGAATCTTCCAAAAGGGAAATGATACAGAAGTTATCAAAAAGCAAACAAACAAAAATTACTCACTTTTTTAAGTGATGTTTTGTAATTGAAATGATGTCGAATACATAGATTTTAGTCAAGTTATAGATAGTGTTTGTTTTTACATATTTTCAAGCCTACCTTATGTACGTAAATAAAATAATAAATATATGTTCTTATTAAGCTGTATAACTATGTTATGTGAATTTTAATAAAACACTTAATAAATACTGTAAATTTTTTTTTTTTATTTTATTAAAATACATAATATGTATATAGTTGATGGGATATTTCAGTATACAGCTCAAATCGTTCTGAGTAAATTTATTGTGTCGCCACCGTGCCGCTCGATATAAGGCGGTTCACCTTATAATGCGGGTGTTGCTTCCCGCCCGATATGAGCGTTATATCGGGGGTCCACTGTATTAATATCAGCACCATGAAAGAATAGAAGTGTCCATCAGGTTAATGGCAACATTTGAAGGTTTTGTGTATGGTAACAATATTGTGCAGTACTTTTTATTGCTCAAGTCAAATCACATGTGTAGCACTAGTAGTCCTTGTGCTATTTTCACAGAGGTTCAGCATCATTGTGACATCAACTGCTTTTGAGCTATGGATCATGAAAGACTACAAGCAAGTTTTCACAGATAGACATGAGAACATTAATAATAAAATTTCATGTTTTGTTAGGAAAAGTCTAATACTGTTACAAATTGTTGAAGGAAGATTTTGGGACACATCTTCATTCATACGAAGGTGTTTGCCAAAGGGTGACTGCCATAAACAAGAACCGAGAAGAGGCAGATGATGCTCTTGCAATGGAGCAACAGGAATGAATAGCAACAGATGAATATCATGTGGAAAAATTTAACACTGTTTTGCAATTCCCCAGATCTTGTCCCCTGTGATCTCTGGTTGTTTACATGTGTGAAAGACATTCTGCAGGGACAAAGGTTTGAATCAGAATATGAATCAATACTACTATCCATGCCATCTGAGCATGATATCAATACTACTTCTCTATGCCATCTGAGCAAGGAACAATGTTAGCAATTACAATGAGTAGAGGAAATAAAGTACAAATGTTATAGTATTGTTATTTTTTGCTAGTACAATGAAATCATACACAAAACTTCTAAAATCACCCATTTACACTCAAGTGCAAGGAAATCGACTCAAACTGAAACGCAACGGTGAACCTTAAATTGTCGCAAATTTTTGATCATTTGAAAACTGCAAGCAATAAAATAACAAAGAATATGCCATTCCCGTTCAAAGTGACAAGCAGAATGTTCCAGATGAATGCATTTTGTAAAAAATATGAGGAAAACGGTAATATAGGAAAGGTGTAGTGCCAAAAGTGTTAATTTCATTTCAAAGACAAGGCCACAAATTGAGTTGAATTTAGCATTTATTGCAAGTCAATGCATAGTGTTGCCACCTCAAGCTCTTGATAACAGCTTCCATTCGGCATCTCATTGATCGGATCACATTCATGACCTCATGTTGCGCAATATTATATTGTTCTATTCCTCTTCCAATGCCCTCTTCAACTCCTCGATTGTTTCTGGAGCTGGATTTCTACCACGAACTCTTCTCTTAAGGAGATCCCAAAGATGTTCGATCGAGTTCAGATCAGGACAACGTGCAGGCCACCATATACGCTCAATGCCAACTGCATTCAGATAATACCGAAAGCAACAGTGACGTATGGCCTAATGTTGCCATGCATGAAAATGAAGTTTTCTCCAACGAATCCAGCATATGGCAATACATATTGTTGTAGCACTTCAATTATATAGCGGTGAGCCATCAACCCACCTCCTGTGGGCCCAGGGTCGATAAACACCACGTCAGTTTTGGCTGCAAGTGAAATGCCTGCCCATAGCATGCAGGAGCCTCCTCCATAACTGACTGTTTCCTGAAAGCAGCATTGCACAAAACGTTCACCAGGCCTTCGACAGACATGGTTTCGTCTGTCATTGCCATGTAAGCACATTCGAGTTTCATCAGAGAACACCGAAACCCATTGCCAACAGTCCAATCAACATGATCGCGAGCAAATTGAAGGCAGAAGTGGTCCTGTTGCAGGCCTATGTGGGGTCAAATTTCCTTCCTGTAGTTTTCTTCTGACTGTCCAGCTACTGACAGTACTCCACATACACAGTGAAGCTCTTGTTGGACCTGAATGCCAGTCAAATTACAATTGCATAGTGCAATGCTAATAATAAATTGGTCATCTCTTGCAGTTGTAGCTCGAAACCCACCAGAACCAGGTCTCCGATGAAAGGCACCAGTCTCCTGGAACCTCCGATAAGACTCGTGATACAGCTGACTGCGACATATCATTGAGTGTGACCCTGCTGTAGTAAGACAACTGCCTGCGCCACTTTTTCAATTGTTGTATCAATCTTTGTGGAGTAATAATGATGATAGGATTCCAATAGAAAAATTTGTATTCATGAAAGGATATGTAAGTCTCGCGTGCACAACAATCACATGTTTCCGAATGGTTTACATACCGCCACACATGTGAACTTCATACCCTTTCGAACAATGAGCAGCATATCTCAAAAACTTGTCATATTATCACACGTTCGGCGTCATGTAAACACGAATTTCATATTCTTTGTTATTTTATTACTTTTAGTTTTCAAATGATCAAAAATTTGCGAATATTTAAGGTTCACCATTGCATTTAAGTTGGAGTCAATTTCCTTGCACTCGAGTGCATGACATCATTAACCACAGTGGTTGGTTGGTTGGTGTTTTATGGCGCAAAAGCAGCTGCGGCTAAGCTGCGCCAATCATTAACCACAGGTAATTAATATTTCTTCATGAATATTTCATCTATCAAGTCACTTTTAATAAAATTAAATCACTTTTGAATGTTGTTTTAAAATTTCATTTCTTAAGATCTCTTCTGATGCTTTTCTTAATCCTAGAAAAGTCTTGACTGTATCTATAGGAGAACAGTTTTACATAAAATCATTATGCAGGTAAGGTGAAATCACATGGGAATGTGCCGGATTTCTCTCAAGTCTAGCTGCAGTTCACTGAATTATTCACATTTATCATATTTTTCTCCTATTATTATCAAACTGAGCTGAGAGGAGACCGCCACTAGGAATAATGCTTGAGCTTCAAAGAACTGATAGATGAGTAGCAAGCTCTGCCACAGGAACTGCTCAACAATCTTGCTTTGAGTATGCCAAACTGATGTCAATCATACATATCCCATATTGATTTACCTGTAAATAGTTCTGGACAGCACATCTCTGCATTACTCTGGACTTCAGCTTCAAGGCAGTTATACCAGCTTCACTTACTCAGGGTGTCAGGCACTCCGTATCAGTATCAGATGATTGGTAACTATCTGATATGTTGTGTTATTCAATGACATGTATTACTGTAGGTAAACATCAGTGATTAAAGTAAGCATATATGTGCAATCAGCACAACTGTTGTCCGAGAGCTTAAGTTTGGGAGATGTGTGAATATGCATGCATACATACATACATACATACATACATACATACATACATACATACATAGCCAGCTTATATTATCAATCCTGACTTTTCCATCAACACTTTCCAATATAAAATTGGCAAGTTTATCCAATAAGGCAGTATGCACAAAAAGGCAGTATGCACAAAATGTTAATAAACTAATCTGGTAGAAATTGTCAAAACACAATTCTTGTCCACAAATTGCTTAAAACGATTCCTGTAAATTATGGATTCAAGGTCAATATTATTTTCTCAAGATTTGATGAAAGTGGTCTTGATAAGCCATACTCAATTGCCCTGATTATCAATATTACCTATTAACTTCCCTCATTAGCATTTTCATCTTATCTCAAACTAGTAATGGATAGTCTGGCTATCCATTACTCATCTGTCAGTAAAAATTCCATTTTGCAGTCATTTCTATTAAGTGGTAAGAATTAGAACATTATCTGATACTATCAGCAAAAGACAGTACTGCTCAATGTATTCCAATGTCTCACTGATTCAAATGAATGATCTAATACACTACAGTCTGTTAACAATAAATACCTAATCAGGACAATCAACTTCAATCTACCTACCAGGAAGCTACAACTATCAGGATCTGAACACCTTAGCATTAAATGTCACAAAAAAGGTTCTTGATCATCCTATCATCCTGTGATCTTATTAAGAAGCCCAGTCAACTGTTTAAATATCTATCACATTTTCTGTCATGATACCCTTCATTAAGTAGTTCTGGACTATTATATGGACTGTATTAGAAGTAATTTTAACATGCAAGTGATTTAAAAATTAAAGAATTTAAAATTGTACATTAGTCAATTAAAAAATAAAATTCATAAATTTTAATTTTTTAAATGATGATGTGCAATTTTAAATATCTTAATATTTTGGATTCAGTATTGCCACCTTCTTCATATGAACTGATCCATCTGAATATTTATTCAATCTTATCTGCTCAGATACAATAATTTTTACATTCTAATAGAGTAAAAATAACAAAAGTTGTTTAAATTAACCCTATAAACTACTGTATTTCAGACATTAGCATTACATACTATCGTTCAATCAATGTCAATGTCTTCCTATTACTGAACAAAAGAATCTGCCATTTAATTCACATTGCTGTGCTGTTTTCCTCCAGTATGCACTTCCTGAGCCAAGATTCTCCAATTCACCAGGTTAAAATGTAGGGAAAAGATGACCAATCAATTATTTAAAAATCACCTCTTAATGCTGTTGACAATGTTAGCAGGTGAATCATCTCGTTTGAAACAAATGAGCTGAACCATCCAGAATTTATCTCAATGACAGAAGATACATATCCAATGATTCCTAATAGCTTATTTTAATCCATTCATACTTTAAACTAATGTGGTATTAATTTTGCCATGCTAGCTAAAACAGCCTATACCATTATAAATTCTCCTTTCGTCATTTGTTTTTCTATTATTATTATTTTTATCTAAATTGAACTTTTCCTCATCACTCCAAATTATGTATTTCCTCTCTTCTTCTAAGTGATTTTTCTTTGCTCACTGAAACCTTTATGGTATCATTACTTCTGACAACAGACACACAAAAAAGAAGAATATAAGACGAGTAAATAACTGACAAATAAATAAATATTCTAATGTAACTTAAAGATAGCCCCTAACCAACAAAAAATTCTGCCTTCTATATAATGGATACCAGTTATAAATAAACTAGATTATAAATTAGTTAAATTATAATTTATTAGTTATAAATAAATGAAAGACAGAAATTATGTTTTGCAGCTTACACTAAATAATTATGCTTTTTTAACAGTCTTAATTCTTTATAGAAATTCTGAGAGCATATCGATTAGCATAAGATATGAGTATTTGCATATAAAGTTTGTCTCTCTAGATATTTAAAGTAAGAAATTTAAGTTCTAATAAAATTTTGCACACAAATAAAGACAAATTCTCTCAATCTACATTGTTTAATTGCTGTTACATTAAGTGAAGATTTAGTACAAATCCAGAATTCTATCTTCCAGAATATTGTAAATTACAAGTTTATTTTAATTAAAGCTTTGAAAGATGATTAATGAGCATTACTTGTAATTTTTTTCTATTAATCAATGATGGAAGCTTTAAATAAAAGACTTCCAAAAACAAGCAGCAACCAATCAAGTCCTTAAACACTAATTAAAATCTATTGTAGTTGCTCAATTATCAACAAATTGCATTTGTTCATCAATTTTTAAGTATTTTTTTTTATTTATTTAAAGAAACATGGAGCTATATATATATATATATTGTGACAACACTCGTATATGCACTGTCCATTGTTGAAATGTCGAATTTTTAATTGTTATTTTTGTAAAGCTTCAAAAGAAAAAAATGTAAATTAAGAAAATATTCCGAAATGATTACTTTAAGGCGAAGGGCAAAGAAAATGTTTGTTTAATTTTAGCTTTCAACTTAATTTTAATTTAATTTAATATTTAAAGTTCTTAAGTTGGAGAGATTAGAATAGTGAACCTTCAATTAATTTAGGTTAAATAATTGGTTTTTCTTAAGCTTAGTGAATTTAGTTGATTTAACAAATTTAATTCATAATTTAGTTTAAAAGGAATTCTTAACTTTTCTTTTAAATGAATTGCGTTTGTATTTGTCATGAAGCAACAGCGAGATTTGACATTTACCCCGTCACCCCATGTGATGGAATCGACCGCTCTTGGACGGATCCCGATTCCTGTGATCTGATTAGCCGGCAGAGTATGACGTGGTATTGGCGCCACGATCATAGTTGATTTAAGGCCGTGCATCCAAGAAGGGAGTCTCCTTTTTCCATTTTCTACTCTCTCTTCACTGTTTCCTGCGTTCGCTATTGCTTGCTTACGAGAGCTGTCTCTCTCATTTATTTTTCAGTTAGCTTTGCTAACTTTTCCGCAATTCTGCGCGGACGCCATAAGTTTAGGCAGCTACATTTTTATTACTACGTGGCTGAAGTCGAGAACGATTCAGCGCACATTTAGAATAGGAAGTGTTAATAATAAGTTATCCTAGTTAGGAAAAGCTTAGACCGTAACTTCGAAAGTTCAATACTGCTAATTTCCAATTGGCGAACTCTATCGAATACACAGGAAACGGGGTATGCGTGTACACCCGCATGGAAGCAAATGTGTAAGTGAGCTATTTATCAGTTATAACTTCTCGTGTGAGCTTAAAGTTAACTTCAAATTTATTAAACGCAATTCGCCAAGAAACGTTAGTAATTCGTAGGAAAGTGATTCTGTTCAGCGCCACGTGCGAGAATTCCCTTGGTACGCACAATTAAGTTAGTTAAAGCCATAACTTTGCATTTAGCTGAACGCCATCATTTCGGAGTTTATCATTTTCGCTCATTTGAATAAACGTTGTTGAATTTCACATGTTGAACATGCGTTAAGCCTTTCTTTTTGACACCGTGGACGCAAGGTGTGGCTCCCACCCCCCCGAGAAGATTGGGTTAATTGCTGGGGTGTGACACTGTGGAGGGGGTAAGTGGAAGTTTTTTTTTTACCTAGCCGAGTGCTTGGTTGGCGCCCAACGTTACTACAGAAATAAACCAAAACCACCCACACTTTCTGTACCACCACCTATTTTGGTGCAGGTACGTGGGAAAACCCCAAATAAGCACTTTACCCCTTTGTCCCGTCACAATATATATATATATATATATATATATATATATATATATATATATATATATATATATATATATATGTGTGTGTGTGTGTGTGTGGCACAGATATATATATCCAGACTTTTCTTTCTTGAGCTTATGGCTATCCTTGCTTAATTGCATCTAAACACTTTGCTTTTTAAAAAGTAAAAACTTCATGCAGTAAATAAATCCCTGTCAATGTATAAAAACAATAAGAGTGTACGGACTGATTTCTTTATAATGCCTTTTCTATTTTTGTGTTTGAACAAATATTCAAAGATAGTCATGCTTTTATTTTGTGTTAATCAGTTTCTAAAATAGGATATTTACTTAATACACGATCTACAATATCAATTCACAGATTAAATTATTTCATCCTTTTCAATTATTGCAGGAGGATAATTTAAGTAAAACATATCTATTGACAATAAGCTTTTTCGTAAATTTTGAGGATAATCAAAATCAAAACACACAACAATTAATGGAACCATTCTTTACTATCAATATTTCTTTCCATTTGGATGAAAAAAAAATTCTTGCCCCATATCTCTCATCTATTTTTTTTAACTATTTATTTTTCCATATTAAAAATTTGTTTATGTTTCATAACTGCACAATGCATGCTGAGAGAAATATTCATGAAAAATTCATTAAATTTACAGTTTAATTCTGGCCACAAGTGAACTGCTGCTTTTATTATTATTATTATTATTATTATTATTACTTATACTACTACTATTTACACTTTGTTTTTCAATGATCCCCTTGCATTCCTCTAAAGGCACATGCACCACAGCTTTGAGAACTGCTGCTTTAATAAAAAAATATAAATTTTAAAATGATAAGACTACTGTTTGTTTGTAAGAATTTTATCTCTGAACTTTTAATAGTATATTCAAGAAAAGAAGTAACAAGAGTGTTAAGAGGACAATTGTCCATTTTTATTTTAAGTAAAAATTTTACGAGAATATTGTTTAAAATTAATTTTAATATATTTTAGCAATCTTGTATTTCATTATTTCTTAGTACTGAATAAAAATTCTCGAATCCCCAAATCAAAAAATATCAAGAAATCACAATCACTGATTGTAGCTGGGGTGGAGAACAAACATTGTATTTGTTAATGTATGAATGAATGAATGAGAATAAAGTTACTAGGCTATGCAAACATGCATCTTTTGCCATTTTTAGATAAATTCAGAGGGTCTAGTTTGACCATTTTAGTAAGACAATGCATATACTACACTGGTAATAGGCAAGTTTTAGATAATGTAAATCAAAAGATGGATTGGTCACTTTATACAATTTTTTTGGAGAATCTTGGCATAGGAAATGCATGATGGTGGAAAGCAGCACAATAAATTTAATGAATTGAAAGCTCCTGCTTTTCAGAGAAATAAGATATATTGGTATTAACATTCTGCATACTGTTCTGGTATCAATATCTGATTTAATCACTTTCAAGATTCAGGAAATTCAAAGTAAAGGGTGCTCCTGCAATAATGGGACAGAACTTACATTAGGTCTACAACCCATTTGTTATCAGCAAATATTATCAGATCAGTGATATTATTGTGGTTCCAATTATCATGAATGGTACAGTAAATAAAACGTCTGAAATATTTTCAAATGGGGTGAAATGAATAGCCTATGCAAAATATCTTGCATAACATTACTTCTTGTTTTCTACAAAAAATGAGTGAATATCACACATTCATATGATGAGAAAATAGTGCACACTTGTAATCAATCAATTCATAACAGTCTGTGACAAATCTATTGTGGAGTAAAACCTGAGCAAATTATCATTCGATATATTTCTTTTTTATATATTTAAATATTTTTTATAAATAAATATAAAAATATTATATATAAATATTTACAATTTCTTTATAAACTTTTGTTATAAGTCAGCTAAATTACAGGATACAGAAACTTTTGATAGGGTATGTTAATGTTTAAATTGGTATATAAGACTTCCTATAACAGAAAACAAAAATTGTCTTACAATATTAAATTAAATTTGAAATTCAAACAATCTATGCAAATAAAGATTTGTTTTTTTTTTTAAGAAGTACCGATGGAGTGTCATAATTTTCTTCCCAATTTGTAGATAATGAGCATATATCTACCTATATAATAATTTAAAGATGCTTAATCATTAAATCAACATTAAACACATAAGTTCAACTACTGCAATCTAAATTTCACTGGATTACAAATTTAGAAAATAATTTAAATCTTTTGAAATATAATTACTTAAATACAAAAGGGTTGGGCTATTTTTGAAAGTAACGAATTGCAGTCACAAAACAGTTTTGAAATACATCCAGCAAAGTTTAAAACTGCTTCACTCATTCTTAATATTATGTGTGGCAAATTAAACTAAGTAACAGCATTCATTTGAAATTTTATTTAAGCAACGACAGCTCTTACATATAAGAAATTATTTTAATAATTTTAAGTAAATTTAAATAATAAACAGAGCATAGTTTAGAAATAAAACATGAAAATTATCAACTAATTAATTTCCAAAGAATTTAATTAATAAACATCATTAGATATTATTATAAGAATGAAAAAAACAAAACAAAAAAAAAAAACACGTCTTTTTTTATTTGCTGTAGTAATGAGACTAAAGGTTCAAGTAATAGCATTTAATATGAGAGTAAAAATTAATAAATAAATAAAAACCAAAAACATCAACTATTTTAATTGTTTTATTTTTTATAAATAATATATTTAAATCTTTTACTGAAAATCAAAATATATTGCATTAGAAGTCTAAAAGACAAACAAACCCCATTATTAGCGATTTAAGTACAGTGAATTAATTACCCACAGTGGCAACAATAGAGATTAACTCAACTCCATTCACCATTAATAGGCTAAACTTCAGCGGCCAGCTGAGCTTGTAGTATATTTCGTAGGGTGCTTGTTTAGTAACATGGCTTTACTGTTCAGAAGTAAAACATTTGAAAATGTGAGAGGACTGAATAGTATAAAAACCTTTTCATTTAACTAATTCAGAAGGAATGAATTACTTTGAACAGAATATCAAGTATCTATAAACTGTTCAATCTGATCAATAATTTTTACCGTTAACAACATTAAAAATTATTTAAAAAAATGTTTACCTTTGGATATTATTGAGCAATTGTTCAGTCGTTACTGTGCCGAATTTTTTTTTTTTTTTTTTTTAATGTTTACCAGTCCTATTAGGTATACTATAAAATGTATACCTGTATTATAGGTGCTGATCGATTGTTATATAAGGTGAATTAAAGATAATTAGAGTTAAAAATTTATTATTTTCTCATCAATTACATCGCCGATTAGTTGAATTTTAATGCAGCTGATATTTTTACAATTTTTTATTTCATAGTTTTCCCAATTAATTTGACTAAATAACTTATATTTTATATAGTTATCTAGTCTTTGACCATAGTTATTATTTAATTTTGAAATATTAAAAATTTTTAGCCAATTTTTTCTAGTTCCTATATTTTCATTATAATTTTCTTTTGCTCTTTTAACTTCATAAATATTTTTTAAAATGGTTTTATAAATAAATTTTTCTTTTATAGTTAAGATTTTGAATTTTTTTCTGATTTCTCTTTGTTCTTGAATTGTTTTATTTTTAAAGTTTATATAAATATTATTTAATATTTTAAGAGTTAATTTATTTATGTTTTTAATTTGATGTTTATTCAAAAATATCCAGCATTCAAGTCCATAATTTAGTATAGAATCTATTAAGACTTAAATATTATTAATTTTTGCTTAAAAGGAAATAAATATTTAATTTTATAGAAAAGATATGTGTATGTATGTAATTTTTTTACAACAAAATTATAGTGTACTACCCATGTTAATTTATTATCCACAAATATGCCCAAGTACTTCTGTCGATATACAAATTCAATTTTATTACATGTACACGTACTATTATTTAAATTAATACAATTGTTGTTGTGTAGTATGAAATATAAATCATTATTTATTATTTTATTTTTATTTTTGATTAACATAACTTTCGTCTTTTTACCATTTATAACCATATTATTATTTATTGCCCACATCTATTTCATATCTAAAACTATACCATTTCCTTCAGTTATATTTAGGCACCCGGATAATGATTTCTTCCAAATGCAAAGTATTCAAACTTAGCTTAAAATGATGAAAAAAAAAAAAAAATCAAATCAAATCAAATCAGTATTTCTTGATATAATTATCGAAGCCTATAATTTATCTTTATTTCTGTGCAACTTTTTCAACTGAATTTATACTCTTTTTCATCAAAATTGCATGTTTTATTAACATTTTCATTAGCATTAATTTGTTGCTGAAAGTTCCCATTTCAACATACAATGCATTAACGTTCGGCCTAACAAATATTTGTTAAGTTCATATAAGTTTTATCTTGTGACTAATATGCAATTTATATTTAAATTTTTGTTTGAGGTTAGTTAAACTGTAGTTTTAAATATCATTTTTATCTTGAAAACATACATTCAGTATTAATAATTTCATATAATCTTTCCACTAAGATCAATATCCCTTCAAGTTCATTTTACATTTTTTTTTTTTTTTTAGAATTTTCTTTAAAATTTTATCCTAAATTTATCTCTAAATCTGTCATTGAAAAATTGCTTTCACTAAAACTTTCTCCAACCTTTTAGTATTTTGCTTCATTCATTGTGACTGAGAAATACTTGGAATACTCACAAAAACTTAATTACCAAACAATATCATTAACATAATCAACAGAAATAAAGAAGCTTTCCTTTCTTTATTTTTAATTTCTTAAATTTCATGCTATTATTTCTGATATAATGTTTTCTAAAAATTATATTAAATGTTACATATTATATAACATTTATTTATTTTTTCTTACCAAAACTATCCAATAATTTCTTCAATTATCTATTTCTCTGAAGTACATCCAAATAACAAATAAATAAATTGTCTAGTATTGCTCAGAAGGTTTGAACAATTGAAAAATCAAAGAATATTCTCAGTATATTTTGTCTGTTGAAACTGATTATATAATTTATACTATTAAATCAAAGAGAAGATACTAAAAGAATGGATTGGCTGCAAATGAACTTGGGATTTTCCGTTAATAATGCCAATCTTATTCTATATTCCCCCATTTTTAAATCCTTCTGTTTTAAACCCTTTGTATTGACATTTCTTAATCCTATGAGAAATCCCTCTTCTTCTAGATTTATTATTTTTTGAGTATTTTTCATAGAACTAAGCAAAGTTTCAAATGAATGAAGAGTTACAGACTCTTAACTATTTTAGTTTATCCAGATCAATTTACAAAAATATTAAATCAATGAACACTTGAAAGAAAGAAAACTCAATAACAGGCCGCACTGTTAAAACCACATTTCCATATCAACAGTTGTCAATCACAAAGCAATAATAAATAAATAAATAAATAAATAAATGCATTTCCATTGGAAAAGTAGAAAAATATCTTTCGAAGCACAAATATAAACCTTTAAAAAATTAAAATGAGATATTTTTGGCAGTTGTGATTGCAAAAACATAAACAGCTGGTATAACAGGAATAATACATCAAATAGAAAGTTTCACAAATGCTATTCTTAAAGAACATTAAAAAATTTTAATTTTTAATTCTTAAAAAATGAAAACAAAAATTTTTACAACATTGAAATTAAACAAAATAACATTTTTAAAACTAATCAGCACTAAGTTAACTTTCTATTCCATACACTTCAGAATTTTCTTATATTAGTTCTATAATTTTTACAATGAAATATACGTCTTTTACAAAATGTACTTATGGAAATATACTTATATGCCTATGTATAACAAGTGAAGTTTAGCCTGAAAATGGCTGTCGAGTACCATGGGACAATTTCAACCTATCAAAAACATGAAACCTGTTCTCAATACTATAGGTAATTAAGGCACTGTAGATTCAAGAATTCCAACATTCAACCTAGTGGGCATTTAGTGAAATGCAATTTTAGGGATAAGACAGGGATATTTATTATGTGGCTATCGTAAGTTCTTCTTTTTCTTTGTCTGAAAAGCATCATAAATGTTATTTTAATATTTATTGCTTAAATAAATGGCAATACCATTTGCAAAATAAAAATAAAAATCTTTATTATTTCCCATCATACGATGGCAAGATGCAACACAATGATCATAGAATGGCAATTGTTATTTAGGATGGCTATTAAAAACTTGATCATCTGGAATAAATAAAAACAATTAATCCATATTCCTGTTATAAAGATTCAAACTGATTTATAATAAATTTAATTACTTTGAAATTACATTGCCTTGATCAATACCTGCAACTTAATGAAAATAAATTCTTCACTATTAACATTTCTAAGAAATTAACTCCTTTGTTTTTGTTTTTTAAACAAGACTGTTGGAACATACTTTACTACTATTAAAATAATAATTAGCCACTGTATTGTTTATTTTTTGGTTAATTTTAACAGATCACTGTACTTCTGTTATTTCTATCATTTGTTTACTGATAACAAAGTCTAAACATTAAGTACTTCTCTATTTTATCTGCTATTTGATATAAGTAATTGACTTCAGCTGACGAAATCAGGTATGAATGTTTACTGTGTAGGTGTACTAGGATGGCCAGATTTTGAAAATAAAAATATGGGACACTTCAATGTAGCAGACAAAATCAACAAACACTATTATTTGTATTACTTACTTACTTGAAAGAAATAAATACCACACTTACTGAGATCTATGTTTGTAAAGATTGTTTCTTACAATTCTCCAAATAGATAAAAATTGCTTGTTGGTTTATCATAGTTGCATTATTATTTTCAAATATTTACTTGCAAATATGTAACAATTTCCATGATCATTTTTAATGGCCATTCATACACTGATTATAACGTTGAAGTAATAATGCAATTTCATTTTCTCGTGTAATTTCATCAATATGTTTATAAATTGGATTATTTGCAATTATACAGTATAATGGCATAAAAAAAAAAGTGTTTCTTTAGGTTGAATTATTATGGACTCTCAAGCGTTAATACACTCTATGACAAAAAACAAGACGCATAGCAGAATGTTGTCAACCAACAGCAAAAATATAGAAATACCTCACGGGCAGACATGCAAATTGTAAAAAAATTGCAGTCAATGAATGTAGAGGACGACTCCACGGCATATTTGAAGTACGCATTTTGGATTGCTTATAAATAGCGTTTCTCACTTGCTTTGGCACTTCTGTATGTTTTTGTGATTGGATGCCACGACATACCACCCAATATCATAACAACTGAGTGATTTTGACAAAGGGCATATCTTAGGCTTCAGAAAGTCAGGTTGGACATATCGTTCTATCACCTGACAGTTGGATCGTGGTGATGCCACAATAACATGTTGTTGGCAGCAATAGATTCGGCGATGCACACTTACTCCTCAGGAGGGCAGTGGTCGGTCGAGAGTAACCACTACCAGGCAGGATCGTAGGATCGTGAGATTGGCAACACTATTCCCTAAATGCATCCAAGGAGTTAATGGCAGCTCCGTAGCCTATTGTGTCATGCTGAACCATTGCCAGAAAGCTTGCAGAGACTGGATTGCGATGCCAGCATCATTTACGAAGATTACCACTGACCCCGCAGCATCACCATCACCAGCTGCAGTGGTGCCGTGCCAGAGAACATGGAATGTAACTGGTTGGGGACATATAGTGCTTGGCAATGAATCTAGGTTCTCACTTGGTGCCAATGACTGCTGAGCACGTGTGGAGACGACCAGGCCAGCGCACCTCATCTCACCTAACATCCTCGTTTGGGGAGTCATTGCATATGACACCCGGTTACCCTCAGTTCTCCTTCCGAGTACCGTCACAGCATAATGTTACGTTCATGGCCTGTCATTATGCCTATGCTGCAAGTCTTCAGAGTCATTTTTTAACAGGATAATGCCCAACCACATAAGGTGAAGATCTCTAAAGTGTGTCTACATGGTATTCCAACATTTCACTGGTCTGCCAGAACATTAGACCTATCACCTACAGAACATGTCTGGGACATGTTGGGACGGCGATTACAGTCATCCACAATATGGGTGAACTAGCACAGCAACTTCAGGACATTTGGATGAATCTTCCAGAGGACACCATTGGACGATTATATGCACTAATAACTCACCGTAAAGCTGCAAGAGGTGATCCAGAACATACTAACATGTAGAGATTCTGGGCTTGTTGTTCCGAAATAAATAGCTGCATTGCTCTCACAGTGTTCTGTTTTCTCTTTGCACATGTCGTGTTTTTCAATCCCACTATTTTTCCAAATGTGTCATTTTTTGTTGTTGTCATAGTGTGTATATAGCAGATACAAGAATAAGGCGTACTTGCACGAAGTAACTAATCAATCTAAAGTCTAAACGTGAGAATAATATCCAATTGTTAGAAATGTGTTCATAACTTTAAAGTGCAGAATTGCTCAATGCAGATGGTAAAAGTGAAAATAAATTTCTCTCTTCAGAGTTTCTCATGTTCTCAATAGCTGAAAATAAAACTTTGAAAAGTGGATAAATTGTCATCTTGAAAGTGTATTAAAGTATGGGACAGTAATGAGTCCTGTATTAAATTTATAGGGACAACAGGATAATCCCGTAAAATTTGGGACGTCTGATCACCCAAAGGTATATTGAAGCTTCTTAAACAGATTACTATTAATAATGTCCTATCTTTTTCTGACAGCAGTCTTTCAGAAGCTTGAAGAATTTATTTCTATTGATCAATTCTTTTTTATTGATCAATTTTTCTATACTAGTCTCACCTACACAGAGGCAGAGAATCATTTCTTTGCATTTTAATAAATAAACAAAACACAGCAAAGCAAATCATATACAGTATAGGTATACTGCAGTTCAGCAATCAGGTAACATTGAACACTGAGAAAATTATTCACTATTTTAGTTTAATGGAGAAACAAAATCAATCATCAATAATCAAAGAGAATGTGGTAAACCTAGTTTAAATATCAAAACTGACTGTACTGTTGCTACTAATCTTATTCAACATGTTTATATACTTAAAGATGTATGTTATAACACTATAGCAGCCTTCTTAAAAAGTTGTGAATCAGCACTAATTCTACTGTTATTTCTGTCATTCATTTACTGATAATAAAGGCTCCTAAACACATTAAAGAGAGTACTTCTCTATTGGGGCACTAATTTATAACATTCTGAAGAAAATATTGCTTTGGAAATGCATATACATCAAATGTACCCTTTCTCAACATATATTGCAAACTGAAAAGTTCACAATAGCTCTTTCAATGTTTTGGTGTTTTTTTTTTTTTTTTTTTTTTTTTGTTTAATTGAATCAGTTACTTTCTGACCATGAAGTCTTTGGGAAAGAGTAATTATTAATCTACTGTACATCATATTATTGTGACATACATTATAAAATCACAGAAATGACTGTTTCAGATGTAGGCAAACAGTAAATGCCTTGGTTGAAGTTTCAGCAAACTTAACAAACAAATAATTAAAAAAAAAAGCATTATTTAAAATAAATAAGAATGAAAAGAATTTGTTAAACGTCAGTTCAAACGAAGAATAATACAAACAATTCAGACAATAAGCAATAAGAATTTATAATTTAGAGTTGTTTTTGTTTTTGGAAAAATGAAGCTTTTATATAACTAAAACGCAACTCCTTTGAAAATACGATAATATATGATAATATAATACATATATAATTTTCTCCTGCTAATACTGTTTTACTGCTCTTCTAAAATATATTTCTCTATTATTAATTTTAAACTCTAATCTCTCCCACACTGAGTTCCATTTTGTCATTATGAATTGTTCTAAAATCCTTTTTATTTTTTATAATAGAGAATCTGCGGCAGAAGGGAAACAGGCACTACCTTATTACATAAGACACTGATTGCATAAAGGGAAAAATTTCAAATTTAAGAGTTAGTTCCAGCTGTCATATAATAATGATCATTAAACAGCACTGTCCTGGAATGCTTTTAAAATCTTAAAATGCTTCCATTCAAGAACATTCAAAAACTTCTTTAAAACTAAACTGAAATCAACGTGAAAGAAATTAAGAATCCAAAATTTGAAGTATTAATGTGTCAAACTTAGTTGGTAATATGGACATGTTAAAACCTTTTAGGAAAAGAAGCTCCATTTAAAGCATCTAAACTCGTGAGTAAAAAATATCAGATTGCAAGAAATACTTTAATCTATATTTCTTTTTTTAACAACATTAAAGCTAATACAAGCAACAAACACAATGCATATTTCTGTTCTAAGCAAAATGATATTTAACAGCAGTAAATATTACAAAATGCAGTCAATAAAATTTCAGTTACCAAAGTTATCTGTTTTAATAAGCAAGCAGGAAAAATCATCAACAAAGACACATATCAAGTAATGAGTGTTGGCAGTTAAACATACCTTACAAAAATTACTAAATAATTATGTTATTACAGTGTTTCTGAAATATGCTAGCAAACTTAACTATAATTTAATTTTAAACTTTATTTTGTACTTGTAGTTTAGATAGTGAAAATTAAAAATGGATACACTTAATGTAAATTAATAATTAATTTTTAAATGACAATTTTATGTATTTATAAATCTGTAATTAGAATTCTTCATTCTGGATTTGTTTTCTTTCTTATCAATCAACTTACTTTCAAAAGCGTTTATTTTTTATTATTATTTTCAAATTCCAATTTAATAGATTATAAACAAATAAAAGCAAATCAAAATTTATATTAGTCATATTCAGAATGAAAAATAAAGTTTGAACTTCGAATTACTGAAAATTGACTGTTTAGGATGTTTTGATTAAAACAAGAGGGCGAGATTATGAGGGATGATGACGATTCGGAGTTCATAAAATACAAATAAAATAAACGAAATCCACTTCAATCTTTTTAACATGAAAACGTAAAAAGAAAAATATAAAAAGAAATCAGTTTTACTCTTGTCATTGAAGATCATTTATTCTTTTAACTCTGAATACCGATTCTGTAGAATCATTTTCACATTCATTAACAATAAAACTTAATGAAAACAAATTACATTGATTTCATTTCATAAAAGCGCCCAATTAACGGATGCATAATTTCTTATCACTCATTACAAGATATTTCAACATCGACAGTTCCCTTAATGAAACAGACACAATTATAAAGAAAAAAACAAACAATTAAATTATTATTTGGGGTCTTAAAGGCAGTTGTGTCATATTTAACTAAAACATAGTTTTAACATCATTTATAAAATTCAGCCCGATTTGTGAAATATGTGAATTACACAATAAGCATACAAATATATTCAGTAACTTATAAAATCACTTTGATTTAGTTCCAATGAAGTCTAATAACCATCGTTATTAATTAAATTACACAGCCCAATGTATTTCTTTTTCCTGTTGTTTTAAGTAAGGGGCGTCTTCTATTATCACCATCGTATTTCAAAGCACAATAAAAGACATTTATCTATCATCTTTGGAATTCGATACTTAATAATTTTGATTAATCATATACTGACTTATAGACTAAAAACAGTTTTTTAAAGAAATAAACAAGCGATTATCTAACGTCAAGAGCTTATCATTGTTCATTAATTGAAAGAAATCATCAAAAATATAAAGTACCTCGGCAAAGAAGTCAGCCATGTATTTATCCCTGGGATCAACATTAACGGCCACATCGTCAGGGCCATCATCTTCTTCGCTCTGAGCCTAAAGAAATCAAACAACAAGACTTAAACTACAACTCAAGACCACGATATTTGTTTCTAACCCTATGAAAACAATACTATATGTTAACTGACGGAAATGAGAACCATGATTGGAGAGATGACAGATTTTTAACGTTTAGGTGCCACTTACAGCTTTGAGAGCACTTAGTTTATCTTTCGTCATGTTTCTCTGACTGTATCAGATTGTCTCCTCAAATAGGTTCTCGATGTTTAATTTGATTATAGGTTAGAGCAGAAGTAATTTCTACAGGTTGAATGCATTGAATCAACTTAAAACGAAAATCAATACTAGTAGCAATTCGCCCTTCTCTCTACTGAATTTTGCGCATGCGCTTCATATCAGCGTTACGGTAGTGATGTCAGAGGGCAACGAACAAAACCCAAAGTGATTTGTTTGTTTTTCTTTTTTCTTTCTAACATCTTATTGTCCTTAAAAATATGAAAATTGTTAACATATGAATTTATATGTATTTATATTAAGGTTATTCAGGAAATCGTTGACATAAGAAAAAACAGAAACTTTTTTTAAATGTATATTTACAATAATCATCATCGCTTCCAAACCGCTGCAAGATTAAGATTTCTCGAAGTTTTTGTTATTCTTGCCTGTCGAAAGCAATCCTTTCCTAGTCGAATCCAATAAAACTTTATATTTTGTTCACATGGGTATTTTCTTCACTTCCTCATTCTATGAATCCAGTTTACAATATATCTTATCTATCTATGACTATTTCGTCTTAGACATTATAGTCATATAAATATTCAAACATCTAGAAACAAAACTTTAAATATAAAAAAAAACGTTTTCTATCTTAAACCTAGTAGCAGGCAGGCCCCCTTCCATGCTATGGTCAAAATCATAGATTATATGAAAGTAGTTTATATAAAATGTAGACTTAATTATAAAAAAGAAAGTCTAGTAGTGATAGGCTAATTCATATTTTTATTTCCGGCTAATCAGCCCGGGCCTCTTTGATGACAGGGCCCCGGCGCTGAGGAACTAACTGACCCCCTCCCCTCCTTGTAGGGGTCCTGGTAGCAGGTTTTGTTTATTTTAATTATATCGTTTGATAAATTTTTGTTTGCAATGTAGATTGGAAAAATCAAATTCATTAATTTTTTTAAAAAGAGTTTGAAGTTTTTGGTTTTAATTTACGATATTGTAGTTTATTGTGATCAAATTAACAAGTTAAGATCAGTTTATAATAAAATTAAAAATATTATTGAAAAATTTGAATACCTAAAATATTAATCTGAAAGGCAATCCTGTGCTTTGTGCAGTAAATGTAAGTCTCAAAAAACTGAAAAGCTAGTAAAGACAAAAGAAGATAGAGAGAAAGATTTTGATAAACAAACTTTTTAACAACAACACTGGCAAGTGGGGCTCAACAGGGACAATGGCAGTTCTATCTAAATCAGGGTTTCTCAACCTTTTTTTACCCATGGACCCCTTTTCCCTTCTTTCTTTTTTTTTGGTGGACCCCCCAATAGCTGAAAAGTAAAGGATTATATTAATAATCAACGAAATAGCAAATGATTATGCTTTATTTTGAATGAAAACTAATTTAATACAAATAAATTATTCTACAGTGGTAAATAATACATATTCTACACACTGGTAAATAATTCATAATAAACCATTTTAAAATAAGTGTGATTCAATGAGATCCCTGTGGACCCCGAAGAATATTACATGGGCCGCGGTTGAGAACCCCTGATCTAAATAATAAAAGCACAAACAAATCAGCTATAAAAATAATTTAACAATAACAATAATAATAATAATCTTTCAAAATTTAAGTGTAACTGCTAGAATTACAATATTTATTATATATTTGTTTATTAATTTTCTAATATTGCAAAGAAAAGAATTAATTACAAATTATTATGTACCTGCAGATCCAGAAATGTCAGTTTAATGCCAAAAATGAACTCGAATTATTTACTGCATATTACTACTATCAATTATTAATAAACATCCAAGTCAAGAAATATTTCCATTAAACTTTGTAGAATGAGCACATTATTCAGGCTACTTAAGTATTTTATTCTAAACAATTCTATGTTTTAATGTGACCAAAGCAGAAACCCATAGAAATCAAAGTTTGAAATTTACAGAATTACTTTATATTTTGTGATACTAAATGTAATCTGTTTTATATGCTGCTTTGGCATTGAAGATTTTAGTAAAATGAGTTCAAAAACTCTGATAAAAATTAGGACAATCTAAATATACAATTGGTGTCCCCAATGGCAGAATTTGTGATGTAACAGTATTTTAATATTGAGGAACCTGAATTCTTTCATATTCATAATATGGAAACTATATAATTAAAAACTTCTTACTAAAGGTCATTTCTGCATTTATGTTTATCAGTATTTGCCAGGGTTTTTTTTAAATCCAAAAATCTGGAAATAAAACCATTATTAAATCCAAGAATCTTTGCATCATACTCAAAATGTTTGGTAGCTTAAACAAGCAGTAACTATAAACAATAGAGTTATACATTGCCAACTATATTAGCACAAACAATTTAATAAAGAAGACTGTGAGATTCTGAAACGTATGTCGTGTATTTGTTTTGAATGTCTTCTTTATTAAATTGTTTGTGTTAATATAGTTGGCAATGTGTTAATTCTATAGAGTTATACTTTTTATTGTTGATCCTACATTGAATGGTCAATTAACAGTTTTTGTTACTATATTTTGTTATTTATGACTTTAATAAAAAAGAAGCCTGTTTCTGCATGTCTGATGTTACTAAGATACTAAGAAATCCATATTGGTTATGATTTTTTTTTTTTTTAAACAACACAATTGTAACAGTTGTTTTATTAGATCAATGGTGAATTGTAAAAACAAATAATAGAATAATGTAGTTTCAGTTACTGAAGAAAACAATCCTTTTAATATTTCTTGTTACTCAGGAAATGAATTTCAGTATAATGAGTTACAGCAGCAGTTGTGTAGGGGTGACTCTCAAAGAGGATTATGGGAATAACCTATTCAATGAATATTTTCTTTCATAAATAAGTTTCATGAAGTAAATGAATTGTGTTTAAAAAAGATGGAATATTAATACAACCAGCCTATTATTATCTCAGTGCACTAATAATAATGATAATAACCAATTTTCACATGTAATTATAATATATATATATATATATATATATTATTATTATTATTATTTTATTACATGAATAAGATGAATTTACTTTGTTGTATAATATTTTTTAATTGCTTTTTATTAATTGTTAGTATTATATAAATAAAAAAATCATAAGAGAAATATGTGCTGACATCAGTGAATATACTGAATTTGAGAGGAGCAGTAATTTTTGATTGATATCAAAGGGGCAGGTTTGATAATGAAAAGCTTGAGAACCATTGGGTTACAGTGAGCCTAAAGGTTATTAACTATGTAAAAGTTTGCCTGAAGGCATTCATGAGGTACTTAATAAAACGTAATTTCTATTAATTGGATTTTTTTCAGAAATGTGTATTGAATTAAAGTTTTGAGATATTAAGCTTAGAATTTCGTTATCTAGGGTATACTGAACATATTTTATAACTGACACCCTCTAAAATAACTTGGAAGTCATAGTTATTGCTAAATTCTTTACTTTGAAATTGCTTGTATTTTGTTTAAAGAGTCAGTCTTTATGTTTTGTAACACTGCAAGGAATTCTTTTTTTCACCTACTTTCCTAAGGAAGTGAAGTTCATAAAATCACTCAGTCTGTATATGTATATGACTGTCCCCATTCCCTAATAAATTTTGAACTACTTGTTGGAATTCATTCACACCATATACCATTGCTTCTCAACAGGATACTTATATATTTGGTAAAATCCTGCAGCACACCAAACATCAAATCAAATACTCAAAGCGAGCAATTCTTGTAAATTTTATCTTGAAAATGTCTAAGGATTTTGATGAAATAGGGTGAATCTACAGTTTTCGGATGCAAGAAAGCGATTTAGCTAGGTCTCGACTTCAAGAAAACTCATTTAGAAGGTAAATGATTGACATGGGTACCAGGTTATTGTCAATTCTTACTTTATTTTTGTTTTATTTTATTCTTACGAAATTTGTTTTCTGTGCGTTTTTACATGTAATAAAATAATTTTATTTTTACCTGTAATAAAATAATAATTTTTACTTAATAATAACATTTAAACTTTTTCCTTTCAACATCTCATGTATTCACTGTGGGAGCTGTCCGTTTCCCTGAAAGAGGGTTAAATAACCAGGTTATTGTCTAAAGTGTTATACTTTTATTTTTGTTTTATTTTACCGAGCAATGCTCGGTCTTCTAGGTTCTTATTCTTATATTTCACTGCATACCAAACATTTTCATTGCTTTACTGTGTATAATAGAATTCTCTGAAAAATCTGCAGAATTTGCACATTAATAAGTCTATTTTAAACATTTAAAAATATCCTGAAATATTTTTAAGATGATTTGAATGTGAAATAATACTTTATTAACCTTCATTGTTAGAAGGTAATGTGATGTCAAGAAATTAGTCTAGATTATTTTATGTATCAAGTTAAATATTTAATGAAGATATAATCTGGGAACTCTTTGCAGCATACCAGTTGAGAAATTCTGCCATATACAACAGACAATATTTCTCTTATAAAATCACAATTTACCTCTAGACACACAGTCTATTCGTGGGTCTTGTCATCTCAGGCCCCAAAGCTGACATAACTCTGAACTTCATAGAAAACAAATGTTTTCCATTCACAGTTCCACATTTAGCTTGTATTGCTTTTTGTTTGCTTCTTTTGTATCATCTTAAAACTTACAGAAACACCTGAATTCCATCAACCCCAACCTAAAGTTTGAGCTTGAACAACCCACAAGCACATCAGTTATCTGGACATATACATATCATAATAGCACTTTTCACACCACAATGCACAGATAACCCACAGGCTCAAATATACTCGTATTTATTACAATTCCAGTACATCTCCTTATACGAAACCAATGCAGTAGACTTCATGATATGTAGATCAGTACTTATATGTTCCACCCAACAATCCCTACATAAAGAACTAGAAACCATAAGAAACATATTCCACCTTCGTTGCTACCCCCCTCACCTTTCTGCAGTTACCTTAACCTCCAACAAAACAGATTAACACGTTCACTGCCGACTACACAGGGCCATGTAGATGGGGCTAGTAGTAGACTTGCCGATTACAGATGCATTATTGTGTGGCTCGGCAACTTCTATTAACCAGTTTGCTATCGGCGCTTGTAAGAGAAACTTGTATTGTGTGCAGCATCACAGTAGACAGTTGTTGGCACCAAACTTTTATGTTGTTGTTTTTTTTTTCTTTTCCTCCCCATAATAATGGGTGATGTATCAGGGCCCTGAAAAACACTTAGATTATCTAAATTTGTTGTTTATTGATTTTATGTTTATTTAAAATTCAGAATTTGAAAAAATAGAAGTTCCTTGATCATACACTTAATTTGATTTTGTATAATTTTTTGGAGAATTGACGTTTATTTTTATTGATAAATAAAAAAATACATCCTTTATTCTATCCTATTTACATTTTATTTTGATTTCCTTACCATATCATTGACGAAAGCATAAAAAAAAAAAAAAAAAACTTAGTAAAAATCTAGTATTTAGGAGACACTTAGCACAGAAATTTAACCAGAGGTGCCACCTATATGGAGCCATGATAGTTGATTTGAGGGAATTGGGAGTAGAGAGGTTGAAATTTGATATGTACTGACTTCTTATTTTACGATTTATAATGAAAACGTAAAATAATCTAGTGGCACCTGGGGATTGCCAACCCTTACAATGGTGCAGGCATGCCAAATTTCCGCGGAAACGCAGATTTCCGCTTTTTTCCTTTTTTGCAGATTCGCGGACTTCCGCTTTTTTCCTTTTATTTTTATTATTTTCCCTTTTTTGTTTCGTGGTACACCGTGTTTCCGAACGTTTTTATGCCCCTCCTCGTTGAATTCCTGAACTTTCAACTCGTTGACTGGCGGGCGAGTCATGTGTATATTAACATTTGCAATATATTATGTGTAAATGAAATGTATATTACTCGACTTGCAAACAAATTTTGTCTTAAATTTTACCTCGCGCATAATTTCCTCTTTTTTACATTTTCCCCACTCTCATGCCTGAATGGTGGCAGTGAACATGCTAAGAAAACCCACCCAACTTATCTCCATCAGCTACATCTCTTCCCCTTACTAATCACTGCCTGAATGCTTTATCAGACAATTCCTAGCCAGTATGGCTTTATCTTCAGTTCTAGAAATATAAACATTTCACCCACACAAAACTCAACAATCCTTCCAGCAGTGTATGTTGGATAATGTGTACACATTGCTTCTTAGGCTATGTTGTGCAAACTAGCAATTCTCTTTCAATATTTATCAATGAATAAAGAAAAATTAACTGCCAAAGACCCCCATATATTCATACACTGTCATATCTTTCATCCAGGGGGTGCCGCGGCACGGCAAAAATAAAAAAAAATTGGAAATTCCGTTTTTTTTTTGGTTGTAGATTTTTGGGATGGTGGGGGGGGGAATCTTGCCTGACGAAATCTTGCCCCGGGCGCCAACAAACCACGCGATGGCCCTGATTGGCAGTCATATTTTAAGAAAATATTTACACATTAATTGTCCAATGCATCTGTGTGTGTTCGCCATCATGCTGTACACACAAGTTCATATGCACCCACATCCTACTTGATATTTTTTGGAGCATGTCCGGTGTGATAGTTTGAAATGCATCAACTGCATTGTGCAATTCTTCATTTGTAGCATAACGATGTTCAGATATTTAGGTCTTGATGATTCCCCACAATGAGTTGTCAGGCGTCGAGAGGTCAGGACTTCATGGTTGGCCATTTCAATAGAGTTGGCGATGCTGGAGTACCGCGACCAATCCAGCCTCCTGGAAAATGTTCATGAAGAAACCCATGCACAGTAAGAGCGAAATGCCCGTCCAACCAACAATACCACCTGCATTCTAGTGTCAACAATTGAAATAACATTCAAAAATAAATATTTATATTTATTATTGCATAATAGGTGGTAGAGGAACTTCTCAGCCACCGTGTATATGCGATGGCCAGTGTGGAATAATGTTAAATGTCATATTAATTATAAACTGTTACAGTATACTTCTGACTGCAAATTGTAATAAAACATTGTTAAGTTCAAGTGCAATATTTTTTTTTCTATAGGTTTTCATTAAACTAAAGAAAAACTGTCTATCTTTTTATACCTAATAAGTCATTATTTACTTTTTTTCACTATAGTTTTAAAATAGTGCTTTATTCAAAATCAGCATGCCCATAAACCTATAAATTGACCCCAATAACGACAAAAATGGAATATTTTAAAATTTGTCCGCATCTTGAATTACAGCTTATTGTATCCATCTTTAGTAATAATATTTTTGCTTGATGAATATATATTTAATTTGTCAAAAATTACATTCAAAATTATTCAGGTTCAGAAATTTCTCTTAGTAATATGCTTCGAAACTGATGAATTGATATTTCATTCTGCACATCAGGTAATTCCCTCCTCGCCCCTCCCCCCCCCCCCCCAAAAAATTCATTTTCGGCATTAATAATTAAGTTGGAATTTTAATGACGAAAATGAAGCTTTTTTTTTTGTTTGTTTGTTTGTTTTATTTTTTTTTTTTTTTTTTAAGTGAAATTACCAGTTGAATTGATTTCTCTATTAACTGAAATCAGAGTAGTGACCATGAAATACTAAATTTAAGTTTTCCAATACAAACTTCCTTATGAAATATATGGAAATTTCTAAGTTTTTGTTTTCCCTCATCATTTATTTATTATTATTATTATTTAACTAGAGGGGAACCCTTGCATATATTAGCAAATTATGATTGAGATCGGAGAATATACGACTTTCCAGCCCATTGTGACCTTCTCCGCTTAACTCAGTTGTATTGCGGGTTGGCACCACACACCTGGGTTTTGTCGCCACACACTTCATGGTCAGTTTGCCAGATTATTCCCTATCCCGTGGGAATTTCGAAAAATCCGGCCTTATTTCTTGTCGACATCATAAAGGTAACCTCTGTGCAAAATTTCAGCTTTCTAGGTCCAAGGGTTTGGGGTGGGCGTTGACGAGTCAGTCAGTAAGGGAGTCAGGAATTTTCTTTTTATATAGGTAGATTTTTATGAATTTTGTTTTGTTCAACTCATTGATTGGTTCTTCATAGATGATATTTGGATCTGTTATTTTCTCCTTTTCAACTCTTATTTACCGAGATTCGTTCTTTACATATTATTCCTGGTGTTTCGATATCATGCTTATTTATGAAAATATGATCTACATTTGTTTTCGTATTTCCATGTGGAGTTGTTTCTTGTTGTTCCGTAAAGACAATTTTTGAAACCATTACTGCACATAAGTTTTAGGTATTTCTGTAGGCTACTGCATTGTTTTTATTCATTTTGAAAAGATCTACATTTACATCGCCAATTAGTATAGTTGGACAGTTGTTTAATATATTTTCATTTTTTATGAATAGATTCTCTAATTCTTCAGTAAATTTACCTTTCTTTGTGTTTTGTTGGTTTATATATGGCTAAAATGTTAATATTTTGTGTTTGATAACGAAACATATTCGGTTTTATTACAAAACTTCATGATAAATAACGTGTTTTGTGAAAATTTTTGAATCATTTTCCAAAAAATTTCCTTGCTCCGACGTTTTAGTAATTTATAATTTAACATTTTGCTTAAAGAATGACAGACAGAATAACCTTTTTTATAATATATGTTTTTATAATATATAATAATAATAGCCGGGTACCGTCGCTTCGCTCCGGAACCCTTTCATATATAGCATTCAAAAAACAAACTTTATTTATTTAGCAAATTAATGTTGCGATCGTCGGAGAATATATAACTTCCCAGCCCGCTGTGGCTTCTCCGAATAACGCGGATGTATTGCGGGTCGGCGTCACAAACCGAAAATTCACATTTTTGCATGTATCTTGCAAACGCTGAAGCATTTGTGAATAAGTGATACATCGTTCGATAGAACTTTCAAATACCAACATTTTCTCAATATATTGTTCTCTTCCATCTTTTATACTTTTCGTTTAAATTGAGAAAAAGTCAAAATTTGACCCTTTAAAAGGCACCATCTTGGAAACCAAAAACTTTTTTCGAAAGATTTTTGTAGCATTTTGTTTGTCTTAAAAAGATCTACATTTTATCCATTTACATGACCAATCTATCTCTTATAGTTTGGTCACAAAATTGGAAAAACGTAAAGTCTTATGACAGACAGAATAACGCTTTTATAATATAAGATGATTTATTGTTCAGTTAGATTAAATTCTACCCTGTTGAATCCCCCCCCCCCCCCATGTCTCACCTCTTTGTTTCTTCTACAGCCTACTCTTTGTATTTTCTTGACACCCAGTTTCTGTGAATTTTGAAAAAATATTAATGATACTAACAAAGATGAAATTCTTTCATTAAAATACAAAGAAAGTAAAAATCATAATTTTCACCATTTGATAAGGCATGTGCATTCATTTTTCCAGTCTTCCACCAAATGCTACTACCATAAGTACATAATCGTGCGCCCAGATACAAAACTATTTTTTATTTTTTCCGTTTTTTATTTTTTGGTTGTGGAATAATGGAACTCCCGCCCCGGGCCCCCAAAGGCGTTGGTACGCCACTGTCTCCAAAGCCGCAGTTCAAAACTTTCTAGAAATCTCTCTCCCTTCTTTTTAATAGTCCATGATTCACTACCATATAACACCACACTCCAAACAAAACATTTAGCAAACTTTTCCTTAATTCTATTGAAATGCTTTGTGCTGTTAAAACAATGCTTTTACCTTTTCAAATGCTCCTTTACCTATTGCTATTCTACTTCTTATCTCTTCAGTACAACTTCATCCCATTTCACCAGACTTCCCAAATCTTTAAAAGCCTTTACTTGCTGTATAATCTTTCCTTCTAAGGATATATTAACATTACCTTCTTGGCTGCTTATTCTCATCATCTTGGTTTTTCCCACATTTAAGTTCATTCCAAAGTCTTTCCCAACTCTTCCTATACTGTCCATCATTTTTTGTAATTTTTCTTCTGATTCTGCCAACACTGCTTGATCATCTGCATACTTAATGGTTTTCAATCTTTCTCCTCCTATCACAACACCTCTTGCTTCACCTAAAGCTTTCGCAGTGAGTTGTTCTGCATATACATTCAAAAGCACTGGTAAAAGACAACACCCTTGTCTAACTCCTCTGCCAATACCCATCTCTTCAGTTTCATCATCTCCTAATTTTACAGCACTATTTGCCTACAATACATCTCCTTTATTAGTCTTCTATCCTTCCAATCAATGCCAATGACTTTTAAAATTCTCAGTAGTTCATACCAGTTAACCTTATCGAATGCCTTTTCCCAATCAATAAAACAAACAAATAAGTCTTTATTCACTTCTAACATTCTTTCTCCCATCTTTCTCAAGCATCCTATGGCATCTCTAGTTCCTTTTCCTTTTCTAAAACCGAACTGATCTTTACCCAAATTTTCCTCAATCTTCCTTTCAATTCTTTTTAGTATTAATAATTGCTAATTGCTTTTGTAACATGGCATATAAAATAACTGTCCTGTAATCTTTACACTCTTTGGCATTACATTTCTTTGGTAACGGAACTAAAATAGTTTTAAGCAGTTCCTCAGGCCAAATACCTGTATCATATATCATATTGATTAAATTTGTTAATCTACTTATTGCAGTTTTTCCTAAGTTCTTTAATGCCTCAGATGGTATTCTGTCACATCCCATTACTTTCCTTTCCTTGAGGTCTTTAATTGCCTTTTCCACTTCCTCTCTCAATGGTCCTCTTTCTGTTTCTTCACATTCCCATTCATCTTCCAGATCTACTTCAGAATGTCTAGCTTTACTATCATATAATATTTCCACATACTCCTTCCATATATTTTTGTGTTCTTCAACACTTGCTGTTATCTTCCGTATTTATTTAACATACCTTGCTTACTTATTTTCTTTGTCTCATTCTTTGTCAGCTCTTTAACTGTTTTATACATTTCTTCCAATCTTCCTTGTTTTTCTAAAATTTCCATCTCTTCACAATGTTTCTCCATCCATTCCTTTCTTGCCTGATCAGATAATCTTCTTAGTTCATTGTTGAGTTTCTTATATTTCGCTTTTCCTTCTTTAGTGTTTACATTTTTCCATCTTCGCCTTTCATCCATTTTATCTATCATGCTCTGAGTAATCCATTTCTTCCTGTTCTTAGTCTTTTGTGCAACTCCAACTTCTTCTTCTAAAGCTTTCCGCATTGCATCTCTAATATTATTCCATTCTTCTGTTACTACCTCACTCTGTCGTATATTTTCCAACTCTTCCTCAACATATCTTGAATACGCTTTATTTTTTTCTTTCTTCAATTTTATTATATCCCAATTCATTATCAACTTTCCTTTTTTGTAATAAGCTTCAGCCGTGTTCTTATTTCTGTTACCAGAAGATTATGGTCTGAATCAGTATCCGCTCCTGGATAGGTTTTTGTCATTTTAACATTGTTTTTAAATCTTTGATTCACAATCACAAAATCTATCTGGTATCTTGAAATATCGCCGGGTGCTTTCCATGTGTATAACCTTCGCTGATGATTCTTAAACCAAGTATTGGCAATCCATAAATCCAAACGCTCACAAAAATTCATTAATTTTTCTCCTCGTTCGTTTTTGTTTACCAAGCCCGTACTCCCCAACTACCTTTGTCCGTCTTACACTTCCCACTACACTATTCCAATCTCCCATCATTATCTTTCTCACCTGTCCCTTGCCATTCTCTTCATAGACTTCCTCTATTTGTTCATATATCTTATCAACTTCTTCTTCCTCTGCATCTGATGCTGGCATATAAACTTGAATAATGAGTGTATCTATCGGCTCACTTAAAAACTTAATAGCCAATATTCTATCACTAATTGGCATAACTTTTATTACATTGTTTTCTAAATTCTTCTTGTATATCAATGCTACACCATTTGCCTTATGTCCCCCCCCCCCTTTGCATATTATCTTATAATCATCCGAATCAAAGGTTGACATTTGAGTGGAAGAGTCTGTTAGCGATTACAAACAACAAATCTAGAGGTTACCAACAATAAATTTAATCAGGACTGAAAATAATCTTTAACTCTCAAATTTAAAGTTTGATTTTGATTGGTAATTTTGTTCAGTATTTTAGCCCTGCTGTAAAGTTGCCCTTAATATGAACTTTATATTCCAAAATCTAATCAGATATAGATAATAAGTCTAAACTCTTAATTGGATGCTGTTGTGCATCATTTGACCAAGAGCTAAAATTCGATTTTGAGATATTCGCATAAACGCAAAAGCTTATATATTAGTTCTCATTTTTAATGGAATGAAGAGTGTTATATAAGTTATCAAAATGAAGATAGTTGCACAGGGCAATTCTGATCATTATCAAAATTAATAATATGCTTCAAATGTCGTTATTCCCATGATGCAAATCTTTTTCGTTACGATTAGTCGATTGGCGTTTATTCAAAATTAATTTTCTGTAGAATTATGTTGAGATAGCAAGCGGAAACAATTTTTTTTAAGGAGTTTACACATTTCGCTAGTACATCGAGCAATAATTTTAAAAAAATATATATTTTGGCGCTTGATCAAATGATGCAAATATGAAGTTCGGTGTAGATCAGTCAGGGCCGCCCATGGGGGGGATAGATGGCGCAAGTTGCGCCATTGACAAAATTTTTTGGGGGGGGAATTTAAAAAAATCGGTTAGTATCCAGTAATCACAAAGTTATAAAATACTTACTAGTTCGCAGTAACTCTTATACCTTTCGTAAGTTTTTGATGATAGACGATAGACCTAATGAAAAGTAACATCGGTACAGTCTAGTCTTTGTCTTAATAGTATAAAAGTTTTTAGTGACCATTCAGCCAGGCAAAAGCTTCTATGTTGAGCTCTTGTCTCTCTGTAACCCATCCCCTCCCCTCTTGACCGACGTGTCGTCAAGACCACGCTCCCGCTAGCCCCTTCTCCTCAATCACCAAACGCCTCGTCTTGTGCCTTGTAACAATTTACCTTCAGTCGTGCACTGCACATCATCACGGATGAGTCAGTGCGCTAACACGTAGTGAGTGATCGTTGAGCCGTGGCGAGTTTTTTTTTTTCTTTGGTAATATTTATTTTTTTATTTTCTTTGGTAATAATTATGAGAGGCCTATAATTTTAAACTTTGTTTCAAAACAATTAGAACAATGCCTCGAAAATTAAAAAGAGCGTTTAAATATAAATGCTTAGAGCTCATGTGCAATACGGTGGTTCCTGAAAGCACTCTAAATATTGTACAACAAATGACATATTTTTCCCTTGAAAAGTTACTAAAAAATGGTAAAAACATGGACTGTACCCTAAATCCAATTCTTGTCAGTGACTTGT
>JAFIDM010009631.1:93529121-93553804 GCA_023159025.1 Thereuonema tuberculata | reverse complement strand
TATTATTATTAATTATTATATATTTTTCTTTAATCGACAACGGTCAACTTTGGACCACGAGCTAGCCCCACCTGACAAGTCAGAGAGAGTTTTTATATATTATTATATATCAATATTATAAAAACGTTATTCTGTCTGTCATTCTGTCATAAAAGTTGGAAGAGAACATTATATTGAGGAAATGTTGGTATTTCAAAGTTGTACCGAACGATATATCAGTCATTCGCAAACGTTTCTGCGTTTGCAAGATACATGCAAAAATGTGATTTTTCGCTTTAAATTTTTGGTGTGTGACGCCAACCCGCAATACATCTGAGTTATCCGGAGAAGCCACAACGGGCTGGGAAGTCGTATATTCTCCGACGATCTCAATATTAATTTGCTAAATAAATGAAGTTTGTTTTTTAATGCTATACGCAAGGGTTCCGGAGCGAAGCGACGGTACCCGGCTATTATTATTATATATTATAAAAACGTTATTCTGTGTGTCATTCTGTAAGCAAAATGTTAAATTACAAATTACTAAAACGTCGGAGCAAGGAAATCTTTTGGGAAATGATTCAAGAATTTTCACAAAACATGAAAATTTTGTAATAAAACCTAATATGTTTCGATATCAAAATGCTTTTGTGTTATCAAACACAAAATATTAACATTTTAGCGATATATAAACCACCAAACACAAAGAAAGGTAAATTTACTGAAGAATTAGAGAATCTATTCATAAAAAATAAAAAATATATTAAACAACTGTCCAACTATACTAATTGGCGACGTAAATATAGATCTTTTCAAAATGAATAAAAACAATGCATTAAAGAAATACCTAAAACTTAATAATGGTTTCAAAAATTGTCTTTACGGAACAACAAGAAACAACTGTACAATTCATGGAAATACGAAAACAAATATAGAGCATATTTTCATAAGAAAGCATGATATCAAAACACCAGGAATAAAGAACGAATCTCGGATAATAAGAGTTGAAAATAAGAAAATAACAGATCCAAATATCATCGATAAAGAACTAATCAATGAGGTTAACAAAACAAAATTCATGAAAATCTACATATATAAAAAGAAAAGTCCTGACTCACTGACTGACTGACTCATCAACGCCCATCCCAAACCCTTGGACCTAGAAAGCTGAAATTTTGCACAGATGTCCCCTTTATGATGTAGACAAGGAATAAAGCCGGATTTTTCGAAATTCCCACGGGATAGGGAATAATCTGGCAAACTGACCATGAAGTGTGTGGCGGCAACCCCAGGTATGTGGCAACCCCGCAATACACCTGAGTTAAGCGGAGAAGGCCACAACGGGCTGGGACGTCATATATTCTGCGATCTCAATATTAATTTGCTATATAAATAAAGTTTTTTTTTTTTTTTTTTTTATAATGCTATATATGCAAGGGTTCCGGAGCGAAGCGACGATACCCGGCTAGTATTTCTATAAAAAAAATGCTTCAAAATATTTGTTTTTGAAACGAACAGCCTCAAATGAATTTGCATGATATTTAGAAAGCCTTTAATGAAAACGTTTTTTATTATGATTTATTTGATAACACGAAAAAAAAAAAAATTAATCTCAAACAATTTTAAAAAACACAATTTTTATTTTTTTAAAAATGGGAGGAATGGAGAAAAAAATAAATAGGCCTATGCTTTAAGCTGGACCATTAATAACTTACGTACAAAGCAGGGCCGTAGCTACCACCGGGGCAGCCGGGGCAATGCCCCGGGGCCCCCAGGCCTCTAGCTACGGCACTGGTACCAAGTTTGATGGAAATACGTCAACCGTTTTAACGTGATACGAGTACAAACAGTAAAATAGACAGGACTAACATGTGGAATAGTAAGACTTCGCATGCTCAATAATTATATTAGATAAAAAAAATAAACAAACATACAAGTATTCTGGGTTTTTTTCTTTGACAATTTATAAGATAAAAGTAATATATATATAGCAGCGAAATAAAATCGTGATATCATCGTATTTGTGATACTTCTGCCTCTCGAAGTTAACTTTAAAAATGCTAAAGCTTTCAAAAGAAATCCGACACAACAAAAAACAATTAAGCGAGCCTATTAAATGGATTGAAAAATGCAATGCACCAGTCGTGATGTTGATAACAATCAGAGCGATTACACGTCTCATGGAACTACTGATAAGCAAACTTATATAATCGTCGCAGAAAATTTTAAAAAAGGCAGTATTGTTTTAATTTGATTTTTTTTTTAAGAAAATTTTAACGTTTATTATACTTTATTTTCAGACGAGGAAAGTTGATACAAAATTTGATTAGGAACTTTTTTAATTGTAGTATTTTTTTTCTTTTTAATTTTGTTGTAAGGCCGTGGGTATACCCCACAAGTAGGCTTATGGTACAAACCCTAGACAGAGCATGCCATAGACGGCGGAAGAAAAGAAAGAAACAGGCAAACTCCGGAAACATCCATACCGACTGCGAGATTCAAACCTAGAATCAGACATATCAGCCTCGTGGCAGACTGTCACTTGATCGCCTTGTGCCTGAAATTGTCCTATACGATTTACTTGAATAAAAATCTTTTTTTCAAGTTATTTGCATAGTTAAAAAATTTTAAGTTGGAGGAAATAGTGTTATTTTTTTATTTTAACATTTTATTGGTAAATGAAAAAAAAGAAAAATTTGAATAGTTAGGACGATGAAAAAAAAAAAAAGAAGCTTCTGTGGTATGATGTGTTTAATATAATATATATTAAATTTATGTAGAAAGATAAATTTTTCTACATCTAAGTAATATGTAAGCTTTGATATTATCTTTTATTCGACATTCAAAGTAAAATAGTCAGGATATGTATATTTGTTTTGTTTTTGTTTTTCATCTCTTTGAGTTTAGGAAAAAAACAAACAAACATATAATTAATTTTAAAACAGATCGGCTTTTAAATAATGTTATTTCAAACGGAATGATCAAAAATTAATTTAATTTGACTACAGTTTCAATTCAAGACATCCAGCGCCACAATAAAGATACAATAACAAATGTTGTTTGATATCACGGAATTTGATAAGACAATCAATGTAATCTTTATCAAATCAATGAATTAATCTGTATCAAATTCCTGCGGTGAAATGGAATGTCGTTTTTACGTATCTAAGGAAACGGTTAGAAATAAAATGGAAGATTTACAAATAAATGAATAAGAAACAATTGAAAGTATAGAAGTCTACGCAGGGGCGGTCTGGCATCATTGGGGGCCTTTCGGCTGGAAACGAATTTGGGGCCCTTTAGGCTTTACTTACCGGGGGTGGGGGGGCTCTGGGGGTTATTTTCATTACTACACAATAATATTTTTATTATTTTATTTTTATTACTATACAATAATATTGTCATTATTTACATTATTTATAAAATTTCTGTGTACTGTGCGGTTTTGAAAGGCAGAGTTACCACTGCCGGACGATTTTACTCCACAGAGGGGTGATACGCTGAGATGGGTACTTTCCTAAGAAATTCTTTTGGACATTTTCGCTTTTAAGAAAAAAATAACGTGGAGCATTTTTGCAAATTGATAATAAGCTATTCATAAGTTTTACTAGACCGTAGTCTACCAAAAACAAAAAACAACACAATTACACTAAGCCAATAACTTTTTCCTTAATTCTTCGCTAGTATTAGCTACTTTATCTATGATTAGATCTTTATCTAAACTAGGCCATCCCCCTGTCTCCCCCTGGTAAGTATCAGATAATCAAGAACAATCGATTCCAAGCGGTTATGGCAAAAAGTGATATTTTATTCCTTTTTGAATGAACTCATTATTTGATAGCGCGCGAACAAGTAGAATAAAAGTAGGGTTGGATATTGGAGGACCAGTAGTAGTCCAATGGTTAGCGTTTCTGACTGCGAGGACGAAGGTCTTCCGTTCGAATCCCATGTAAGTCGAAAAAGAAAAAAGAAAAAAGAAAATTTATAATCTGACTTTCTCAGCAAGGGAAACTAATAATTAGCAATTGCCCCGGACAGACAAAGCAATAAATTTTTTTAGTAATATAGATTGAAAAACAAATCTCGTTCCACATTCATTGGAATCAAGTTGGACAATGTATCTTGAATCATTGATCTAAGCCTAATTTTTACCTTAGAAAATACCCTTTCACATGTTACTTGCGTACATTGAAGGGTAACAACAAACTTGTATGCTGTGTATAGGTTAATAAAAAGCCTAGATTGAGATAATTCATAAATAATGGGGAAAGCAATGGCCAAACATTTGAAGCATTGTCTATTTTTGGTGCAGTGGACAAAATTTTCTTCTTCTTCTTTCTTCTTCAGTCAACATGATTATTTTCACTGTCTTCTTGACTAGGCATATCTTCTTTTTTATCATATTCAACTTTTTCACTCTAGCATCTCGTTAAACTCTCGTATTGATCTGCAAACTGTTTTAGCTCTATTAGTAAAATACTTCTGTCAACTTTACACAGTTTGGCAATGATACATAGTATGTCGGGAGGAAAAGTATCTATGTTTGTTATTTCACGAAACATTAGGTTCTAGCCAAGAGCAATCTTTTAAAATGTCTTTGTTGGGTACGAATCTTTCTTCAGTACTTGTTTTGGCACAGACCTCTTGCCGACCAAATATTTAAGTAAATTATAGACACGTTGAACTCGCTTTTCCCGGTTTCTGGGGCTTAAGATCGCCTGTCTGCATTTATACGATAAACACGTTGATTTTGCATCCCTCGGTTTCATGGGTTTAAGATCGCCCGTATTAATTACGTATTAATTACTATCTACCTACACTAGTGTGCAAAACTTAAGCAACAACGTCATGTTTCAGCATACAGCCATGAAATTGGAGAAAAGGGTGTTTTGCATTCCATACAATGAAATGCCAACGCAGTAGAAAGGTGATGCATATGCAAATATCAGGATCATGAAATCAGAGGTGGCGTGAGGGAACGCAAAACACGTGGAGGCTGCGCGCACAGTGCAAGGCAACTTCAAACGAAGGAGGAAAGACGCATTTCCAGACATTCCCTGCAAGTGAAAATGAGAGCGTATGTGCAATATGCCTACACGACACCACCAGGACGCCTTTATACGTGGCAAGCTTGAGGAGGGGCGTAGTTTGACGAGTGTTGCCCAAGAGTTTGAAATTGACAAAAGTGTTGTTTCACGAGCATGGAAATCCTTCCAAAGGACAGATACAGCTGTAAGAAAGGTTGGTAGTGATTGGTCAAGGAAAACAACGGCTAATAATGACCGATATATCGTCTTGCAGGCGAAAAGAGATCGAAACCAGATAGCGGGCAACATTGCTCAACAGCTTCGTACGGCAACCAGGCGACAGGTGTCCCGGTTTACTGTGGCCAGTCGCTTTCATAAAGCTGGCCTATTCGCCCACCGTCCTGAACGCTGCCTACCTTGACATCGGCAGCACCGTTTACAATGGTGTAATGAACACAAAGACTGGACATCTCTTCAATGTAATCACGTCCTCTTTATCGATGAGAGTCGTTTGTGTCTCTCAAACGATTCTCGGCGCCAGTTGATATGGAGAGAGATAGGAACATGCTTTCATCCCACTAACATCAGGGAAAGAGACCGTTGGGGTAGTCCTGGCGTGCTTGTGTGAAGGCATTATGATGAACAGAAGGACGGAGCTCCACATTTTCGACAGAGGTTCAGTTACCGGAGATCGTTACTGTGATGAAGTTATCCTCCCCCACGTGCATCTGTTCCGAGGTGCCATTGGCCATTGTTTTTATGGACGATAATGCAAGACCACAAAGGACCCGTGCTGTGCAGGACTTACTCGAAACTGAAGATATCCGTCGAATGGATTGGCAAGCGTTTTCACCTGATTTAAATCCCATTGAACATATGTGGGATGCTTTGGGGAAACGTCTGACTGCACGATCATTTCCTCCGGAGACCACCAGACAACTGACACAGATGCTTATCGAGGAATGGGTACTCTTACTTCAAGAACTGTTAGATAATCTGGTGTTGAGTATGGACAGACGATGCAACGCAACCATTTCAGTTTTGGAAGGTCATGTCCCTTACTAAGGGTGTTGCGTTGTTGTTCTCCCTCTTGGCGATAGTGTTTTGTACCATTCTGTCAATAAAGCCTTTTTCTGTTTCGTTCTATACTGTATGCGTCAATTTCATTTCTGTTACTATGCTTTCGTCAACCTTTCAGTACTATCTTGTGCCTCTGTAGTATTTTCATGTAGTAATTTCATGTCTCCCAGTTGAGTTTGTGCGGATTTACAGCAAAGTCAGCAATGTTGCTTAAGTTTTGCACACTAGTGTATATTAATTCTCTTACAAAGTTTAATCTTATAGAGCTTCAGACAGTTATGTTGATTTTGGGGCCCTGAATGCAAAATTAAATTTTTTTTTTCTATCCGGCAGTAACATGTAAATTCCCGTTCAGGGCCCCATCATAGTGCTTAGTAATGAAGGCTATATTGGGGCCCTAACAGAGGAGCGTAGCAATCCAAATGCAGAAGCCAGATTAACTTTACTTTCCAACGGAGAACGGACTGTACTAATTACGCTTAGTACAGTCTGGTAGCAGGCCCATACCCGCCCATTAGCTGACGAGCAAGTCAGTTAACGTAAGACCCGCTTCTAAGCGAACTTCTAGTCTTCTTATTAATGAGTAATAGTAAACACAGTTCCCGATATAGGAACATGAATAATCAGAAATTAAAAATAAAGATAAATCTGGGTAAAAAAAATAGCGTATCCTGTTCTCCATTGTTTTTAACTTTCGAGTGTGAAATTACTAATTTTACTTTCACTCATCTGCCCAGTGCCCCGTCGGGGGCCCTCCCTGGGTTCTCTGGGCTCGGGCCGTCGGCGATCGCCGACTTGCCGACCTGACCAGACCGCCCCTGAGTCGACGCAAGTGTTTTTTGCTATTATTTATTTATTTTCGAAAATCAATATAAATTTGTCAGAAATTTCCGTATTTTAATAAAATTCTCTTTGACAATTAGATTTCAACAATGAACTCAAGTACTACTGTTTGATAATCCATCGGTTGTGGCAAATGACCCATGAGTTACGATGCTGAGATTAAGTCATTAAAATACACTCATGGACAAAAAAATTAGCGCACCAAGAAGGAGTCGTCATAATGAAACGAAAATTTACATACGTAATGACTACTTTGATATAAGTAAATGATTAGAAAATCAAAGAAAAAGGATAATTTATTTCAGAGAAAAAGGCAAAAGAACGGAGGAGTTAATACTCCGTTGGACCCCCTCTAGCGTGAATGCACGATGCGATACGATCGGGCATTGAGTCATACAAGTTCTGTATGATGTCTTGAGACATTTCGTTCCATATTTGCTGTAACCTTGCCTCTAGTTCGTTCAAACTCGTGGGATGCCCAACTCGTCGTCCCAAATGATCCCACATATCCTCGATTGGAGACAAATCTGGGGATCGGGCAGGCCAAGGAAGGGTAGTAGCAGTGCGGAGACAGTCTTGTGACACCCTTGCCGTATGAGGTCGAGCATTGTCTTGTTGAAAAATGGCTCCTGGGAGCCGTTGCATGAGTGGCAACACATGTGGTTGCAGGATTTCATGAACATACCGCTGGGCTGTCGTGGTGCCACGGAACAATACTAGGGGTGACCGTGTATTGTAGGCAATGGCACCCCATACCATCACACCAGCTGTGGGAGCGGTGTGTCGCTGTACAGCAAAGGCAGGATTGAAGCGTTCACCACGGGCTCTCCACACACGAACACGATTGTCATCACTGCCGAGATTGAATCTAGATTCGTCGCTAAAGACGACCTGGTTCCATTCCGCTGCAGTCCAGTTTCCTCGTGCGTGGCAAAACTCCAAACGGAGGCGTCGATGGGTGGGCGTCAAGGGCAGCACACGTAATGGGCGCCGCGATACCAACTGTCCTTCAGCCAGGCGCCTTCGTATGGTTCGAGAAGACACAGCGGCCCCTAGTGAAGGTGCTACCTGTGCCTGGATGGCGGCCGATGAAGCAGTTGGCTGTACGCGTGCATTTCGGACTATGTGGCGGTCTTCTCGACGACTGGTCTGTCGAGGGCGTCCTGAGCCTGGTCTTCGTGTACATGACATCTCTTGGGTCCACTGGTCCCTCACAACACAATCAGAGCGGCCTAATTGACGAGCTACTCGCCTAGCTGACTACCCAGCTTCCATCATTCCGACGATTCTCCCTCTCTCAAACTGCGACAACTGCGTATACTGTCTTCGAACACGGCGTAATGGCATGTCTACCTCAGCTCTTCCTTTGTAAATGATTCAGCAAACTCAAACAAGCTTTGGTTACCTGTTTTATACTCCACAGAGTACGATGTTCAACGCCCTCTACCGGCTATACGTAATGCGCAATCACGCTGCATTTCTAATCATTTGCATATCTCCCCGACATGTACCTTCATTGCAAGTTTCGTTACGATCCCGCAATTATTTCTTGGTGCGCTAATTTTTTTGTCCATGAGTATACATAGGACAATGGGGTAGCTGCTTGTTTTTGAATATAGATTCAACGCTTCAGGGGATCTGATGAAGTGTTAAGAACTGGAAACTCTGACACTACCGATTTATCGAGGGGGGGGGGGGGTGTTGTTAAGGGCTGTTATCCTCCTCCTGCCTCCGAAAATAGGTATGTAGGAATATTCCACGGTAATCTTGACCCTTGGGGATGCTGGAGTTAAGGCTGTCAACGTTGTAATGACCCTAGATTGAGTTGAGTTTGGGTGGTCAGTCCAATTCTCTCCGCTTTTATGCCCGGGGAAGAAACCTGGTACCATTCTACTGGGTGGATCCTAGGACTCAGGAGAATTCAGCTAGGGAAAAATCCCAAACCTCCATTGAGGTCAGTGATTGAACCCGGCTCCGCCAGGCCACAGTCAAGCACTTTACAACTTGACTTCCGGGTCCACTCCGAAAATTGAAGAAACCATTGTACACCTAACTTTGGTTGAAAAGCCATCATTTTATTTGTAAACATCTTCTATCCGAAAAAGGACACAACTTTTTTTAATTTTGGTTGAATGACTAACAACCAAAAAGACCATCAAAACCTCTCCCATTCCAAATTTGAGGATACGCCTCTAATTGGTTACCTGCTCCCAACATAGACCAATGCTATTTTTGATCAACGACAGTTTATTATGGGTGATAGAAAAATTAATAAGTAACCGTATTATTCGAGATGTAAACCTAGGACCATAAAAATTCGCTCCTCAAAAGTAAAATATGGAATGAAGAATAATATTAAAATAATTATTGAAAAGTAATTTGAAGTAATAAACAAAGATAGAAAAAGTGTAGGAAAATAATTCATACTAATCTTTATGAAAGTATATATTCAAAGAATGATTAGTTCACTCCGCACGTTAAAGAACGTTTAATGACTCTAAATAAGCAGTGAATTAACTATTTTTGGTTTATTCACTCACGGACACATTTTACAATTAAAATGTTAAGAAGATAAATTTACTGATAACGTTGGATATGCAATGCAGATAAAACCTACATTAATAACCATTTAAAGTCAAATAAGGAGATCACAAGAGATTTGAATCGACATTCAAATCTGTCTTTATGGATTCTCAATCTTTTATTTACAATGGTTTATTAGTATTAAGCATCGTTTAGCATGGAAGAACTTATTATTCAATATAGAACTTGTTAGTTACGAAGGCGGTGATTTAATTGTTCGAGTTTAAAATTGGCCCATTTAAACTAGTATCAAAGATTACTTAACAGTTTTATTTTATATCCGGTTAGATGACTGCACATTGGTATTAGTCTTCTAGCTCTTGCTTAATTTTGATAACACATTCGACACATTAGAGTGCAATGAAGGAGAAAAGTATTTAAACTACATCCTTTTACTGTATTGAAAGTGATTCAGTAGATTTCACCTTTATTCCATCTGTAATTGATAGAATCCTGATTCTTCTTAACATTCAAAATAGATTGATCCTTTTAAATATTAAGGTTATGTTCTCTTTAAATTTAGAAATGCTGAATACAGCAAGGGGATTTCTTGATGAAGTCTCTCCTGTCTTGGAAGAATTAAGATGCTTTAGTATTCCTGAATTCAAGCAATAGTAATTCCCACAGTGTAAAATGTAGATGACGAGAAACGATTGGAGGGATCAATTTTCATACCCATCATAGTTGTAACACACTTGATACGTCTTCCGGTCGCAACTTCGGGATGTTGGATTTCGTAGTTGTCTAATTATATTAAATAAATATAGTGCTCAATTCTTGCAAAGAATTCTGTTCAAAGGAAAGCATTTTTTAGTCGTTTCGTTTCCCGAAATTAACAAAATTCATTTCTCTCTCTCTCTGTTGTGATGTCATTATATAGACACTGATCATCTAGAACCAGGTTAAGGAGCATTTGAGTGTTTATGTAGACCACTGATATCAATGTCGAGAGATGAGCTTTGTAACCCCCATTACATCCGAAAAAAAGAAGAAATCCAGCATAAAGGAAGCTAAAGAATGACAATACGAATATTGAACTTTAATGTAGTCACAAAACTCTTAGTTTTTATTAATTCTCGAAGCACTGCTAAATAATGTAAAGTGCACAGGAAAATTGATCCAGTGAAGACAATCTCTTTGCACCAAACATGATGAGATTAGTTGTCACTGAGTCATTTGGAAAAATAACTCCTAATCTGTCTCCGTGGTGGAACTGTTTTCCGATACAGAATCGCTGTAAATGGGTGTCCTTTTATGTTTTTTAAATTTTTTTTGTATTTCAAAAAGAATCCTTTCTAAAATATAACAGATTTTAAAAACAAGGAATAAAACATTTACATCTCAATTTAACTCAACTATATAGGATTCTTTTTGTCAAAAATATTAAGAAAAGCAATCCACTAATTTAGTTTAATTAACTTAATTATTAATTATTACTTAAACAATATGTATAGTCCTGAGATTTGAATGAATATGTAAAGAAAACAAAATACTTTGTTACAAGAAGATATCATTCTTAGAATCAAAATAACACAAAGATTATATATAAATACATTTAAAGAATATATTCTAAAGAAAAGGAGCTTCTACAATCGGATTAGTAGGTTGGTAAAGATGGGAGAATACAAAAAGGAAATTGTAAGATGGGAATGATTTTGGAGTTTCAATAAAAATTTAATTAAGAAAATCATTTAAAAAATCACTGTGATTCTACGGATAAAATGTAGATCTTTTTAAGACAAACAAAACGCTACAAAAATCTTTCGTAAAAAGTTTTTGGTTTCCAAGATGTCGCCTTTTAAAGGTGTCAAATTTTGACTTTTTTTTAAGTTAAACGAAAAGTATAAAAGTTGGAAGAGAACATTATATTGAGAAAATGTTGGTATTTCAAAGTTCTATCGAACGATATATCAGTCATTCACAAACGTTTCTGCGTTTGCAAGATACATGCAAAAATGTGATTTTTCGCTTTAAATTTTTGGTGTATGGCGCCAACCGGCAATACATCTGAGTTATCCGGAGAAGCCACAACGGGCTGGGAAGTCGTATATTCTCCGATCATCTCAACATTAATTTGCTAAATAAATAAAGTTTGTATTTTTTAATGCTATATATGCAAGTGTTCCGGAGCGAAGCGACGTTACCCGGCTAGTTAAATTATATTTCGATAGGACATTCCAGTACAAATAAGAGAACATAATAGGCCTGATTTGACATTATTCGGCAAGAAGATGAAAATATTAAAATTAACAGACATCACTACACTGATGAATGACAAAGGGACTAAAAGATACATCGAAAATTTAGCAAAGTATTCTGAATTAGTTATTGGGTTAAAAAAAAACAAAAAACAAAAAACAATGGCAATGAACAAACTGTGGCCATCATCACAGTAAGTAATGGTGTAATTTATAGAACTTTGAAAAATAATACTTCTGTTTGGGGCTCAAAGAACAGATCCTCTCTGAGCTACAAAAGGCTGTCGTCCTAGATTTATGTTGTGAAGTTTCTCGTAATAGATATTCAAAATAAAATATTTGTTTTGAATATTGATTATTCCCAAAATATTATAGTAACTGGCTATCGCGGGAACAGTATTCATGTAATCCCTCGTTGGTGGGAATGTTTATATTGGATGTAGTAGAGGGAGATGTAAGGGATCTGTAGAATTCTTTCTCATTGTATTGGAAAAAGGTTGTTCTGTTGTTTGCATAGCCCATTCATACTTACACAAATTAGAGAAGAAGTCGCTGAATCCAATCATAGGACATCCCACCCCACCCCTTGTAGGCTAAATAGTTTTAAAAACAAAGTTTCTTTGACGGTTTTCCTATTGATCAATGGAAAAGGTAAATAAATTATTTTTGTGAACTTCTTTTAACTTCAACTATTTATCTACATAATCAGCAGATTCAAGATTCATAATCTTATTCTTTTAAAAGAAATTAAAAATAACTGGAGAATGTGGGAGTCATTAGCCCATATTGTCCTCGATCATGCCTGCCCTTATCAGAGAATGCTAATAGAAGTGGATTGACATTAAACAGTAGCAGATGAATGCATAAAGAGAAATTCATAAACAAGCTCTTTAGATGTTTAACTGATTTAAAACTAAAAATATTTCTCAATTCTAATACGGAATAAAAAAAAATGCCAGTACATTTGAAAACATTTTCAACCTTCAAATTTGTTATAGTCTACAAAAAAGTAAATCTGAAAGGAATTCTCTATAAAACAATACTAAATATATAGTAATAAGAATAAACTTCTTTTTTGTCAAAAACTAAATTATTATTGAAAGCTTTTGTCAATTTTTTATAAATGTTTTGAAATTATAAATCGAAATATTGTAATGGTATATTCAAAAATAAAAATAAACAAGTAAAAATAATTTTGTGCTAAAAGCATAAATTTAAGGATGACTCTTAATAATAAAAAAAAATTAAAAATAATAATTAAAATTAAAATAATAATTAAAATTTAAAAAAAAAAAAGAAGTACAAAAACGTAAGGAAAAATAAAAAAAAAAGTTAGGAAAATAAGAAAAAGAAAAATATGAGATTTGAACGGACAACCTTCAATATATGAATCCGAAACCTTAACCATCAAGCAATAGGCTAGCTAACAACTGAAACATTTCTAACATTTAAGCTAATAGCGAAAATCCAATGAAAACGATGCCAAATATCTCGAACATGGGAGGGGGGGGGGGCCTGTAAATACCCCATTCCTACAGTGTTTGGGCCTGTGAACACGATGGTGAAATCCGTTGATTGATCCGACCTTTCGTTCGGGAGTTTTAGAGGGCTACAATGGCAATAATGATAAATATCTCAAATATGGGGGAGGGGTCCTGTAAATACATTCCTACAGTGTTTGGGCCTCTGAACACGATGGTGAAATCCGTTTGTCGATCCGATCTTCGGTTCGGGAGTTGTTAGGGGTGAACGGACAGGACAAACGAAATAGCTACCGATTTTGTTCGCTATCACAATAGGTCCCAAATCGGTCGCTAATAAATCATCTCCCCATGCGATGTTAAATGTACTTTTAACACTGATATTGCAATTCTCACAGTCGGAAAGAAAATTCACCGCTTTTCACGGATGAAACAGTGTGGCAGACCATGAAAGCGTAATTAAGTTTCGAAAGCATTTTGACAATTTTATTACAAGAAAGTAAGGCAATCAGTTGAAGGTTGCTTTACTAGGCATTGGATTAAGCAAAACGTTGTGAAGCTGTTGTACAGACTTCTAAATTGTAGTAAATACGACCATCGAAGAGTACAGAATGAGACGAAGATAGCACACTGTCCACCACATTATCGGTACCTAATCTTGTTAAGAGATCATTATCTGCACTGGTTTGCAGGTGGATATTGCAGTGGAGTTCAATGATGTCCTATATAAGTTTTTTTTACTGCAGACAGATCCAGAGATCTTGCTGGCCTGATGCTGACAGCCCATGGTAGTTATCTGACAAAATTTGCTGTGTGTAGATGTGCATTATTTTGCTGAAAAATGTTTCCAAGCATCCCTCTTACGAAAGGGATAAATGCAACATTTCTGATATGCATCCCTTACAGTCGAATTGCAAGGACAGTGTGCGCCAAAACAAACGATATTGAACGTAACAAGCCTTTGTTGTTCATGCACACCACGTGATGACCTCATCGAACGTCGTCGTGGAAACGTAACAGTATGCTTATGTTGGTTGAAGCTTGATAGATGTTCAAATGGTGCTAACAACGGAGGAAAAATTTATATTGTGGAGCACTATTTTCGGTCATACGCAGTTCGACGATCAAATTGCTATACGTTGAAAATGCATTTCGTGAACGATTTCAAAAACCCCACCGACAAACATGGTTATGTTAGCCATCAATAAAAAATTACATTCTGACACTGCGCAAAGGCTGCACCGGACGTCCAGTTACAGTGAGAACAAATGCGAATCGAGGAAGGCTCCTCAAGCAGGTGTTACAATAGCCTAAAAAAAAGTCTCCGGCGAATATCCTTAAAAATGAATCTTAATGAAACATCTATGAGACCAATATTCAAGGAAATTGGTGGTTTTGCTTATAAGATACAGACCAGACAACGTCTGAGCAATGCTGACAAGGACGCGAGAATTGCTTACTATGCGAAGATGTTAGCGATGACATAAGATGATGAAGCTTTCCTGTCAAATGTCTGGTTTTCTGATGAAAGCCATTTGAATGGATTCATCGATCGACAGACAATCAGCTTTCTGGGATTTGAACGGCCGCACATCATTGTGGACCCCTCCATACTGAGCGTGTAACAATATGGTGTGCGGTGTCTGCAAACGACATCTGGGGCCTTTATTTTCTTGAGGATGATCATGGCAATCCTGTGACTGTGAACCAGGTGCAGTACAAAGAAAACATTCTCACACCATTTCTAGGGGATCTCATCAGATTCTGCCGTGCACGTTACTTGCCATTTCGAATGCAATGGTTCCAGCAGAATGGGGCCTCTTGCCACACAGCGAGGGACATGCTTTAGTTGCTTCATGTGAATTCCCGTGGAACAGCCTTCCCATTTCCGTCTCATTCCCCTGATTTTACACCACTGGACGCTTACATTTGGGGTATGCTGAGGGAAGCCATTTTCCAAGAGAACCCACCGGCAACCATTGGCGACTTACGTTAAAAGATTGTGACATGCGTCAGAGGAATGAAGCAACCTCTCTTCAGGGACATGTTTGAGAATCTACGTGAGTGTTACGAGTACTGCTTGCAATGCAACGGACAGATATCGAACACGTGCTATGCCTCAGAAAACGTAGAAATTGACTTCCATCTACCACGAGCTTCCTCTACTATTTGTATTCTGTTTCTCACATAAACATTTTTTATACACAAATATTTCAGTATCGTTTGTTTTGGCACATACTGAAGTATTAGAGGTGTTCTCACGTCATACCAAAGCTGATTGCTCCGATACCGTGACCTTTGCTGCTTCTTGAATAATTGTTCTCCATGTCTTCTAGCTGCATGGACTCAGTGATCATCGTACTCCAGACAAAAGAAACATTACTGAAGATTACATAACACCATTATTATATGGAAACACTTCATCATTAGTGAAGATGGCAAATTGATTAGGACAGGAGACTTGGTGAACCCATTCATGAAATTTTGCTGCTACATATGCGATAGGGGTTTACATGTGATGAGAAGGCATGTAGTACTATTTACCACTCTTCTGATAGTACATCGAGTGGCTGTGGGCGACGTAAGCTTTTCGTCGGATCATGTTTTGCATGTTATGGTCGTCCTGCATACTCCATTTCTTGGCTGACAAAAAGTCATGCCTTTTAGACAAACTGCTACCAATGTTGATGTATAAAAGCTTTGATCCTTTCTATACTGAAATGCATAGTCGCAGTTTTTGGCTAATCTATTACCTTGGCATTGCATGTATACTTCACTTCCTCCTAAAATTTGCAGCTCGAATCCACAAGATTCTTCTAAGAAGAAACCGAACGTAATTGTAAAGTTATGGCAGAGGTGTTCTAGCTAAAATTACTTAGTAACTTGCTTAAAAATCGGTGCAATAGAGGCACCTGCTGATTTCTATGCACTCCTCGTCATTCCTTCTGAGTGGTTGCGACTTAATTGTCCTAACAGGCTGCATTATAAAGGAACTAAGAAAATTATTATTATTGTTATCATCATTAAAATTTGTTGATGTTGCTATAGTTATTAAACAATAAAGAATAGATACATAATGTTCTTATTAGAGGAAGTGATAGACCTCCGGTCGCAGTGCTTGGCTTCTCTGACCCAAGATTCACTACATAACATAACATAACATAACATAACATAACAGTGTACATCTGAAGAACAACAGTAAAAAAAATACAAATCAAGCAAATTACTGTCTATTAACAGGCTAACCTACAGTTTTTAAATTATTCACATCATATACAGTGAAACCTCCACTAACGGACACTCCCGAAAAGCGGACACCTCCCAATAACGGACAATTTTGCAATCGCCAGTCCCTTAATATATACTTTTCCGTGTATTGACCTCCGATTAGCGGACACTCCCAATAATGGACAACATTCTACAGAAAATGAACGATCTTGTGTTCTTTTTCAAAAGCAATAGAATCAGGCTACAGTAATACGTAGCATCCAGAGGGAATTTTGAAATTTTGGATCACGAACTCCAACGAAAACTCCAAACACATCAAAGTTCGGAAACGGAGACAAGTGCGATCGACTCTATTGTCTTCGATTGGTTTTGCGCTGCACGAGCAAAAAGCATTCCCATTAGTGGGCCATTATTGCAAGAAAAGGCGTTGGACGCAAAGGGGACTCTGATGGTCTTGCAAAGTTAAACAATTTAAATATTTATATTGAGAAACATGTTTTCAATGCAAAACAGAAATGTCAAACTCTGTTAACTAATTACTTTAGTTAATAAAATTAATTTTCTAATCCGTTTGTCTTACTTAAAATAAAGAAAAAATTATAGTACTGTAATTAATTTTGTCATTATTTTAAGTAAGACTAATGTAATAGTATTCATTTAAAAAGGAAAATAGTAAACAGTTTGCACTTGTTCATATTTTCTCATAGGGCAATGTTAATTGTAGAAATTTAAGATTGCATGTAATTTTTCATTACATGACATGCTTAAGTTAAAAAAAGAAAAAAAGATAGTCCTCCCCAAAAGCGGACACCTCCCAGTAACCGACGAAACTTCCGGTCCCGTGACTGTCCGCTATTCAGAGGTTTCACTGTATTAATAAGTAAATCTACAAATATATGTTTACAATAATTACATAACAACATCAGAGTAAAAAAATTATAGAAGAAAGTCCAAAGTTGTATGGATCAATTAATAGTGGACTACGCTATCTAGTTATCAGAAAAGAAAGAAACTGTTATGCCTACATTGCCTTCAAAAGGTGTATCACATCGGATATCACTGATACACTGTATTACTGACGCTTTAAAATTGTAGAAGGCAGATAAAAAACTAACAATTTTCTTCATATCCCCATGGCAAAATAGAACATTAGAGCATTACCTATAAGTTATAGGTAAATTTAGTAGCATTATGTAGAACAATCAGTTTTCAATGTGATAATCTTCCAAGGAGACTCAATAAGTACCTTATGATTCGATAAAGATGGCACTCATTCTGCATTTAACAACATTAAATGAGGTATAAAATACAAGGTAAGAAATTAAACCAAACTGTTTCACAGATTATTAATCGAAGCGAGCCTCTTCCCTGGAGCTTTAGGCAAAAAAACAAAACAAAAACGAAGCACTCGGAAGGAATCATTCAATCGAGATGCTAATTGGTATATTCAATGAACATATACCGGAAAGGAAATAACTGCAATTCCAGAGAAGTTGTACCATTTATTCGGATAAAATAGCTACCTGAATGGAACAAGTCAGTATGTTGTAGCTCCTCCTCTAGCTTGCATACATACGGTTACCCTGCGTGTCCAATTAGGGTGTCTGGCTAATCGTAGGAAATTGCTTTCCAGACACTCAGTCCCGGTGTGCAAGCCGTTTGCAATTCCACGGTAAAGCCAGGATCTGTGTGCTGACTGGACAGTCTCCAGACACGTATGGTGTCATCGGACCCCCAGTGCAAATCGTGACTCATCACTAAAAACAACACGACTCCACTCGACATTATCCTGCGTTGATCGAGTGCAACCCGTGTCAGCAATGCTCGGTGGTCAGTGGTGGGCAATGGAGTGGCCTTCTCGAATGTAGTCCTCGTGCCACAAGTCGTCTGGCAACGGTCCATGCCTCTAGACACCACAAATTGGCCACGGATGGTTAAGAGCGACGAATTCGGTGCTGTTCTTGCGGCTCTCACAATTGCTCGATCCTCCTGTTTTGTCATATCCCTCAGCAGTCCACTGCCCACGTACCTCTGTGCTGTGACCTGCTCGATCCAAAGGCATTAACATCGGATTGCCTGCTTGTTCCGTTCCAAATATCGGGCGATACGATTTCAAAACGCAGGGTGATTTGAACAACTGCCCTCTTTCAGCCCAATAATACGTCCTCATTCAACTTCTCGTAATGTGCACGGTTCAAACATCGAGACATTCCCACAGTCCATGAACGCTAATGCAACCCGCAATCTGTTGTCACAATTGTTCCTGCGTGCAACCTTTTCTCTTGATAAACCTTCCTCGATGGGCGGTTCCCATGTACTATGGCGGGTCACTATTTAGTCAGTGGCAGGCCCGGACTGGCCCACCGGGACACCGGGACATGTCCCGGTGCGCCCCCCCCCCTCCTTTGGCTTTGTCTGGCGCCCTTCCGCCTTCGAGGAACAAATTTAATAATATAAAAAATTAGATTATATTAAAAATCCACCAAAAGTATTCGACTTTAAAATATAATACCTATAAGAACCTCCCTTCATAATATAATAATGCTATATTATTAGATATTATGAAATATAATATTACGCATGAGCATGATGCAAATGGTGCACTTCGTCGTACGGAGATTTGCAGCGTGGATTGACTTGGCTGTGACAGTCCAAGCGCCAAGCGCTCTACGCTCCCACGGTCGCTGCGATGCTTGACTGGTGACTACTGACTGCCCGCCGCCTGTACCCGCTTTGTTCAGTACAGTTTCGGTTTCGGTTCGGGCGAGTCAAGTGTATAACATTGTGTTTAGAATTACAAGTTGCCAAATTATCCGTTACTTCGACTTCTAATGGGCGCAGATGGTTATTATATTAAGATATTAAGATAATCTCGTCTAGAAGTAAAACTCTTCATCAATCAAGAGAAAAGGAGGAATGATACAACGAAGAAGAATAAACAAGAAGGGAGAGGAAGTTTTGTGACTTTTTTGAGTAAAATTACGCTGTTAAAGATAATGAAAATAATAACAGACGAAATAAAGGCAAAAATATCAGAAGATATCAAACAAGCAGTTAAGTTCTCAATCATGAAGGACACAACAGTAGACATATCAAGCAACGATCAATGTGCATTTTTTGTGCAATACGTAAAGGGTAAAGAGGTGTTTGAACGACTAATAGCACTAAAATGTGTTTCATCAACCACTGGTGAGGGATTATTTAACACATTACAAAACACTTAGCCAGAATTCCCCTTCAGGACTGTGTAGCAAACGCATTTGACGAAAACTGCAAACATGAGTGGGCAGTATATCGGGTTAACGGCGCAATTATCCAACGTTATTCCCAATCATGTTAACACTTGATGCTATGTCCTTAATCTTGTACTGTCGGATACCGCATATCATTTTTCGGCCTGCTTCAAGAAGCTCAGGAATTTTTGAAGGAATCTCTTAAGATATTTCAAAAGTATATTGCCGAAAATCCTGCTTTCAAACTGGAAGGTATTGGAGCAACTAGATGGAGAAGTCGGAGTGATGCAACAACCAAAATATTTGGAAGAATCGATGACTGGACATCGAGTGAACAAGACGAGACAAATCAATCCAAGTCAGCTAAGTATTGTCTACGTACAACTATCAGTGGCATTATTCAAGATTTCCAATGATACTGAATTCAATCCAAAAATCAGAAATAACGCAGCATCCATCTTGCAAAAGTTGTTGAGTTTTGACACAATTTTAATGGCAATGATTTTCCTTCAAATTTTTAAAATTACCACTCCATTATCTGATTACTTACAAACAAAGAACATTGATTATGCGCAAGCCTGGAGACCGATATATTCCTCACTGTCAAGACTCAAACGCTTAATACATCAATTTCATGAAACTTTGAGCGCTGCTAATAAATTTGCGCAAAAAATGACTGAAGAAGTCCAAGAAAAGACTTAAATAGACCAATCACTCGGCAATATGACAATCGAAACTGAGTTGAAAAAGAAACGTACCAAAAAAAGCCAGGCGAGGTTGTTGAAGATGAAAGCGTAGGAACAACCGCAGAGGAAATGTTCAAATGTTCTGTATTCAATGTTGTTATGGATACAGTCATTCAAACTATGGACAGCCGGTTTGTAAATCATAAAACACTTTATCTTGATCTTTCCTGGTTCGACCCTAACCAGTTTAAAAATCACCAACCCTTACCCACTAAATCACTAGAAAAGCTATGCCAAGTAATACCTTCCCTGGATAAAGGAAAGCTAAAAGAGGAGTTAGCGTCTTTCATTGAACTATGGCCCCAAATTTCAAAACGACCTATTGATCAAGATTATTTTGTAAAGAATGATTTAGAAGTTGAGGAGGCATTTGATTCCGAACATGACTTTGAACTCGAAGCTGGTGAAGAAGACCTCGAATCTCTCTGATGAAATGCACACCAGTCAAAGAATGAAGCTCTTGTGTGAAATATGCATTTAGAGTAATTGTAGAATATAACATGTACTGCCTTCAGTACACGGAACTTTTTAAGATTTATAAATATTTATTGACCATTCCTCTAACTCAAGTAACCTGTGAACGAGTTTTTTTTTTCTAAATTAAAATTAATCAAAACACGTCTAAGATCTACTATGTCTAACGAAAATCTTGAATCGCTTATCATTAAGCAAACTGAAAAAGACAGTCTTATGAACATTGACAGTGAAGCTATAATAAACAAATTATGTGAGTCGAGCTCTGAAATGAGACGTTTGCTTGCCCCTTAGCCGGAAGACGATTTTGTAGTTGAAAATTCAATGCTGTAGCCTAACATTTGTAATCATTATTAAGGTACAAAATGTTCACAATACATGTATTAAATATAGTGATTAACATTTATTAACTATGTAATTTTCTACCTTGATATACATACATATAAATAAATAAAATTGTGTATAACATTAACCATATACAGTGAAGTCTCACTTATATGAACATGAGGGGGAACCAAAAATTATTCGTATAAGTGCATATTTCGTCTAAGTGAATTACATATATACATACATACATATAGGACTATGGGGGTTTCGCCGGAGAATGAGAAATTCCTCGTATAACTGAATGTTTCATATAAGCGAGACTTCACTGTAATTATATATTCTGGTTTACATACACATACACACATGTTTATATATTAAGGTGACCAACCGTCCTCCTTTTTGAAGCTCTGTCCTCCCTTGAGAAGTGTCCTCCTAAATGTTCTCCTTTTTTGTAAATTCTGCCCTCCTTTTTGATATTTGAAGAGTAATATGTCCTCCTTTTTGATATGTGAAGTTTAAAACCTTTCTTTTTTTTGGTTGAAGAGATAGGTTTATACCTCTGAAACCCCTGATAACATTTTTTTTTCTTCAAATTATTTGCGTTCTCCTTTTCATTTTAGAAAAAATGATCACCTTATATATATATTTATATATATTATATATATATATATATATACAGGGTGTTTCAAAAATACACGGCATAATTTCAGGTATGTATTTCCCACATGTAGACAATCAAAATAGTTCATTACAACATATGTCCGGAAATGCTTCATTTCCGAGTTATGGCCTTCACAACATTGAAAATCACCGGAACGTTTTTCGTATTTACAGATGAAGCACAGTTCACACGAGATGGCATAACAAATTTCCACAATCAGCATGTATGGGCGTATGAAAACCCAAATGCAACTGTTGTATCTCATCACCAGATGCGGTTCTCCCTCAACATGTGGGCCGGTATCATTGGTGATCGATTAGTTGGACCCCATGTACTTGTAAACAGACTTACGGGGCAGGCGTACACAAACTTCCTGGAAAACACCATACCTCATGTTTATGACGACACTCCACTGATCGATCGTCAGCACGCTCACTTCTTGCATGACGGCGCTCCTGCACACTTCAGTCGTACGGCTCGCCGGTACTTGGATCGAACGTTTCCTGATCGATGGATAGGTAGAGGTGGCCCAATTGCTTGGCCTCCACGCTCACCTGATCTGAACCCTCTCGATTTCTACTTGTGGGGCCATTTAAAATCATTGGTTTATTCGTCTCCGGTGCCTGATTTGGAATCCCTTCGGAATCGAATTGTGGCACGTTCTGAGGACATACGCAACATTCCTGGAGTGTGGGATCGTGTTCGCAGGTCATTGAGACATCGATGTGAGGTCTGTATTCAAGCAGGAGGTGGTCATTTTGAACATCTTCTGTAATGGCAACGACCGGCGGAACGAAAAACGTTCCGGTGATTTTCAATGTTGTGAAGGCCATAACTCGGAAATGAAGCATTTCCGGACATATGTTGTAATGAACTATTTTGATTGTCTACATGTGGGAAATACATACCTGAAATTATGCCGTGTATTTTTGAAACACCCTGTATATATAACGCCCGATATTACATTAATTGAACAACAAATTGTGACCCTAATTGACATCGCCATCCCTGGGGACTAGAGTCCAGGAGAAAGAACTGGAAAAAAATCAACAAATACAGGGCTCTGGCACTTGAAATTACACGAATATGGAATAAAACAACTACAGTGCTGCCAATCATCATTGGTGCACTAGGAACACTATCACCTAAATTTATGGACTATTACACCAGACTTGGAGCACCAGCAATAACAACAGCTGAATTACAAAAGACAGCCATCATTGGCACTGCGAACATTTTACGTCAATACCTTAGCAACACTTAGGCCCCTGGTTGAGGCCCGTCTTGCCTAAGAAAATGCCAGTGATAAACGTGATTTTTTTGTGTTTGTTTGGGTGAACGTTTACACTGTGTAACTTTTTTAAAAGAGTAAAATTTGTTATATATATATATATATATATGGCGCCCCTGCCATGTATAGTTTCCACCGCCCTTCTCAATGAGCCAGTCCGGGCCTGGTCACTGGCCGTGATTTTCTAATCATTTATCTATTTGGCCATGAGGTATTTGTACTTTGGTAGTTGGGCAATTTTATCGGGATGCTTAGTTTTTTTTTTAAAAAAAAAAGTGTACCTATGGGTCACTGGAATCGACATTTCAAAAAAAAAAAAAAAAAAAATCAGAGATTGAAATCACATCCTTGAGTAATAATCAGTAAAAAACCGCTGTTTAATGGTTCTATCCAAAATTTGAATAAGATAAAAGAAATCATTAAATAGATGTTCATGATATTTAACATGCATGAGTAGTTTATCGAGATCGATGTTCTAAAATAAACAAATAAATAAATAAATTAGTGATTAATCAGGTTTCCTTGAGGAATATTTGTTGCACCTACATACCCGCTGCCATGTAATCAATCCCTCGCTTACCTTTAATCTGCCAGTCCTGGTTAACAGATGAAATTCCTGATTCAAATGGATTGTATCAATTGTATGCAATTAACCAATTACTACTTGAGTCATTTAATTCATATTTTAGCTAGAAATATATGAAAACTGAAGAGATTTATAAATATTTGGTTTTTCAACTGACCTACAAGATAGAACAAATAAAAATAAAGTTATTCTTAAAGAACAATATATAAAACGTACAAAAGAAATATATAAAATTGATTTTATGCAAAACATTCAATTAAATTCAATTTCAATTTAATTCATTCACCAGCGATTATGTATTTATTTAGAGCAATTAAATGAACAGAAACAGACATCAGAGTATAAAAATTAAAACTTGCAGTCTAAATTTACAAAACCCATTATTTTCCATCAACATAGAATAAGAACCAATAGCTGCAAAAATGGCATAATGAATTACGAAATGCGAAAGTACAGGTCCAGACTCTTCACTTCCTGTTACAGACAAAATCTACACACACATAGAGACGCACTATTCTTTCCGAACAACAAAAGGACTTTAAAAAAGTTTTTTACGTGTGTTAATTTTTTTTTTTTTTAAAGTTCTTGAATGGAGCCAATACACAAGTCTAAATAAAAATTAAGTTAAAAGTTTAAAAAAACATAAATATTTACAATTAAAACAAACTAGTTTCGTCCCCGTTAACGGGTCATCATCAGTGAATGGGATAAAGTCGACAACCTCAGTCTCTTATATAGGAAAATGTTCAATAAAATGTCCAATGAGAAGCTTGATCCGGATGAACCAATTGTCAACAGGATGCAAACGATGAAATTTGAATGCTGGCGAAGGCTGCGATCCTGCCGGCAATCAAAGACAGCAGCCCGGTGGCGATCGAAGGAACTACAGTAGCGCATATGGGTTTGTTTGCAAACATCCATCACTGTTTGTAAACAGAGCAGGACT
>JAFIDM010009631.1:93492330-93529021 GCA_023159025.1 Thereuonema tuberculata | reverse complement strand
TTTTTTTTTTTTTTTTTAAACTGTTTGCAATTAGAAATCCTTAGGTTTTTTTTTACGGAATCTATATTGATATATGTTCATAACGGAAACACAGTCATTAATGCATTTTTCAGATGTAGCAATCAATATGGACTCTTTGCATTTGCGCTTATAATGCGAGGTTTCATTTGCTAGAATCTTTGGATGACACGTGTCAAAGGTATGATTAGTCACTTCCATATGCTGTACCGTATTGCAACAAAAGGGCTGGTGCAAGAATTCCCAAGGTTGTAAGGAGCAGCTTCTTATTGACTCTGTAACCCTGCGGCAGGCGTACGCGAAGAATAGGAATTTAAACATCGGTGACATCGACTACAAGAAAGCATTTGACTTGGTCCCCCATTGCTGCCTCCTACACACTCTTCATCTCTACAAAATATACCCCAAGAGCACTGCATTCTTGGATGTTACAATGAATAGTTAGAACACAACACTATACTTGAGCACCTCCAACACCTCCATCACTACTCTTCCCATCCTTGTAACGAGAGGTATTTTCCAAGGAGACTCCATGAGTCCTCTGTGGTTCTGCCTCGCCTTGAATCCACATGCTAGATAATACAAAAATCGGCTAAAGGCTAACCTCAGGAACTCTGACATCATACAAAATCATACACTTACTCTACATGGATGACATTAAACTCTATGCCACAACCAACGCATAACTTACTAATCTACTACAAGTCACCACACAGTTCACCAAAGACATTGGAATGGAATTTGGAATCGAAAAATGCCGCAACCTACATATAACATGCGGAATGACATCGAACTGGACGGTGGATTGGTCATCCAATTCATGGAAGACGGATAGACCTAGAAGTACTTGGGATTCCAGCAAACGCGCGTTATGGACAACGCAAACATCAAAACTGCACTCAAGAACACAGAATGCTTGCGTTCACAACATCCTAAAAACACAACTCAACGCCAAAAATAAAATGAAAGTCGTCAATACTTTTGCTGTCCCCAAAATAATATATTCCTTCGGCATAATCCCATGGACAAACACCGAACTTGAAGCACAGCACGCACTACATTCACGAAACACAACATGCACCACCTCAAGTCCGCGACGGAAAGGATGATTCTTCACCGCAAGGAGGGAGGTCGAGGACTCATCAATCTCATCCCTACACGAAAAACAAGTACCGATATGCTCCAATAAACGCCGAGGCTCTTATTGTCGCCGGTCTCTAATAAGCGTCGGGCTGCAGAGGGGACACGACCAAATAGTAGCCGGTCTCTAACAGTAGCCGGGTCTTTGATATTTGCCTACCGGTGTAAGCGTCCGTATCTTTATAGTCGTGCGTAATACCTTACGGTACATTGCCTTACAAAATGCCGCTGAAACGGTCATTTGATATTGCCTTTAAGATTCATGCGGTGGAATACGCGAAAGAAACTTCCGGTGAGGCGGCCGCCCGTCAATGCTGATTCGGACGACGAATAGCAGCGAAAGGTACAGAAAGACATTTCCATTTATCTTTAACAGTCTTATGTAGCATGTGAAATTCAAATAAAGTAGCTGTTTGTAATATTAGCCGGTATTTATGTGTAAAAATATTGCATTCTGAAGATTTTTGTTAATAATGGCCGTCCTCTAATAGCAGCCGGTCTCTACTAAGCGCCGGGAGCCGAGGCTAGTTTTGCAAATAAACGCCGGGGGCCTCTATTGGAGCATATACGGTACACATACTTAGGGAACACTTCCACCAGAGAGCACTACACTCATCACTCCACTTAGCCATTGTCAAGGCTGACACACAAGTAACCTATCTGGACTTCGAAAATCTTTGCCCAACACTCACCACTCCCGACACCCACATTGGGCAGCTGTCTGAATCATGGGCTCGTAAGGAGCTCCACAGCAGACACTGCCACGAGCTCAGACAGCCTCATATCGTCATGGAAGAGTCGAACAAATGGCTGACGAGTTGTTAGCTGTTCGGGGAGACCGAAGGGTTCATAATTGTGATACAGGACCAAGTCATCCCCACAGCAACTACAAGAAACACATTCTATATGATGCAAATACGCACGACGACAAATGCAGGAAGTGCCACGCTACACATGAGACGTTAATATCAGGCTTCCGCCTTCTCCCAAACAGACTACCTCCACCAACACAATCAGGTAACGTCTATCGTCCATCAACAGCTAGCACAGAAACACTCACTTATTAAGAACACGGTCCCGTACTGCAAGTACACACCATAAAGCATATTAGAGTCACCCTCACATAAGCTGCACTGGGACCGCCTCATTCAGACCTATCTCATTGACATTGCAGTGCCTACCTGCAAGAACATGCAGAAAACTCACGCATACAAGATCAGTAAATACACCGACCTAGAACACGACCTCCAGAAGCAGTGGAGGCAGGACCGAGTACGTTTTGTACCGACACTAGACAGTGTCCTGTCCGACACTGGTCTGGTGCCTCACACACTGCATCACAGCGTCACCACACTAGGACGTCATAAAAACACTTATGCACAACTCCAGAAGGCTGTGATACTCAACACAAGACGCATATTTAGGAAATTTGTGGACACAACCACACATCCCTTACCCCATTTTCACATTTTTTACACTTGGCAACATGAGCTTTGGCCCTTGTCCGTTGCTTTTATCTATTAACCAATCAACCTTGATCCGTAATGTTGTCTTTGCTGGGGAAACCTGATAACACAAAAACATTTAAGTAATTCATTCATTCATTCATTTTATGTCCGTTACATTTTATCATAGTCCTGTTAGGAAGCATTTGTAGTGCTTCCTATCAACAGGTGCTACCGTTGAGTACATTCATATTGATATATTTGAGTTATTAGTTACATATTATACATTTTTAAGAAAAGTAAAAAAAACTAAAATTGCCGATTATACAGTATATTAATTAATAACTTAGGATTGTTTTGTTTTTTTTTTTTTTTTTTGAATAAGGGAAGTTGACATAAACAGTTAACTAAGTATACAAGGTTGTTAAATTTTTGGAAGTTATACATTAGTAAAAATCTATGATTAATGTTTAAAACCAGTAAATACCGTATATATATATATATATATATATATATATATATATACACATGCACATACATACATGAATACATACAAATGCATACATATACAAACATACATACATATACATATATACACCCATACGTAGCCTACAAACACATACACACACATATACATATACATACACAGTAATACATATGACAATTTTTGAGATAATGTGATACATAATTTATAAGATTATATAATGATGTATGTATAAAAGCATATCAGTATATACAAGTAGTAGGCCTATACAGGCCTATACATATAATCACATAGACAAGTACTATACTATATTACTATATACGCAAGTACTACACTATGTTACTATCTACACTATTACTATATACACAAGTACTATACTGTGTTACTATCTACACAAGTACTATATACACAATTGAAAGGTTGAGCGCAACAGTGGTCTAACCCTCTTTTTTAAAGAACTGAGATATTGTACTGCAAAGTTGACATAAGCCAGTCTTTCATGTGTTTCTGTTACATTCATTTTATTTGAAAACTCACGAAGAATGTTTCTATTAAGCGTATATCAGTTCTAATACATAGTTCAAGGTTAATGATAACCGATGGCGTAGTTAACTCTATTTCGACCTCCGAGAGGGTTACACCACTGTTGCACTCAGCCTTTCAATTTTTCTCTTCACATATGCAAGTGAGTTGCAGAGATCAATTGAAATCAAGATTATGGCTTTAATTAACTTCAAAGGAGTTGACTATATTTAGAATTTTTGAATTACCTATTTTCAATATTTAATATAAGCCATTTTTTTACTATTTTTTTTATTCCAGAAACTCTTTTGTCTTTTAAAAGTTTACAATCAGGTATACTATTATAAATTTCTTCTATTAGATAATAAGCATTTCTTTTCCCATAGCTATTAAAAATGTGTGGATAGTCTAATTTGATTTTATTTTTATTTCTGAGATCATAATTTTTTCCTTCAGCAATTATTGCAGTTTTGATTTCTGGATAGCGTTTTCTTCTTCTTCTTTCGAATTTGGCCAACTAGGGACCACGTAAAATAACCTCATGATTTTCTTCCTTGATTCAATCTCTTCCTCCAGTATTCTTTCACCTTTCACTCTGTTGCTTTCGTCTTTCATCTGTCCATATTCCCCCTGTTTTCCTTTTCTGCTTTGCTTGAAAACCAACAAAATTTTTAACTGCTGATCTGAGCATCCCCCTATTCTCCAATTTTTCCGCTATTATTCCCATTTCTTTCATGGATAGTGTTTTATTAATAAATTATATAGACACTTTTGTTTTGGAGATAAGATTCCATATTTCAACTAATAATAATAAGTTATTCTATTTTTACTTCGCTTAATTTATAGATTTTTTACAGTGTAAAATACATTGTCAAAATATTTTGCTCACCTCCCCCCCCCCCACCCTCTACCCCTGGAAAAATTTCAGCGGGGACTCATGCTTTGCATCCGCCACTTCGCTTTAAAGTTTTATCAAATTTGCCAAGAATAGCGATAATAACCAAATTTTTAAAATAACACCAAATTCGGCAATCCTGCTGTAGGCAGTAACAAGAATAAAACAATGATAAAAACATATTCACGTCTGTGTTTTTTTAATTATTAATATTTTCTACAATATGGTGTGCATTTCCTTGCAAGTTTATACGATACAGTATTATTTCAGAAAGCATGTATACGATCACGTGAATCGTTTGTTTATAGTTGAGGATGTGAGTCACGTGATGTCATGAGATTTAAAAACAAAAAGGCCGATAACCAAACGTGTGCTGCCATCTATTGTTAAGGTTGAGGTTTACCATTATTATTTTACTGCTAGCTCCCGGGAATGAGCGCGAAATTTGTTTGTCGTCTGCAGTTGCCGACAGGTTGTTGTTTTTCAACTTTCTTTATTGTTATTTATATCGAATTTTTTCGAAGAAGAGATCAACCCGATTACACTCTTGGAAAATACTTAAGGATAACTGAACTAGGCATTAACTTGGTAATTTTCATTTAATTCAATACTTATTTCTAAATTTAAATATTTTTACAGGTATTTGAGTACTTAAGCGTCGAGATGTATCCAAACCCAACTGCATATTGGTCGAATTGTAAGTTATTAGCAAATCGAACAGTTCAGCGTCGACAGTTGGAAAATGATCGACTTCTAAAATGGGACGACGTTGTTCGATACTACGATTTAGAAGGCACTCGGACTGCCAGACATAATTTGTGGACATCAGAGGAAGCAGTTAAAAACAGGTTGCTTATCATGGATTTTTAACTTTTTTCTGTTCTTATTAGGAACATTCTATGTAAGCCTATCCAAACAATTAAGTCTGCTGATTTTCATATTCTATTTTTCCAAGTCCTCATCAAAACTAAGTTTTGATATCTTTTTCAACAACTTTATTTTTTTTTTTAATTTCATTCATATGTTTTATTTACTGTAAATATTTGTAGTATGAAGGCATATGAGGAGATAAATGCCAAGGAGAAAGCCAAAAAGAACTTAGAGGCAAGAAGACAGAAATTAAGAGAGCTGTTAGAGAGGGAACATAAACATTATGCAGTTAGTGAATAATTATTTTTATTGTAATTCAAAATTTTTTTTAAAAAAAAAAAAAAAAAAAACTTTATTTAGAATCTTATAGGCCTAAAAGATTCTAAAGAATTGTCAAAATAAAGAAAAGCGGCAAAGCTTTGTAAGCTCTGCAATTATGATTCAGAGATTGAGAGAAGTATTTTATTTTATTTAGTTTGCCTTATTAGGGAAAAAAAAAAAAAAAAGACAATATTCTTGAAACCATCAACACCATTTTAAATCATTTATTTTCGACATAAAGCAAAAGCAGGAAAAATTAGTGTATTTTAATAAGATATAGTTTAATGCCATTCACATATTGTTAAAATGCATCAATAACTGCTGTTAAATGACTTAGTAGAATTCACTGCTACAAACTTTTTTCTGTAAGAGCGTAGCTAGAAAACTATTTTGCAGTAACAGGTTTTTATTATAATAATAGGATTCTGTATGTAATTCATGTTAGAAAAATTCATTAAGAGTCTAATTGTAGGACAAGAGAAAGTTAGAATGGCTGCTTAAGATATCAGTATATGGTTTTGACCGTAGTATGTTTAATTCTTCTGAGTTAATTTTTTCTTCAGTTTGTGAAACAAGCTTTTAATTAATTTCTGTGATATATCACAAGCTAACTTGTATTTTACATGCCATAGATAATATTAATCTACCAATCAAAGAAAACTGCTTATTTTACTGATCTTCTTAGGCACCAAGTAATTAGACTATGATATTGTTCTACTCTCCATTTGAAGTTATTCAACATCATATACTCCTCAACTAAATAAGAAATACTTGTTTGGTTTTTGGGTAGAAGCTGGATTTAAGTATTTATTATCCACATATTTATATCTGTTATTTCTGATAAGGAATTATACCTTCTAGACTTTCATTCCTGCTTCTGACCATTGCCAATTCTTCTATTTGAATGAAGTTATGAATGGTTCGGTTCTAAAAAGAAAAAAATCATTGATGCTACTTTACCCCTATGACTGAAGATTTCCATTTCTGATATTTATAAATCTTAATATCTTTTAGTTTTGATCCATTCTGCTACTTCATTAGAAGTTCATTGCAGTGACAGCTGAAATTTATATCTTAGATGTTTCACAGGTCACTCCTATCTTTTACTGATTAGTCAAATAATAATAAAAAAATATCTCAATCCACTTGAGGCTCATTGGTCAGTTATATGCTGATAATTAATGAGCATTTCAGAGCTTTCAAACTATTTTCTGCAGTTAAAAAAAAATAATTCATTCATTTCAGTGGCACAAACCATATTGCTCCTTTCACAATTACACCATCATTTTTCATTCATTGAAACAATGTTATTGAAATATTCACTCTCATGATTTGATAGAATTTCATTACCTTAAAGAACTTTTTCTAACATTCAACCATTTTGTTCTGTATTTGCTTTTTAAATTTTCTTACTATTCAGTTTTTCTTCACTTTTCATCAGACACATGTATTGAGTGAGTTCAAAAGTTCTACCCGTTTATTACCCATAAAGAAGAGCAAATAAACGCAAAATGAACAGTACCTCTTATTGTGCATAATCCCCATTGCTATCTAGGACCTCGTGCCATCTTTCTGGTAGGAGATGAATCCCACGGCGGTAAAATTCTGGCGGTTTCGAGTCAAAAAAGTCTTGGATGGCAGTTTTCACAGCATCAAGATTATCAAAGATTTTCTGACTGAAGGAATTGTTCAACCCACGAAATAGGTGATAAGTCAGTTGGTGCCAAGTCAGGAGAATAGGAAGGGTGGGGTAAAACCTCCCAACCAAAGCCCAGTAACTTTGGTGAGTGATGACAGCAGCATGTAGCCTGGCGTTATCGTGATGAAGGATAACATCGCGACGATTGATGAGACCTGGCTGCTTTGCTACCAAATTTGAATGCAGCCTGTCTAACTGTAGACAGTAGAAGGCAGCATTGATGGTTTGGTTGAGTGGCAGGACCTCCCAGTGTATTAATCCCTGCACATCCCTCCACACACTCAATAACACCTTGGCATGAAGTTCAGCTTTCGAAGTCGATGCAGGCGGATCAGAAGGGCGACAGACAGTCCTACGATGCTTTACGTTACGGTACATAACCCACTTCTCATCTCCTGTCACAATTTGTGTCAAGAATGGGTCATTTTTGTACCGGGAAAGCAAGGAAACACAGGTCATCTCGTTGCTTAGCTGTCAGGTTATGTGGAACCGAAAGATCCAACTTTCTCATGAAACCCAACTTTATCAGCCGTCTCTCGACCGTTGTCCAGTGTATGTTGAAGGTCTCCGCTAATTCTTCGGTTGGGTTTGGGCTGTTCCTTATGGCTTGGTCAATATCGTCCTCTCCAACGTGTGATGGCCGTCCACTCCTAGCCTGAACTTGGCAGCTTCTGTTTCCTTCCCTAAATTTATGAAACCATCGAGGACATGTGCTTTCGTCTATTGCATCTTCGCCATAAACTTGACAAACATTGCGACTTGCTGCGGCTGCCGTACTCTTTTTATCAAACTCGTATAACAAACAATGTCTTATATGCTCCTTCTCGTGTTCCATGTTACACCCTCTGATATTTTTTTGAGATGATTAACTTTGTGAGACACGATGCAATTATACGTGAGGCATCCACGCTTCGATTGGCAGATGATTTGCGTCATTACAATGTCATGTGTGAGGGCAATTCCATTGCTAATTTTTACATCCAAAAACGGGTAGAACTTTTGCACTCACCCAATACATACGAATCAATTTGCATTTTATATTAATTTAGAAGATTGTATTCATAAAGATAATGTTTGTGGCATCTGATTAAAAATCATAATCTCAAAGAGCACATATTACAGATTTATTCAAAAGAACATCTGTTGCATCTCATCAACACCTGTAATATCTTTAGAAACTCTTTAGTCATCACAGCTTGTAACATTTTGTCATTTTTATCCTCAACAATTTGATTATGAAAGGCTATTTTTAAGTCATCATTCTCTTAGGTTTCCTGTAGGTACTTATATTTTTCATGATTCTCAATTTTCAAGTGGTTGTTGGTCAGTGATATAGGGTCACCACTTCCACAGCTTTTAGAATAAAAATTGCTATTAAAATCTGTGGATGGAAATTCCATCCAAAAGGTTTTCTGAAAGCAAAACCATTTCTGCAGGTTGTGTTTCTGATATGTAAGCAAGAAGGAATCCTTTGTCTGTTCTTGATCTCTTAGCTTTAAATCAATTCTTCCTGTGCTATCACTTTCTTATAGAGATCTATCAACTCATTTGTCTTCCACTTTTTTTTCCATGGTAGTTTCATCAGTCTACAGAATACTTAATTTCGTCGTGTTAGCTTCATCATCACTTAAGGTGATTTATTCACAATAAAAACTGTTTTCGACTTAATGTTTTGTTTTGTTTTTCTTTTTGTTTTTTAATATCTGCATGATTTCATACATTTTTAACTGAATTACAGGAGTCATGGCTGTTTATATTTAGTATCATTGGGACTTCCTCATTCATCTACACTTGATAGCTGACTTTTTTCCTTGAAGATCATATTATTTTGACAACCCAGCATCACAAACTTCTTAGCTTTTTGTTAAGTTTGACTTGCATAAAAATCCATATTCCATTTCCAGTCAATGGTTCATTTTATCAGTTGTCATAAGACAATTCCCCTACTGCAAAAATTTAGTCTGATTCTTCATTTGACTCCTTTGACTTTCCTTTGAATGCAGTGTTTTGGCCCATTCTGATGGTTTTTTATTCCTCATTGGTCAACTCCTTCATTACAGCTTGGACATACTGGTTTGCATGATTATCCTATGGGCAGTTCAAGATTTTTCCTATGGGACGAACTTAGAGTTGCTAATCATCATATTTCCTCAACATGATCCTTTGCCATCAGTTTATGCCTATATTGATTCATCTGAATTATGTTTAAGGTTTGCAACTGTAATCAGTCATTTACTGGCATATGGGATTTTTCAAGTGAGTCAGATTCCATAAAGTACATCTATTATTAATTTAAAGTGCAGTACCAAGAAAAAGCATCAAATAGTGAAATGAAATTGAAGGTGTAGATATCTTATAATATAGAAGGTAAATGATGAGTTCCCTAAAATATTCAGCATTTAATGTAATCCCCATGAATTGTAAAAAAAAAATGGCAACTTGTATACAAGATGTCATTAATTGGAGTAGTTCCTAGATGGTTGCCCGAGAAATGTCTCTCTATTCTGCCAGTATTCGAGCCCAGTGTCGTTTTTAGTAGCAGACACCAAGATGATCAGGATTCAGGTAATGTGTCTGGTACTTGTTACAACAGATTGACAAAAGATGCAGTAAGCATGCAGGTCAAGATAGAAGATAAATTCTGCGGGGAATTGTTGTCCAGTCCATGCCATATGAGACCAATGTTGTCCTGTTCAGAGATGCTATTTACAGTCATCTGCAGGTATTTCAGTATTACATATCTGATAGTATTTCAGTTTACAAAATGTTATCGAAACATTTGCTGGCATTCAAGGTCTGTACAATATAGTAGCTGCGAAACTGAATTGAACTTAGCAGCTGCACCTCACTCTAACACTCCATTACATAACATGATGCTGCAAAATAAATGCTGCCTGCAGCCCTCCACTATCTTGTGCTGTTGTTGTACAAGACTCCAACTGTTAAGATGAATCAGAAAACACAATGCAATGTTAGTTGTCAATTTGTTATTGATGTTAGTAGCACTACTGCATTTAGAGGTGTCACTGCTGTAATTTCAAGGGAAATCACAGCAATTAATGGCGTAATATATTTCCATTTGCCAACAAAATACACTGATGCCCTTAAAATAAGGGATCTTGCAAAATAAACTGTTCTGGTTGTCCTATATAGATCAAACTTGGTAAGGGGGTGGAGAAGGTCTGCCTCTACCTTCCCCACACAAAAAATAAAGGTGGCAGCACTGCCTCTAATAGAAGAAATAAATAACCAAAACGTCATTGTGATAGAAGCACCTGCAGTACTATCCAGATGTTTGTGGAAGGCATAAAGAGCATTCAATAGGCTGTATGGTCCCTCTGCACAGCTACATAAGCAATGCAACGTGCCGGCATACTGCACACCAGAGTATCAAGCAAATTTTGGGGGATTGCATTCCACTTATCAACCCATTGCTGTCCTCAGCTCAGATAGCATTCGCGGTGGTGGAATACGTCCAGCAATATATGAGCTGCTCGGGGGAACAAAATGGTAAGTGCCAATTTCGTGAATTTTGCGATAGTTCGCCATAATTGCCGTTTGGGGCAGCACAATAACTTAAGTTGGGTAAAAGTTGTCAATTTGATCAACAGATGGCAGGGGGAGGCAATATGGTAAACGCCATTGGCCACTCACAGGAGGAACATAATGGTAAGTGACAAAAAAAAATGGCTGCCACTAACAACAAGTGCGCGCCTTCTGTGATGTTATCCCCAATACGTAAAAGTAAACGGCATTGACATCAAGGTGTGCAAGAAAGCCTTTCTTGCCATTCATGGTTTACAGAACAATCGTGGCAGGGTAGAGAACATTCAAAAACAAGTTACCTCTGGAGCAAATACTCCGCCCCAAGACCAACGGGGAAAACACTCAGTGCGCCCGCACTCGTATCCAGAAGAGAAGGTTAATCAAGTACGAGAGCACATTGACAAAATACCGAAATATGAGAGCCATTACAGACGTTCTAACAACAATGGCAAAATGTATCTATGCTTTGGCATGACAATCGCATCCTGTTACAATCATTACAAAAATATCTTTTGCAAGGAGATGTCGTATGAACCTGTTTCTGCAGACAAATATAGACGAATTTTTACAGAAGAGTACAATATAGGAGTGAAATCACCGAAGAATGATACATGCAAAACTTGTGACACATTCAAAGCGAAGATTGATAGCGTTGATGATCCCCAGCTGAAAATAAGTCTTGAGCATCAACGTGAATTACATCATCGTAAAGCAGAAGCAGGACAAGCCAATATTGGTATTCAGACAAAACGAGCAGAGACAGATAGGGATTATCATGTTGTAAGTTTTGATTTACAACAAACACTCCCTGTTCCAAAATTAACATGTGGACCAGCTTTTTACAAAAGGAAAGTTTGGTTGTATAACCTCAATATTCATGATTGTGGCAGGAACAAAGGCCACTGTTTTTTGTGGAATGAGGCTGTTGCTGCTCGTGGATCAGAGGAAATTGTAAGCTGCCTTTTGCGTTACTTCGAGGAAAATGATATCAAGGGAAAGACTCTTGTAGCAATTTCTGACAATTGCTGTGGCCAAAATAAGAACTGGAACATGGTGCTCTTTTGGCTACATCTGATATCAGCTGGGCGCTTTGATGTTATAGAACACCATTTCCCTGTTAGCGGTCACAAAATGTTGCCCTCTGACAGAGATTTTGCTACAATTGAAAACTACGTGCGTCGACAGGTACAAGACGTATTCAGTCCTGGACAGTGGTCTGATATCATTAAAAAATCAGGAAAAAAGAATCCATTTCTTGTCTATGATATGACAATGGAGCACTTTTTTCAACTAAGTCATTTCAAACAAGCATTTGTCTTCAGGAAAAAGACTGTTGATGGACTAGATGTCAACCTAAGGGATGTATGTCGGTTGAAAGTCACTTCAGAGAATCCATCATCCGTATTCATCAGTGAGACATTCTGTGATGATATCTGGCATGAAGTGAGTCTCAGAAAACGTGGGAGACAAAGTCCAGTTCCTAACCTTCGACTGAAATATGACGAATCGAGACCAGTGGAAAGGAAGAAGGTTGCTGATGTTTTGTCTCTCCTGGAGTATATTCCACCTATACATAATGGATTTTTCTTATCTCTTAGGCCATCATTGGACAATGGAAATTTGAGTGATGAGTGACTTTAGTTCTAAGGATTAATAACTGTGAAAATTTACTTTTATAATGTTTGATAACATTGCTACATTACAATGACAATCTTTGCTTTTGGGTAACACAATGGTATCTCCACTACACTACTCCAATTTTTTTGTTATGTTTAATGTGTGATCTTTTGTTTTTTGCTTTAATTATGTCAATATGAAACTAGAGTGATGCTAAAACACTTTTAATAAAAAATAAATGATTAAATAAAATTATTCAGATTTATGGTTCAATCAGAAATTTATTTTTGCTGTTTCTTAAAACTTCCATTTTGGCGCTTGCCATTATGTTCCCCCGAGCAGCTCATATCTTCTGAGAGCATACTATGCATGGTTGATTGGATTCAGGCCCAGGGAATATCCAGGCCACTGCAAATGATGGATGTTCTCATGCATCCACCAGACGAGCCCGATGCTGATGGGCGTTGTCGTCAGAAACTCTGGACCAGCAGCACCACTGTAAAGTCACACATTTTGGTACAGGACATTGTCCTGGTACAACTGGATCTTTGACTGGATTCTCTGTCGAAGATATGCAGTGATGTACATGAGCCCAGCATAATGCCTGCCCACACCATCACACCGCCGCCACCCCTGTACTGGTCGTGTTTGACGATGTTGGCAAGATTGGCTCTGGTTCCTTGCGGATCCATTGTGAATCACAGTCTAGACTGTACCGGGACTCGTTAGAAAACATGACATGGCTCCATTGTGCTTGTATCCATGGTGGTGCGTGTTCAGTGCACCACAAGAAGGGTCCCCTCCGGTGAGCTTGGCTGAAGGGAATGCACCTCAAGGGTCTCCTAGCATACAGACCAACTGCATGGAGTCGCCTGTACACTGTTTGTCTGAACAGTGGTCTGCTGCTGCTGCCAGCTCCCTGGCAAGATGGCGTGCTATGCTTCAGAGGTTTTGTCTGGCCATTAGTGACAGATAGTGGTCTTCCCGGGGTGTTGTAACATGTGGATGTCCTCTGCTATAGCATCGGGCAATATTTCCATCCTGCTGGAAACGTCTCCATAAGCGAGAGATGATGCTGGTTGTCACGTTCAGTGCACGAGACACTTCCACTTGTTACTGGCCTGCCTTAAGACGTCCTATCACTCTGCCTCTCGTTTGCAGGTCCAAATGGACACGATGGGCAATGGGTAACAATTGACGCACCGTACTGTACAATCAGTGACCAAAACTGTTGTGACCCACACTGCCACTACACAGGTGGCATTTCTGAACTTCATTTATTCAGACAGAACGGGTGCTACCATTTTTATTTTTTGTGTGGCGATGGTATTGGGAAGACCTTCTGCACCTGCCTACCAAGTTTGGTCTCGACCGGTCTCTTATCTTAAATAATTTAATCAAAATCAGACCCATGGAATCAAAGGTAACTAATATAGTTGCAACTTTACCAACTGGGCTTTTCAGAGATGGTTGTTTAAATTGTTACTACAATCGTGAATTTTATTCAATACTTCAGTATCATAATGCAACAGATGTGGTCAGGGACTAATTGTTAACGCAGGTTTCCATTTTCTTTTCACCTGATTAGATTGTTCTAATGTCTTAGAAGCAATGATCCAAGGGATTTGAAAGAAGTATGACTTTTTTTTATGTAACTAGTGATTTTGTAATTATCATTTATATTTGTGAATTTACTCTACTATTGCATTAGAACAATTTTTTTTTTTCGTCTAGGAAATAAAGGAAAGTTATCCACTGAATAATTCATGCATTTTATGCCAAAAAAAAAAAAAAAAAGAATAAGAAGATATCAAAAATAGAAAAATGTCTGTATTTTTAGGTTTAATTATATAAAAGTTTAACTTTAGTAAGTTTTATCAATAGTTATGCCTCCCTTTCATAAAAAAAATAAATACCTTTCTTATTTCTAAAGTAACAGCGAAAAAAATCTCCTCTAATAAGTATCTTTGTCTTCTCATTACACAAGCTGTTAGTCCCTTTTCTTTAATAAGTTATTCTTATAAAAATAATAATAAAAAAATGACTATAAATGCATTTCAGATGTGAATGCCTTCTATAACATTTAAGTGCTTTTTAATGAAAATAATGAAAAATCACTACAATATTGAATTGATTTTTTTTTAATTCGATTAAAGTAAGTATTTATTTTAATACAGATAGAACTAATGGATCTGCATAAAAAAAGGACGGCTTCAGGAGTAAACTTGGAGAAACCAGAGGTAAGTCTTTAAAATGATTGGATTTGCTATAAATTTTCAAGCTCCTCTTAACATATGGGAAATCTTCCTTACGCCCACGCTCTCAGTCTAATGCTGTTCAGTGCAAGTATAATAAGTTTGATAGTACCTTGCATTGAAAGAAGTTTATTTTTTTTCTTTTAAAGTCTTGTACCTGAGCATTTCTAATCTCTGTATAATTTATTTTCCTTGTATGTCAGTCTCCACACTATAAACTATTGGTATACCCACCATAGATGAGTGTTTTGTGGCTATGTACTTCCTGGATGCCTAAAATTGTACCACCTTTATTTTAACACTCCGTCGGATGCAATATGGTTCGGAACACGGTCGGGAGCATTGAGCCTGGGAGGCACTGCTTGATTTACTAATCTTTTCTACATACATAAAACTTCTTACAAAAAAAAAAAACAATTGTTAACTCTTCTTAGTAAACACCCACACATTATAAAAATACCGAAGGAGCAATAAAACAGTTTTATATAGTCTTCAAATTCTTAGTGCAATGGATGATTTGTTAAAACACTCTGTCGGGCATAACTGATCTGCTAGGCACATCTCTAGCTCTTTCGTTTTCCCGCCCCCTCTAAACATCGTCCCCACTTCTTCATCCCAGTATCTTCCCCTCTTCTAGTGCCACTAATGATTATTAATCAAAAATTGTGATACAGTATTAAAAAAAACTGAGAAAACTTACTTACGTTACAGTTTTCACAGTTATTTGTAATCGGGTGCAATGAGCCTATTAGATCGTTTTTGTCTGTCAACCGGAAATGAAGAAAGAAAATCACTAACTGACATTGTTATTGGCACTAGAAAAGGGGAAGCTACTAGGATGGAGAAGTGGGGACGACGTTTAGAGGGGGCGGGGCAAACAAAAGAGCTTGAAGTGTGCCTAGCAGATCAGTTGCACCCGACAGAGTATTAATATTGACTTAAACATTACTCAAGCCACCTCAACATGACTCAAGTTGTTGACATATCCATCTATAAAATTAATTTTTAGATGGATTTTTATATTGAACTTTAATTTGATTTTACACATCTAGTTTTCTTTTACTTATACCTTTATTACTTTACACCTTATACCAACATTAAATGACTTGCTAGTTAGATTTTTATCAAGTATATGCAGAGGCCAAAGTCATAAGATCAGAGACTGATAGAGGAGAGGTACTTCATACATTTCAAGTGTTCTAATAATTATCTTTAATAATTTAATCAAAATCAGACCCATGGAGTCAAATGTAAGCTAATATAGTTGCAACTTTACCAATTTGGCTTTTCAGAGATGATTGTTTAAATTGTTACTGCACACATAAATTATATTCAATACTTTAATATCGTAAGGGACTAATTGTTATTGCAGGGTTTTCATTTCCTTTTCATCTAATTAGATTGCAAAATCAGAAGTTCTATTGTCTTACTGACAAGTATTACTTATTTTACATGACTAGTGATTTTGTAATTGGGTCATTCCATGCTAAATCAACCAGGGTCTGATTGTTATTGTCAGGGATTCCACTGATTTTTGTTGTATAAGATATACCTTTTGAGCCTATGAAACTAAATATTTTCAGATTTTTTTTGGACATGCCGTTTTCATGGAATTGACTTTTGAAAACTCAAAAAAACATCCATTTTTGTGGGATCTTGATTCACATTAATGCAAAAATCTCGGCCGCTTTTTGAGATAAAAAGCCCATTTTGGGCTCATTTTAAAGCTCTTGTAATGGGCTTTCCTACGATGTACATCATGACTAGATTTAAGAAAAAAAACTTTTTTTAATCCTTTCTCCAAAATTTTTGTTTTTGAAAGTCTCAAAAACACCATTTTTGAAAGTTTTCAAAAAAATATATATTAAAGAAAGACCTTTTGTAAGCCCCTTTGCAAAATTTCAGGATGGGATGATCATGCAATCATAGTCAAAAACTTTTGTTTCCTTTGCAACTGTATTAAAATTTCAGATATTTCATCGTAGTTCTGGCTATTTATATGAATTTTCAGCCTCTAATTGGAAGTCATTTTAGTCAAATTCAAGAAAATTACAATTCTTATATTGTTCAGCACTTCCATGAGAAAAGTAGATGATTTTTTTTTTTAGCTCTGCAATTCTAGATTTTAGAATTGGAATCGGCTTCTTCATGAAGGTATATACAGCAATAGTGTTCATTTAAGCACTCTGAAATAAAGACAATATTCAAATGTTTAATTTCTCCATTTTCCTTTGAAGTATATAATTCAGGGGTGTTGCTTTTGCTCTCATCCAATGGTAAGGCTGCACTTCATCTGACAAAACAAAGCTGTAGTTCTCCGCAAAGTGATATGTTACTAGAACTTCCTCTTCTTCAGAGAATTTTTCATCTCATTATAGAAAGATTTCTGCAATTTGGCTATGAGTTTTTAGCTTTAGTAGTAACTGACAGAAATCTTCCACAAATTCTTCAACATCTTTCATCACTGTCTCCATTGTACATCGGTCAACCTTTAACCACAGTTTGTATGTGACCTTCTCAACAAATGATTCTTCACAATGAACAACCAACGCATTTCTTAATTCATCTACTCCAGGGCATTCTGAGCAATCATTTGTGTAGCATTCTGTTTGAGGGGGATTACACATGATCTTAGACAAACACATTTTTATGTCTTCAAAAAAGGCTTCATCAGGTTTTATCTTATTTTTTTCAAAATGAGCTCCATTCATCATGAGCTTAACATTTTGATCGGTAAGACACACACACATACACACACTTACCAGCCAAAATGCAATTTTTCGGCCTCAATTCACAGAATTTTGATAAACCTATTTGCTTGCCTGGGTATTTGCTTTGAAGTGTTGATAAATTCCATTTAAATTAGATAGAAGAAGCCTTTTCTGAACTTGGATTTTTAATGAGCCTTCATGCACTGAAACTGTCTTTCTTGCATGGTTCTACTTATTTCTTTGTCATTGTAGATTTCCTTAACGAACAATACTGTCTCTTCATCGACGGTCCTTCCAGGTTTTGGGTCAGGTGAGGAGAGTACACCTTTTAAGGGAACCATTGTTTTCACTTTACGTGCCATATGATCAGTTGCACCTTCAATCTCATTCATTATCCTAGATCTACACCAGCTTTTAAGTAAAACTGAGAGAACAGTTAATTTTTCACTTCGAGAAATTCTTCCAGCAAACTTTTCTGTCAGCTGATCTAACATTTGTTTTCCGTCATCTGACTCCTGAGGGAAAGTTTTCTTCTGGTTTCTGTACAGGGATTATTTTTGTCACAAAGCTCGTTTTTACTTTTTGTAATTTTGATTTTGCATAAACTGTGGAGTGAGAAACTTTCTTCTTGTGAACAGATGACTCACCTATTTAAGAAAGAGATTTGTTTAACAACTCAAGAAAAGTGTCTGTATCAATGAATTCAAGATCCTCATTACTGGGACCTGCCATTTCATTTTCTTCGGCAACATAACTTTCTTTCATTTAAAAGTCAGATAGTTTCTTCCTTCTTCCTGCATTTACCACATATTTTCATTCCTGATTTTATCTTAAAAGTTTCTAAACAACACATCCATGTGGTAAATTGCTTAAATGTTTGGCATCAGTTCGTGGTTTTTTTTTCTGAAAAAGGGTTGCAACATTTTGTAGCATACACTGGCTAATCCTTTCCTCTTTTAGCACTCATTATACACAATTAAACATTTTAATAGAAGTATTTAAAGCTAACATACACTATTTTATATTCATTGGAACCACTTAATCTATAATAAGTAAATATGATCACTATCACTGTACAAGTCACTGCAAAAATGTAATAGCGAACTCATTTTCAGGGAAGATAACTTATTTCACTTGCAAAAAAAGCAAATCAGTTAATCAATTTATACATAGTCAGTTCAGTAGAAAATTTCCTTAAAATAAACTAAAACAATGATAAATTAATGATAGTATGGAATAAGCAGATTTTTTTGGTCAAATGCTGAAGCACAACTAGAACTCTTGATAACAGAAGCCCAGAGTGTTAGGATTAATACTACACAGAAGCACAACTCTGTAGTTGTTGACATGTTCTGATAGGTTCAGACTTACATGGCACGCTCTCTACTTTTTAAATTAATATAATTTAAAAAAATATATTAAATATTTACATTATTTATATAATTTACATTTTCAATTTTTAATTTTTATTAATTATTATTTTTTTTTGGTTATTTATATAATTTACATTTTCAATTTTTAATTTTTATTAATTATTTTTTTTTGGGGGGGAGGAATTAAAAAACAATTAACCTAGGCTAAAAGTCACTTACTGTTAGTATGGTTTAAACCGTGTGAGCCATTTTTTTCTCAAACGACATTTAATAGTAAATAAGTAAATTAAATCTTTTAAATTTTATTAGGCTTAAATAAAGCAATTTATTATTAAAGATATTGGGTCGTCTGGAAAGTTCGTGCCGATTTTCTGTAGGTGGCATAAGGACACCCCTGAATATATCAGAATGATTGAAAACAAATATGTGCGCATATCCTAAAAGACGGTTCTTCAGACATATTTGGAAAAAAGTTTGGTTATGATACGTTAATTTTTTCAGTTGTATACGCCTTTGAATATGGAAGCAAACAAAGTGCATTATAGGCATTTAATGCTTTTCTTTTACCGGAAAGGCAAAAATGCCACACAAGCGGCAAACAAGATATGCGCTGTTTATGGCAAAGGTGCTGTAGCTGAAAGAACTGTGCGGAAGTGGTTTGCTAGGTTTAAAGCTGGTGATTTCAACCTTGAAGATTAAGAACGGCCAGGTAGGCCCTCCACCACATATGAAAATCAGATATAAACACTGATCGAGAATAACCAATCACGCTATACGACACGTGAATTAGCAGAAATGTTAAAAATATCAAAATCCACCATCCACGAGCATTTTCTGAAGCTTGGCTACGCAAACCGTTTTTGATGTGTGGGTTCCCCACATTTAACGGATAAACATCTGATGGATCGCATTTCCATTTGCGACTCGCTCTACAAACACAACAAGAAGATACCATTTTTGAAGCAAGTAGTGTCGGGTGATGAAAAATGGATCATTTATAATAATGTTAAGCGAAAAAGGTCTTGGGGAAAGCGGAAGGAACCACTTTTAGCCACCCCAAAAGCCAGTCTTCACCTAAGAAAGTCATGCTCTGTGTCTGTTGGGATTGGAAAGGAATCCTGCATTATGAGTTGTTTCCAAACAACGAGACTATAAATTCAGAAAAAGCATTGCTCCCAATTAGATGTATTAAAGGCAGCAATTGAACAAAAACGTCCAGCATTAGCAAATCGGAAGGGCATCATGTTTCATGAGGACAATGCGTGGCCTCATGTGTCTTTGACAACTCGACAAAAGTTGTTGGAGCTCGGTTGGGATATTCCACCCCAACCACCATATTCACCAGACCTCGCACCCTCAGATTTTCACCTTTTTCGATCATTACAAAATTCCCTTAATGGAAAAAACTTCAACTCTTTGGTCATAAAGATAAAAAAATTTGGAGATAAAAAAATCATATAGAAAAGTTTTTTGACGAAAAACCTGAGAGGTTCTGAAAGGATGGAATTTTCATGTTGCCTGAACGATGGAGAAAGGTTGTGGCACCTATATAATTGAATAAATGTATACCAAAATTTAAATGTGCTGCGTTTCAATTTTCCTTCAAACTTGGCACGAACTTTCCAGACGACCCAATATTTGTAAGTTTTAGTTTGGAATATAAAAGTAATTGAATTGGGTGTAAGGTGTTTTTAAATTCATATACATAGTCAGAATTAGGATATAATATATGAAATTTGAGTACAGTTGCAAAGGAAAAAAAAAACTTTTTGACTATGATCCCATGATCATCCGATCCTGAAATTTTGCACAGGGGCTTATAAAAGATCATTCTTCAATATATATATTTTTGAAAATTTTCAAAAACAAAAATTTTGGAGAAAGATTAGAAAAAGTTTTTTTTTTTCCTAATATTGTCATGATATACATCATAGGAAAACCCATTACAAAAGCTTTAAAATGAGCCCCAAAAGGGCTTTTTATCTCAGCCAAGATATTTTCACTAATGTGAATCAAGATCGCACAAAAATGGATGGTTTTTCAAGTTTTCAAAAGTCAAATCCATGAAAACGGCATTTCCAAAAAATCTGAAAATTTACAGTTTTCATAATCAATTCGTAATTGAGGAGAGCCCAACAAGCTCCAAACGGCCGTCCCAGAGGCTCAGCTTGTCTCAAAAAGCATTCTTATTTCAATTATGAATTGATTGCTTTCCTTTTACCCTCTAAAGGATTTGTTATATTTTTTTCCTTTACATTTTTTGTGGTCAAATAGCTTTTGAGGTAGCCAAAGTGCTGCCCAAGGATTTGTAATCCACATTTTGTTCTTGTTTTTTATTTTCTTGTTTTTAGTTGTTGAGGCTCATTGATTCCATCTTGAATGCCTTATTCTTTCCCTCGTTCGCCTTGAGTCTTGTTTTTTATTTTCTTGTTTTTAGTTGTTGAGGCTCATTGATTCCATCTTGAATGCCTTATTCTTTCCCTCGTTCGCCTTGAGTCTTGCACTGGCTGAGGAGAGTTCAACAATTTCGAAATTGCCGCCCCAGAGTTTCAGCTCGACTCAAAAGGCCTTCTTATTTCAGTGATAACATTTTATGAAAAACAATGATAATAAATAGCATTGTCTCATGAAATTACAATTATAAGTTATCATATACTATTCAACATCTCATGAAATAACATTCTTACTACAATACAGGAAGATTGTATGATCCTTAGATAATTTTTTAAGGCTTTTCTTGAATAAGCAAATGGAGTAATCATTCAATTTCATCTTTGTTTTTATTTATACAATTAAAACTGTTAATTATCAATGTTTTGATAGTAAACCATTCTTTTTCATTTTTAACTTTATATAAATTTCTAATATTGGATCCGGATTATGTTGTTGTTCCTGACAATGATCTGCCTGAGATACCTTTCTTGCCATAAGATAGTAAGCAGTAAAGGGAAAAAAATTATACAAGATTTTCAAACTATAAAGAGGGAGATAAATTATACACTATTGGAGTAACATATAAATTTAAGTGTAGGGATTGTGGTTCTGTATATTTTGGGAATACAGGTGGAATAATTATTGAAGGAACACGTTAGAGCTTTCTGAAACAGCAAGAAAGATATCTCAGATTGGGTGGACCACTGTCTGGAACAACAACATAATCTGGATCCAATATTAGAATTATATATAAAATTAAAAATGAAAAAGAATGGTTTATTATTGAAACATTGATCATTAACAGTTTTAATTGTATAAATAAAAACAAAGAGATGAAATTAAATGATTACTCCATTTGTTTATTCAAGAAAAGCCTTAAAATTTGTCTAAGATTGTATGATTTTCCTGTATTATAGTAAGAATGTAATTTCATGAGATATCGGGGCCACCATAAGGGTGCATGCCAGCTCTATGCAAATGCTACTATGCTGCTCCCAATCAATTAAATAATGTTTTAAAAAATACTTTCACACATTTTAAAACAAATATTTTATTTCAATATAATAATATTATAAGTATAAAGGAACATAGATATATGTATAGTTACAAAATATTGAAATATGTAGAGTTATAAAATATTGAAATGCTGAAAATAATGATATAAATATGTATTTTGTTGATTTTAAAATAAGAGGATATATTATTTATATTGAATAAATAGTTATTAAAAATTAATAAAAATGATTAGTACATATATAAGTACTATTTACATTAAAAAACAATATTTCACAAACACGTATATCAACATCATATATTAAAACGAACTTTTCTTGCTTTTTTCATAGCAAATTCGGCCACCAACTCTTCCAAATCTAATTTTTGAGCAATATCATTTTCAATTGCTCAAAATCAATTGAAATATGTATAGTTATAAAAATATTGAAAAGCTGAAAATGATATAAATATGTATTTTGTTGATTTTAAAATAAGATATATTAAATTGAAGTGTTAATTATTGATGATAATGTAATAAGTAATGTCCAGATTTTGTTTTAAAGTAATGGATTAAAATGATGTGGATATATTATTGAATTTCTGTGTTTCGTCCGTTTCTGCGGGTATAGCGTGAGTGCCTCCTATGGTGTATCCTGGGCAACGTTTCTTCGGCGAAATACTCACATTTCTCGCCCCTTGTTGCGGCCAAAAGATTAAATTCTAGGAGCCCGGGCGTTGGTGAAAAAAAAAAAAAAAAAAAAATATTATTGAATTTGCTGATCTAAAGTGTTAATAATTTTGTTTTATTGGAAATCTTATATAGTATATGAAACCTTTTTTAGTGTCAAAATTGGTAAAAAAAAATTAAAAATATTCCATCTATCTGTTGATCCAGCAAAAAAAAAAAAAAATGTACAATTGCTGTACAACACCAAAAAATGAAACTGATTCTATGTTACATTTAGCTGCATCAATTTATTACTAAATTCAAAGAGTGTGATGAGCATGGGACTTAAAATGCACATAGATTTAAATTCAGTAAATATCTTTATACCGGTACTTTATTATTTTTTTCCTTGCATATTAGTGTCATTGTCATAGCTTTGACCTTGTAAATCATCTAAATTTATGATAAAATTGTGCAGCTATGTAACTACTCTCTCTCTTAATCTTAGTCCTGATTTATTATAAATATTAACAAAACTTAAATGTTCATGTATCTCTCCAGAATTTTTCAGAGACAAACTGGATGATAATTGACATTTGTTCTCTGTGAACGCAATCTGGCTTGCAATCTAATATAATTGAAAAATATTCGGTTTCTTTTAATTTATTTACTATTTCCTGTTTAACTTTTTCTTAAGTTAATTAACTCATTTTGAATATCAGATCCAAGATAGTGAACTCTTTTGTTTTGGATTATTTTTAATTTTATCTAAATGAGTTTTTTTTAAACTTTATCAAACAAACTAAACAGTTCAATAATTTTTAAATAATTCCATTATTTGGTTTAAACAATTTTGATGATTTACCTCTGAAAGCTAAATTTTGAGATGCTATTGTTCTAATTCTAACAGCTTTCCAGTGCTTACTTTCCTCTTCTAGCAAATGTTGTTCAAAATCTATCATTTTGTTCAATTTTAATCTTATTTTTTTATTTCTTTCCAAGTTGAAAAGTGATGCAAACTAGATTTTTCATGAAATAGTAATGTGCTAGAAAGCTTTTTCCAATCAATTTTCCAAAAAAAAAATATAACCATTTTTGGAAGATATTGCAAAGCTTTTATGGCGTTTGTTGAAAATTCTGCAGCAAAAACAGTATACACTATTATTTCTTGATAGAATAAAAATTATTGTACAATCAATTATTTCTCCATTCTTCAAAACTTGTTTGTAACAAGCACCAGAAAATTTTCTTTATCATTCATCAATTGGAAAATGTATATTTTTTATATGTATTGGTCCTTTTTTAATTTAACTTATCACAGAAATTATTGTCAATAATGTCTAGCCAGAAATATGGATCTGCCAAAACATTCAGTTCTTCCACAGATACAGTTGTTGATGTGGACGGTGGCAGTTCAAGGGGAATTTTTATAATTTCTTCTGCATTAGATGATTTTTCTTCATCTTCGATATCTGCATCTCCAAGCTTTGAATCATCATCTTTTTTCGAATAGGTATCAATCTTCTGAAGCTGTGGCTACTGTTAATGCAGATACTGGGTTATATCCATTGCTGATTCCTCTTGATTTGCCTTCTGCAGATAAAAATGGAAAATGGCTACCGGCTTGTTAGGCTAATTTTTAGCCCCAGTTATCTTTTTATATGCTGCACCAGATAATCTTTTATGGGAACTTATGCTGTAGATATTTTTTGGTACCGTTCTAAAAAGTAAAAAAAAAAAAAAAAATTACAGTAGTAAAATAGATTTAATGTGTGAGAGGTAAAATGCTTAAAAAAATTACAATTTTATTTTCTCAGTATTAAACTAATACTTACTAGATACTAGACGGTGAAATATAGTGGTAATAGTCATCAGGTGGTAACTTGAAATTAATATTGAAATTTAGTTACTATTATAATGCTATTACAAAAAAAGTATGTTGTAACTTCCTGAGTGTTTTTTGTAGAAACATGGAAGCGTAAGATATTAAAGAAAAGATAGAAATTTTAGGATATAGAAATTTTTTTTTTTTGAAATGAATGAATTTAAACTACTCAAGGAATAATAACATATGAAAACTTTAATAAGCATGAAGCTCTTGATACTTTACAATAATTAATATCTGTCATTAACAAGAACAAATTTAAACCTAACGATTGTTAGGTCAGAGGTTTTCAGGCAGTGGCGGCTCGTGGCTATGAAGTTAGGTGAAGAGCTAGTAGGAAAATAATTATATTATAATATATTTATAAATATATATATATTATAAATATTATAATATATAAAATATTATAATAACTTCTTATCTTCGTCTTTCCAACGTGAAAATGATGTTTCTAATAAAACGCACACTATATCATAAACAGGATTCATATTTAAAACAGCACAACATTACGAAACAAGCGCGCTCCGAAAGAATTTCACACTGGAAGAAGAGAACATATTTCTCTGTTGTCACTTCAACCGTAGATTCTCTACAGCAGGTGATATCACGGTTGTCATAGCAACCATTGCCTCGGTTATCAAGCTAAGCTCCGCCCCTGAGGTCGAGAAACTTCAATAAAGCCTACTTCACTAGGTCGGTCGCAGTGGTCAGAATCGCACCATGTTCGGTGCCAATGGTGCGGTTCTTACAAAATACAAAAATACATTTCTATTAAAACCAACATACATGATAAGGAAAATAAATTTTTCCTTATAATAATTGTTATATTATAAATAAATAATATTATATTATTATAAATAATTGGTAAAGTGCCACTTCATCCACTTCCCCTGAATAGCCGCCACTGTTTTAAGGTGCACTTTAGCACTTTTTTTTTAATTGTTGTTTATTTTGTTGAGTCACTTTCGGGAGCGAAGGTGATTTCCTTTTCTCTTCATGCCTTTCTGGGTTTGTGATCAAGAAGGGTTGGTTGGGCTGATGAGTTCCCAAAAAGGACGAAGTGCCCGTTCCCGATTCCCTCTGTTGATAAACTCAAAAGCGTGATTTGTTTATGTCTTTGGTTTTCATTTCTTAAATCATACTTTCTTTTGTACATTTTTTGTTTGTTTTATTAGTGTAAAGGGATTATGCTTTCATTCCTAGCTCTATTCCTATCTCCATTCTCACTTCTCCATGCACTTCTGCTGTTTCCTATTAGCATGACGGGTTCTCGCAGTGGGAATAACAGAGGAATCTTTCATATTTCTACAAATACCTTCACCACACAAGTACTGACCATTCAACTTGCTTCTTTGTTCAAAAGGAACTGTAGGAATTAAAAGGATTAACAAAGAACCCGATTTCATCATTTAATCCTTGGGCTTTTCCTTCTTAGGGTAATTCCCTTCTCCAATTTTGTTCTTTTTGTTTTCAGGATAATGGAATTTAAAAAAAAAAAATATACAGCAAAGTCCCGTTAATCCGGGCTAGATGGGACCGGACCCTGACCGGGATCATCGAAAGTTTTCTTTCCCTACAGCTTACTTTTAGTTTTAATACAGTGAAACTTGGATAATTTGAACTTACTTAATTCGAAATTCTGGATAATTCGAATTTTTTGCTCGGTCCCTAGAATTCTGAATTAAAATAATGTTAAAAAATCGTGGATAATTCGAATTTTTTGTACGATTGTCCTTAAAATATTACGGTAAAAATTGTTCCTGAGACTTTTCTCAGCTAAGATACATTATTTATTTTAACAGTCTTTCCTAAGGAAAACAAAAGCGATGGTTGGAATGTCCCTATGTGGGGATTTCCGAGGATTTTTCTGTCCACCTTCTGTTGTTACCCTCCCCCCTCCCACACTCCCTCGGTCTTAGATTCACAAAGATTCTTAGATTCAACATGCATTTCCTGTGAATGATTTAATGTGGTTATATACATTTTTAGTTGTATGCCATTGTCAAAAGCTAAAGTTCCTTATAAGTCTTTAACATTAGCTGAAAAGGTAGCGGTGATTAAGGAAGTGGAAAAAGGCCTAAAAAGAAATCGGAAATCGCCAAAGAATTTGGAATTCCATCCAACACGTTATCGACATATTTGAAGAACAAAGATAAAATCTTGAGCAGCAAAAAAGGAAATGGAAAAAATAGAAAAAGAATGAGAGGACCTGACAACCCAGAGGTTATAATCATATGCTAGGACACAAAGATTGCATTCAATGAAGCAATTAAAAATATCTGCCTTTTTTTTTTTAAGTGATGAATAATTAAGCTAGTAAAAAATGTTTGATTTAATGAAAAAAAAAATAAAGCAGTATTCTTAGATAAAGTTTGTGTTAAATCTTTGATCGTGGAGTTAATCTTTTTTATTTATCTCTTCTTTTTGAGAGAATATATGTAATTTGAATTTTTAGATAATTCGAACTTTTCCTCTGGTCCCTTCAGCTTCGAATTATCCAAGTTTCACTGTACTATGCACTATATATATAGTAGTTTTTAACCTACGAACTGATGTAGGATTATCAAATGTAGGTCCATTAGTTGAATCAAAGCAGTGATGTTCGCGGGCAGAAATTTCACAAAAAGTCCCCCTATCGCATTTCTTCTTCAGGAGGGTGGCACGGTGCATTGTCTATGAATAACACAGCTTTTTCTGGGAGTTTTCTCTTTCAAAAAATTCTCTTTTTTTTTAATCCCGCCTGGATTAACCAGATGTCCGGACTAGTGGTATCCGGATTAGCGGGACTCTACTGTATTTACTATATATATATATATCAAGTTTACCGGCTTAAATCCGCTGTTTGCTCATAGGTGGCATAAGTGGTCATATAAAACGACTATCGAACCGCCATATTGTTAGTTTCATGCGTTTGACATCTGTCGACAATAATCAGTGCACAACAACAGCAATTTCAAAGACCAACATTAATTTTTCATGTGGTAATCATGTCGAGTTTTGTGCCAAAAAAGGAGCATATGCGGACAGCTCTGCTTTTCTGCTTCAATCTCAAAAAATCGGCAGCCGAATTGCACCGAATGCTTGTGGAGACCTATGGCAACCATGCTCTATCGGAAACAACGTGCACAGACTGGTTTGTCAATTCAAAGACAGCAATTTCAATGTTACTGACAAGGAGCGGGAAAATTGGCCTAAAAAATTTGAGGACAGGGAACTGCAAGCGCTATTGGACGAGGACGACTCGCAATTGCAAAAAATGCTTACCCAGCAATTGGGTGTTGCTCAACAAACCATTTATGATCATCTACGTGCTATGGAAAGGTCCAAAATATCGGAAAATGGGTCCCACACGAATTGACCGATCGACAGATGGAGCGACGCCAAAACACATGCGAAATTTTGCTTGCCAGACAAAAAAGAAAGTCCTTTCTGCATCGGATTGTTACTGGCGATGAAAAGTGGATCTATTTTGAGAATCCTAAATACAAAAAATCGTGGGTTGACCCTGGCGAAACATCAGCATCGTCCGCAAGACCCAGTCGCTTCGGATGGAAGACACTGCTGTGCATTTGGTGCGATCAGGAGGATGTCATCTACTATGAATTGCTGAAACCATGGGGAACTGTCAATGTCCATCGCTACCATCAATAACTGATCAAATTGAACCGTGCTCTTCGTGAAAAAAGCCGGAATATCAGAAAAGACATGACAAGCTGATTTTTCTCCTCGACAATGCACCATCACACACGTCAACAATGGTCCGCAACTACTTGGAGGCACTCAACTGGGAGCTGCTACCCCCATGCCGCTTACTCACCAGACCTGGCACCTTCTGACTACCACTTGTTTTCGTCGATGGGCCACTCACTTACTGAGGAACACTTCGATTCCTACGAAGACGTCCGACAATGGCTCAATAAGTGGTTTGCCTCAAAAGGGAAGGATTTTTTTTGGCAAAGTATCCACAAATTGCCTGAGAGATGGGAAAAATGTATAGTTAGCGAGGGCCAGTACTTTGAATAAACCATTTTTTCACTTTCTATTGAAAAAACATATTTTTTTTTTTTACCTAAAAAACAGCGGATTTAAGCCGATAGACCTGGTGTGTGTATATATATATATATATATATTAATATGTTAATAATATGAAGAGTTAGTGATTTATTTATTTGTTACTATTTTTTTTTTATTAACTTCCAAATTGCAATGCATATCGAATTACTGAAACTTTTAATAATCCTTGTTTAAGACTGACAGTTTATTGGTTTTTTTCCTTTATTCTATAACAAAGAGTTTACAAAAAAATATAAGTCCTTTTCTTAAGGATGGCATTAATGTGTTCTTTATTTTATCGACTTTGAGATGTTAACCTTACCAACAGCATTTTTCAGTGAAGCTCCAGAATACCCCTATAACTAGATTGGGTTCCTGTCAGGCAGTAAAATCAGTTAAATCATACAGTGAAGATTTCTATTGTTGAATGACTATGTTAGAACTTGGACTTAAACTCAAATAATCATTCAATTAATCTGGAAATCATTGTTTTCTAAATTCATACAAGAGAATGAATGACCATTCTCTTATTTTATTAGAGAACATGTCTAACTATATTAAGGTGATTATAGCAGCATAGAAGAGACCTAAATGTTTCTTAAAAAAAAAAAAAGTAGAGATGTTCAGAAAACTTTTAGCAGGAAAGTAAATTTTTTTGTGCATTTCATAAATTGTATTATTTTTAGTGGAAAATATAGCATATTTTTTTCTCTTAAAATGTTGTTTGTTCAACAGAACAAAATATATTCTTTATTCAAGAGCATAGTTAGGTGAGGGAGTGACTGGAGCAAAATCCTGTGGCACTTTGGAAAGGCAGAGTGACCAAAAACTATTCACCACTTTTTTTTTTTTGGCGGGAGGGGGGGGGGTTGAAAGTTAAGATCATTGGTCTTGGAGTTCCATTACAATCATTTGCACCAATAAATCTAGGTGTATGTGTAAGCAATTCCAAAATTATAAGCATGATCAATTAGAAATTATCTGCAGAATTATTGAGAAATGTAGTAATCAGTTGATTACTTTTATTATTTTAATTGCTGCTCTCTTGGTTTGCCTGTCTCAGTACTCAAAGAAAAAAGAAAAAAATCTGTTCAATTTTGTTAAATTGCAAAGCACACCTCTTTAACTTTTGTAATTCATAGTTGAATAAAGATTATGGAAATAAAAATATAAAAATAACAACAACAAAAAAAATACCTTGGTTTTCAGTTATTGTTTTAAGACTTATGAGGTTTTAATAGATTCACCAATATTACTATATCTCCCTTATTTAGGGTAAAACAGTGATGAGGACACTGTTGTTAATATTTTTTTAACTTGTTGTAGCTGTTTTCTTCATGAATTCTAGGACATGTTTTAGAATGTGCCAAGTATACAGTTACGTTATGTTTTTAAGTCAGCTTATGAATATAAGAAAGAAAATTCAGGCACAAGTAAGACTTGGCAATAGTGTCTGTAAAAACAATCTAATTACTTTTAGTAGTAATCTATAAACTGTAGTAAAGTGAGTAATACAAATTCTACTGTTAGAAGCTATGTATTTATAGCCTACTGTCTCATGACATTCTTAGTTCATAATAAACTAATTGGTAACAACTTTATTTTTTTAATAATTAGTGTGTATGTATTCTAAATGCTGCTATCCATGTTCATTAAGGTCAAAAACTATTCACCACTGTTCTTTATTTTATTTTATTTTTTTTTTGGGGGGGGAAGTTAAGACCATATTATTAGACAATATAATGGACTTTTTTGCCCATTAGATGTTTTCCCTGATTTCGTGTAGTCCAGTTATACCCTTGAACTTGTTGAACATGTGAATCTGAATTTCCAAGATGGATCTCCCTGGGTCCCTACAATCATACCTCTTTCAAACTCGGTTAAGTCCTGAATGGCTTAAGCCATCGGAGCTGCGAATGCCACTACTTGAGATTGTGGAGACATCTGCTATTATATATGGGTCATTCCATATCAAATCAACCAATGGTTTGAACCTTGACCCCTCAGAAATTGATGATTTTTTGCACACTGATAATATCTATAGAGAGTATAAAAAATTCAAATTTTCAGATTTTTTGGGCTAACAGTTTTTGAGTTATTGAATTTCAAAAACTAAAAAATGCTTGATTTTGGCCGTGTTTTGAAATTTTCAAAACACTGTAACTCAAGAACCGTTCAACCTACTGAGCTGAAATTGGTGTCATTTTGTTCAGTTTTTAATGGCCTTTAATTTGATATACAATAAAAGTATCTTAATTTCAAATTAAAAGTTTTAAAAATTTTCAAAAACTGGTTTTTAAAAAATTTCAAAAACACCCCTTTTGATTTTTAAAAAAAAAATATATGTTATTTGTATTGTTAATACCTATCTTTGTGCCAAATTTCATAATGGGACAGCCAGGGGATCATATGGAAATAAAATTTGAAGTGTCATAGTCCATGAAAAACATGAGAATTCGACTAGCAACCACAGTAAGTTCTTATTGTTCTTTGCATGTCGAACTTTAAATCAAATATAGTTGATGAAAGACAATCGTTCTGAGTATATCTATAGTTTGTGTATGATCAGTAAACCTACATGGTTTTCTTCTATGTAATATAATTAAATTAAATAAATCAAACAAATCATATAAAGAAATTTTAAATTAATAACAATAATATATTTTTTTTTTTATTATGATTCTAAATACAAAAGTTACAGTCCCGTTAGGAATGACAAATTCCTATCAACAGGTTCTGAATATAGGTATACTACAAATGTTTAATTAATTTTGAATACATTGTTAAAAAATATCAAATGACTATGTATTGTTTTTTCAAGTGATTTTTGTCAAGTAGACCGCTAGGTGATAATTTTCTAAAATTTTTAATTAGACAGTAACATAATTTAAAAGTTAAAATAATTTTCTGATTTAACTCTATATATAATTATTACAAATGTATATTAAAGTTACCTATGTTTAGCTTATTTTTGTAGAGTACAGTAAGAACTAGTAAAAATAAATATTAAGGACATTGGAAGTAAATTGAACAAAATACTTAAATGAGATATTACAAACAGGATTTACAATTACAAAGAAAACAATTGAAACAAAAGAAATTCATAATAATAATAATGACAACATATATTTAGGTTATAGCCATGGAGGTTCCACTGCTCTTCTTATACAACTTCCAAGTCACCTCCGTTATGAGACCTGCGATGTTCATTCTGACTACTCTCAACTGATGATCGCCTAATAAGCGTGAAACAGGCTTGTCTTGAGATATCAGATGAACATTGGTCTCAAATTTTAATATGTCAACATTTAGAATGTTAATAGGAAAAAAAATCAAATTAATGAAAATATAACTCGATACAATTGGTTAAAAATCTTTCAAATCAATAAATTGAAGAATAATTTTGGTGTAAGATTGGAAAACTATATAAAATATAAATTATTCAGTCAAAGTAATTGGGAAAAATATAATTCTGAAACAGTAAAAAGTATTAAAAATGTTAGAACTTTATTAACCGCTGATGTGATTGATGAGAATATGCCTCTAAATTCATGCTGTTGTTGTTATTACTATTATTATTAATTTGAAATTTATTTTTATAATTTGTTAATATAATGTAAATTATATTTTGATTTATTTAATTTAATTATATTACATAGATGAAACCATGTAGGTTTACTGATCATACACAAACTATAGATATACTCAGAACGATTGTCTTTCATCAACTACATTTGATTTAAAGTTCGACACGCAACGAACGATAAGAACTTACTGTGGTTGCTAGTCGCATTCTCATGTTTTTCATGGACTATGACACTTCAAATTTTATTTCCATATGATTCCCTGGCTGTCCCATTATGAAATTTGGCACAAAAATAGATATTAACAATACAAATAACATATATTTTTTTTTAAAAAATCAAAAGGGGTGTTTTTGAGATTTTTTAAAAACCAGTTTTTGAAAATTTTTAAAAAATTTAATTTGAAATTAAGAAACTTTTGTTGTATATCAAATTAAAGGTCATTAAAATTTGAACAAAATGACACCAATTTCAGCTCTGTAGGTTGAACGGTTCTTAGAGTTACAGTGTATTAAAAATTTCAAAACACGGCCAAAATCAAGCATTTTTTAGTTTTTGAAATTCAATAACTCAATAACTGTTAGCCCAAAAAATCTGAAAATTTGCATTTTTTATACTCTCTGTAGATATTATCAGTATGCAAAAAATCATCAATTTCTGAGGGGTCAAGGTCCAAAATTATTGTTTTTTTGGTTGATTTCACATGGAATGACCCATATACTGTACATCGTTTGCAGATGATTCCATTAACCATAAGGGTATTAATGGCATGAAATGGAAATGGTAGTTCCTAGTTTTTCCTAGTCTTTTTTTGGCATTTCAATGTAGTCAGAAACATGACATAATTATATCTTCTGTATAGGTCTTGCAATCCTGTAGGGGGAGACTTGAGATAAGGGCTCCAGATTCATGACTAGACAGGACATAAATTGACAGGTGGTTGAAGATGCAGTTTCTCAAGAAAATACCAGCCATTTATTTTACAGAGAGTTGAGTGCCATTTTATAATCAGTATCTCTCCAAAACATCTGAATTTAAAGAGGCATATTACCATACAATTTATTAGTTTTTGTCATGACTTTTTGAGATATTCTCTTTCATTTTGATAAGGTGTTTTTTTTTTTTTTTGTTCTATTGACATAAATGTATAGAAATTGGAATGTTCTATGAATATAAAGAAATATATTTATTTTTTTATATTTATTCTGTGTGTGTGTGTGTGTGTGTGTGTAACTGTCTTAATGAAGAGCTCAACAGAGTGTCAGCAAAAAGATGAACATTGTAGGTTAGATGGATAATTGAAATAGTTGTGGACTCTTCTATGGGGGAGGGATTAGCAGTATTAGGATTCGTGATCTGAAGTTGTTGTTTGTTTTTTTTTCCCCTAATCCCTCACAGTAAAGTTTCAGCTTGTCCAACCAGCTTACAAAGAACAACTGTTCAGTCTCTCTTTGAGTTTTAAGTTGTCTAATGAAGACAATACCTTCTTGGCTTAGCACAAGCCAAACAACTGTCAAAACATCTATACCATACATTGTCAACCAAAGGCTTCTTTCTTTGTAAACTTTATTCTTTTGTATATAGGGCCAAAATTAACTTACATGTCAGGTTTCATTCCTTGTAGGAACATTTTTTTGTTTTTTGTTAAAGAGTGTATCTTGCAAACTTGGCATTAAGATCTGTATTTGAGATTACTTGAATGAAATGATTTACTTAGTTATTTTGTTCATTCATTTGAATTTTTTTTTTTAATGTTTACTATTCTTTTATTATTTTTTATTTATGTAAGATAAATACAGCTGAAGCCCAAAATGAAAATAAAAGACTTCAAGAACAACAACTAATTCAAGAAAAAGAAAAGCAGAAAGCTTTGTATGAGCTTCAAGAAAAAATGGCACAATTAAAGGTTAAAGAAGCAGTGGTAATCTTGAAAAACTCTTATCACATTTATGAATTTAAATTATAAAAAAAGTAAATAAATAATCGATAGTTAATTTGTACTGTCAGTCATAAATTGCAATTTTTACAAACTGTAATTTATTTTCAGTTTCATAAAGAAGAATCTCTTCATCAACATCTTGAAAGACTCCAGAATCAGATGATTTCACTCGCTGATGAGTGGAAAGATAAGACAGCAGCAAGTTTTAAGAAGAGACAAAATAAGTAAGTTGATTTTATGTATTTAATACATACATTGTTTGAAAACCATATATTATGCTAGGAATTACAAAATCTGACTGAGAAGAGATAGGAAAGAAGAGTGACTGACATTCCACTCACTATAAAAAAACCTTTTAAGATTTTTAAGGTCTATATATGTATAAAAAAAATCATCTGTGGGTCTGGTAGCACGTGACTGAAGCCTGGAGAAGCCGAGCTCAATCCTGACCTGGTGGGAGGTCGGGGATTTTTTCATGCAAAATTCTTCTCTAGAAAGAACCTAAGATCTATCTAGCCATTTGAAGAATGGATATCGAGTTTCTTTCCTGGATTTAAAGGTAGGCTGATGCGTGCTGACCTCCTGACCTCAACTTAGTCCCGTTGATCAGCAAATGCTGGGAGCCTTTGTTTTGCGACCCCAAAGGCCTACATAGGCCTGTAGTGGGAATACAGTAATCCCTCATTTATCGCGGTTAATGGGGACCAGAGCCCCCCACGATAGGTGAAAATCCGCGAAGTAGGATTGCCCCCCCCCCCCCCCAGGAAATTTCGTATGTGTGTGTGGGTACCAGAATGTTTAAAATATGTATAAATATATAGGGGAAGGTGTTCTACCTTTGACCAGTTTTCACTAAATGAATTTTCTATTTTTTTGTACTCAAGTAAATCCTTACCTGAATGGATAAATGTGATCTTCACTCATCTTGCCATCAACTCCATGTGTTTTATATGTTACATTTTGAGTATAAGTATTTTATTTTTATTTTACAAAAAAACTATACCTTGTGATCAAAGGTACAACTACATGTTGTACCTTTGACCAGGTGGTAATAGAAACTGACAGTTAGATACAAGTTATTTAATTAACATTTTTATTCAGAAATGTATACATTTGGCAAATACTTCGACTGAAGCAATTCAAAGTAGAATAATAAAACATGAAATAAATTCTAATGGCTTAATTAGCCTATTCCTGCCCGTTTACTCTACATTATACAATGAAAAATCAATGTCTATCTCAAAAAAATAGACATTCTTTTAGTCGAGCTGGCTGTGCCGCCAGCTGTGGTTGGATTTGGTAGCCTGGCCACAATATCTTGTAGTTCTTCGTCGTTGAGCTGGTTATTTTCTTGGATGAATTTCGCCATCTTCAGTAGTTTTTTCAAATATTTAACTTAAAATAATCACATGCTGCTTCCTTTATTTTGGCCACAAAGTATTTCTTGTTTTTTTTTTTTGTTGTTGTCAGCTTGACAAGGACATAACTTTCTTCAACTAAATCTTCTTTTTCAAAGTTTAATTCCTTCTCCAACTAATGGCATTCATCTGAAAGATCGAAAACACTTTCCCCTGATGAATATTCAACATCAGGCTCAAAGTCGTGGACAAACAATTGATTGTTTACTATCTAAGGATAAGATTTGGTAAAAAAATTAAAATTTGGCAAAAAATATTTAAATTTCCATCTTACATAATGCTAAAATGACTGTAAGTAAAAACATTTACATATTATTAAGTAATGTTGTACCTTTGACCTGATCAGAGGAACAACACCCTGCTGTGGTCAAAGGTACAACATTAGTCGGAACTTACGTTTCACGCCGTACTGCAATTTTTAGGTTAATCCAGTCATATTAAAAGTCCTAACAATGAAACTATAGGCATAGATGTATTACTCATTCTTGTTAAAATAATAATCAAAAGAAAACAAAAATTTTATTAAAGAAACATTCACTTGCAAAATACTTACTTTTCGGTGATGGAATTATAAAAACATTTTTCATTGCAAGTTAAAGATCTAACTGCTACTGAAGGTTTAAAGGCGCTAATAGTGGGAATATTACACAATAAACAGAAAAGCTTTTAAAGTATGCTCATAGATGACATCACAATCAAGGGTGGTCAAAGGTACAACACCTTCCCCTACTGTATGTATATGTATATATATATATATATGTGTATATATATATATATATATATATATATATATATATATATATATATATATATATACACA
>JAFIDM010009631.1:93451193-93492230 GCA_023159025.1 Thereuonema tuberculata | reverse complement strand
ATATTTTACTTAAATCTTTTTAATTATAAAACCTTAATATTATACATTCACTCACTCACTCCCACTCGTAGAGGGTTGAGGTTCACTCAGATGCTCTTCTGCTGGAGTAGCTGGGGTTTTTATCTTGGAGGAAAACCTGCGAGACTTGAAGCGCGAAATAGCGAGGGATCACTGTAGTTTAATTTTTAAAAAAATTATCTACATTTAGATAAATGATATCCAGAAGTTTGTTAGACCTCAGTATCACCAAATTGCAAATTTTGCAGATTAAAGATTGAACAAACATCAATATGGTACATATAAAATAAAAATTAAAAAACAATACACCTTTTAAATTTAAGTCATTTATTACAGTGAATCTCTTTTTTTTTTTTTTTGGAGGGGAGTTCTATTTTGTATCCAAAAACTGTAGAGAGAAATTATTAGTGGATTATTACATAGCAAATTGTCATAATCCTATCAGCTTTTGATGGTCATTTTCACCAATTCAGATTATCTTTAGCAAAAGTAACACATTTATTCAAATTTGGCTGAAAATATGCAGCTCTTTGGTGTGAAAAATAAAAAAGGTATTTTGACTTAGTATGTGGCACTGTAATTTTAAATGAAGTTAAAGCAGTATACATAAAGTAGTTGCATAAAGAGGTTATTGGCATCTAAACAATACAAAGTAAATATACTTTAGTAATATAGTAAATTAAAAGAATTGCAATTCCTGAAGTTTTGAATGAACCCTGATCTACTGTAACTTACAAGATTAGGTAAATGAACTGTAACAATTGAAATTTCTGTAAATTCTTAAATTGATTACTGCCTTTCGTAAATTATAATCTCTATCTTGCTAAAAAAAAAAAAAAAAAAAAGAAAAGAAAAGAAAATTATCATTTCAGGAAATATATCACATGTAATTATTATTAATGTTCATTAATATTCGATTTAAATATAAATGTAAAGGTAAATAATCTTCAATGAGTCAAAAGAAAAAAGAATTATATTTTTCCATACCAGTGATAAAGTTACCATAAAACTACTCTAATTTGAATAAAATATCTCACTGTTTTAGCTAAGAGTGTTTACAATTAGGGAAAAGGAGGATTGACAGGTTTTTGCTTGTAAAATGAGAATACATGTAAAAAGGATTGTTTATATTTGATTTAAGGAGGGAAGAGGAATGGGAATTGAAAATGAATGTAATTATTAGAAATTATATGACATAGGATTTCCAAACTAATAGAAATGATACTAACTTTCCTTAGCCCAATCAAAAAAGCACAAACAATCACTGAAAATAATGTTATATGGAGGGAAAGGTGGGGGACGAGTTACCTGAACCAAAATTTTGCAACTATAGGGATATTTTCCAAAATTTCAAAATATAGGGTAAAACTAATGTACTTTTTGCTTTTTGTTGGATAGTGGGTTAAGACTGCAGTGACTTCCCTATTAGTATCAGCTTTAATTAAAATTAAGTCATGATGTTTAGTATGATTAATGTCCTATTTTATACAGCAGCCTTAAGAAATTAAAAGGATTGGATTTATTAAAAAAAAAAAACTTTTTTTGCATGATTATTATACTTTTTCATTACTATTGTTTGAAGAAAGTAAAAAATAACATTAATATCTTAAATTAGTATTTAACATTAAGTTTTTTTTTGTTTTTTATCTATGTATTAAAACTAACCACTTTATATGTTAATTAAAAATGAGAAACTTTAAATGGACTTTCACATATTAACAGATTTATGCTTTAGAGTTTGATGTGCTAACTATTTTTTTTAACAACAGTAAGATATTAAGATTTTTATCATTCATTTCTTCACTCATTTCTTTTGAAATTTTCGTAGCATTTAATTTATTAAAGCTGTATTACATAATACTATTGTGGTTATAAAGTTGGTTAAAATTGTAATGAAGTCAGATCAAAGAAATCTTCAGGAGTACATTTAATAGCAGGACGCAAAGGAAAGAAAGAATGAAGCTATTCAAGCAGCTTTCTCCAAGAATAACTGCAAAGAAGCTGATTGGATATATAACAATATTTTTTAACAACTTTTACATCTTATTCAAAATCTTATGCTTTATTCAATCAGAAGTTTTGCCCCTAAATAAAGTTTCCTTTAACAGTAACATATATAAAGCAAAATTTAATCAGCCATCCCCATAATTTAAAGCATGCTATAAAATAAAAAAATAAAATAATTTATATCACAGCAAAGGGCACAGTGTAGGGCCTTATGAAAAGTATACCTTAACTGATTTAACTAAGGAACCAAAAAAAACAAAAGATTTATTCTTTGCTAAAGGCTTTACAAAATTTTAAAAAATTAACTGAAAAGCTGTCCATAAAGAATCTATTAATTCAGAAACTGTTTGGATAGAGCTTCATTGTTTCTTTCCTTTGTTTTCTGCTGTTAAATTTAGGAGTAAAATAACATTTATTTATTATGGCGGAAGCCATACTGCTTAATGCTCTTGTACAGAAGTGCAGTCATTGTAACAGTATGGATCCGTGAGGATATGAACTGACTTTGAACTTATGCAAAAAGTGATTTTGTTCAAAACAAAGGATGGAAGGGTTGGAAAAATTATTGTTATGACTGTGTGAGTGGACGTGTTTTCGGAGGACGCTTTCTTGTTCTTTGCCAACATCATTGGTATCTGATGTGATCGCCGGCTTTTACAGGCCACAATACTATGCAAGGCACATTCTGAGATGATGTTCTGCATATCAAGGTTAAATTGTGATTTAATTTATCTGATTGTGACCACCCATCTATGATCTACATGATTCTTACCATCCTCTGAGCCCTCTGATCCACAAGTGGCTTTTTTTCAAAAGGATTTATTTTTTTTGCGTAAACTTGAAACTGTGATGCATGAAAAGTCCAGGACCACAGCCATTTAAGAGATGATTTATCCAGCACATCTATCACCAACTATCATGTCTTTTGAAGTCACTCAGGTGACTAACTTTCACCATTATGACAATTCTCTATTCTTGACTAACGCTAGAAGGGCTATTGTGCCATATTTACAATATTGAAAACTGCTATCATCTGGCATATTACAGATTGGAATTTGTATGACAAGGTTGGGCTTACCTAATAAAGTGGTGACTGTGTCTCTATAAAGTACGTGTATATGACAAAAGTCAGCATAAGTCTAATGGAAGAATACAGTTATAGTAATTACAAAAAAAAAGAGAATATAGGATTTTAAACTGTAAGTATTAAAAATAAAAGCGATTGCTATGTAAAACTTTTAGTGAAAAGGTTTTCTATCTCTTTCAGAACTGTATTCAAGCAGCAACAGAAAAAAATGCTGCAACTTGCCGCTATAGATTTATATCAAGAGCTGGTAAGCAGTTTTGTTTAAACTTCTCACCCCTTTACTAAAATTATAACATAGATGCCTCTCTCTCTCTCTCTCTCTCTTCTCTTGCATGCTTTTTTTTTTATTATTAATTTTTAATTTTCTTATTGATAGACTGAGGATTTGTCTCTTGTTAAAGATATCTGCAAAGTAGTGGACATGCTTGCAGATATTTTGTCTCAAGATTTTACTGAAATTAAGACTGACCTTTATTTAGCAGAAGAGGTAAGCTTTGTTTTGAATACTCATGTTACATTAAGCAAATGTAATAGTCAAATGATACGCATTAATGAATTTAGTTGTTACTTAATCTGTAGTTCTGCATGTTTATTTTCTATTTCAAATTGTTGTACTTTTTAAAAAAATAAAAAGAAAGAACATTGATAAATTTTGAGAAGCATTATAATATTCCATCTTGAAAATATAAAAATGTTAAATTGTATGGCAAAGCAAGGACAAATTTCCTTCTTTGTTTCTATTTGTCTTCTTTACTATTCTAGGAAGATTTATTTGTAATGTAGTCCACCATCAGGACATTGTTTTACATCCTTCATTTAAAATGATACTGTCTCAAATTGCATCCTAAGTGTGATAAGATTTGCTCTCATCTGTATCATATGTTGCTCCCTCTCTTCATTTCCTATTGTTTCTGTATACTGAAAAACTACCCAAATTTAATTAATGGGGTCAACTATGGTCGAAGCCATAATGGTACTTTTTTTTTTTAGTATGTGCTTAGGACATTGTTCATCATTGTTGTAACATTTAAGAGCCAGTTACTTTGAAATTTTGTTTGTATTAAATAGTTCAAAAAATGTTTTATAATCTTTTTTTCGTTGTTACTTTGTTTTCCTTCATATATTTTCAAGCATCTTTATTCAGTTTGCTAGACTTTCAGCATACAGGCCCCTGAACATTTTCAGTTGGCATATACACAGGCGTCCAAAACCTAAGGACGGGTGATTTGGCATATACACAGGCGTCCAAAACCTAAGGACGGGTGACATTTGTATCTGTATTTGAAAAACAATTCATGACTGTAGCCAAATATAGATGTTTGCCAGAATATGAACACATGATATGACATTTAAAAAAAATGGTTATAAAAAAAATAAAAATTAAGTTATAAGTTTGTTTGCAAAAGTCACAAATTTCTGAAGGACATACATGGATATTGGATGTCCAGTCCTGGCAGATAACCAGACTGAGAAACATGCCAGTATAGAATATGGCCACCTCAAACTGCGATGCAGGTTGCATGCTTAGTACCAAGTTATCCAGGAGTTCATGAGGCAAATTGGTCCACTCTTCCATCAGAGGAAGAATGAGTCCCTGCTTGTTTCTGGAAGAGGGTTTCGTGCAGCCATACTTCTCCTTCCCATTGCGTCCCACACGTGTTCGAAAGGGTTCAGTCTCCAGAAGTGTCTGCTCTGCTTTCATATGAAGAGGAAGTGCTTTGCCATCCATGAAAAGAAGTCTTGGCGTACAGCACAATGGAACAATCAAACATGATGTAGAAGAACTTCTACAGTCGTGTTTTCCAGCACCTGTAGCTCAGTTCGTCCAGCAATATGATACTTCTCCACACCACGATCCTATCACTGCCATATCTGTTCCTTTCCTGCACATTGCTGTGATGGTATACAGTACTACTTTCACGCCATATCAGCTGACATCTAGAATCAAAGAAAAAACTGAAATGACTCATCTGTGAAAGAGTACAGTGGCCCATTGATGTCTTGTCCAATTTGGATGGAGTCGACACCACTGCACGCATGTGCTACGGTAAGTTCTGGCTAGAGGGACACAGACTACAGGCCTTCAGGTATATAGCCCGACATGTTGCAGATATCTCTCCATAGTTTGTCAGAATATCCGCGTTCCTGTGCTGGAATGGAGGTGACTCTCAAGCTGATCAGCCGTGTGCAGCGATTATATTTTGCTGTTACAGCTAAAAGTCTGTCTTCATGCTTCATCATAGAGCAAGGACAACCTCCTCACATGCATCTGGAATATATTCCATTGCTTGTGAAATGCTGCCCAGAGCCTGGATACAAAACTATGGGCGATTCCGAACTCCTTGGCAACATCAGTTACTCTGTGGCCTTCTTCGAGCTTTCCTATAATTCTTCTTTGCATGAATTCATCTAGATTATGTCTTTATGATATACCAAAAATTTCACGTTCATCACTTTCCTTCCTGTCAAACGATATCTTCAAACACAATTCACCTACAGTGCCAAATTTGCCTTTTAACTATTTCAGTGCAACCACATGACCTCTATTTGTCTTATTCCCAAATTTGCATGTGCCCCTCATTTGTACAGATTGTCCACAGGTATGCAAACTGCCTCAAGCTCTTTCAACTGATTCTGTTTGTAACCATTAGAATTAGTGGTTGTCCTTAAGTTTTGGATGCCTATGTAATTTTCAACTTTGGAGTCAGTTTTACTTATGAATCATTGTTTATGGATCAAATGATCTGTGGTTTAGTTGCTGCACAAAGACTACATCATATCGTCTAAATCACTTAGTTGACTTTCTTGTTACTTAACCAACTTCTTCAAGTATATAGAAAATACTCAATAAATCTTACAACTTCTTTTACTCGACATTCTATATTTCGTCCTTATGATAGGACTCTTCATGAATCTCAAATGATACAAAATATAAAATAAAGATGAAAATAAGAAAGAGAAAACTTTCCTCTTCTTATTAAACATAAAATATAACAACAAAGTACATCATATCAATTCTTTGAACAAATCTATTACAAATTCTTTTCAATAATCCCTTCATACTACAAATACTTTCCAATAATTGTTTGATATTAATACTACTAAACAATATGAAATGATCATAAATTTAAATAATCCAAAACAAATACAAAATTAATTTGAACAGACATGTGGACGTGACAATTAATACTTCATTGTAATATTAAAAAACTCTTTCACTTTCTTGTTTTTACTCAGACTTTTTGAATAAACTCAAAGATACATCATTCACCTTTAGCGACCTGTCTTTATTCATACAAACGCAACTGTTAATTAGGCAGGATTCCAACTTATATTGTTTATTCTCATCCTTTACACTGAATATGATATAAATGATAAATAATAAAACTCATATTGACATTGATACTAATACTGAGCTACTTTTTCATGGTGTCACCCTGTAGAAACATTTGTCATTTGAAACTTTGCTAAGTTAAATACACTGGCGAGCAAAAAAATTGACTCAACAGTAGTACTTGCATTTGCTGTCAATTATGTCAAGAGAGGAATGTATGTGTAGCAGACAATTATACATCTGAAATCATAGAAAATAAGCTTTCAAATGGTACATTAAAAGTCAGTATCCAACAATACTGCAAACTGATATCAGACCTATTCTCAACAATGCAGTCAAATGCTTGCAATGTCATGTATGGTATGCAAGTATTCATTGGCTATAAAATTAGTGTGTTTTAAAAATTACTCTTCAGTTACATTTCAGAAATTGACAGGCACACATTTCCTTTAATTAAGTTGCAGTATGCACTCATGAAATTGACACCATGCCTGAAGAAGCAACTTGTTGTTGCCTTATTGAAAAAGGGACATAGTAAAAAGAAAGGAATGAAATTAAAAAAAAATTAATAAATAAATTTCGTCCTTCAGCGGACTCGAACTGAGAAACCTTGTATCCGCAGGCCAGCAAATAACCATTACACCATGGTAACACCTGCTGTTTGAAGACAGCAGTGAGTTAATAAGGCAATATCTTGAAAATCAATGAAAACAATGCCGAATATCTCGAAATTGGAGTGTTGGCCCCAAAACGTATATGTATATATATATATATTTGAAATAATTCAAGTGTACTTTCATCTCACAAAAGGGCACTGAGATTTGAAAGATACAGGTGTGCACTCTCCTTGTTAGTGATAATAATAATAATGTTTTGATATATTACTATTCATCATTATTTGAATAACAAATCATTAACTTTTTTTGTTTTGCAAATTTCCAATATTTTTAAGTTTAAGAATTTGATGTTATGCGCTAATCAATAACATTAGTAACTTTCTGTGTAAATTGTATTACCTACAGTATATCTACATTGGCTTTGGAAAAATGCTGTCACTGGGAAACTGAGATTGATTCAACTTCACTCATTGAGTTGCGTATTTCATGATCAATTCTGGTCATTTGAACCTTATGATGGATATTGTTTTTTGTTTGTTTTTTTTTCTTATATCTTTAATTCAAGAGGTATTATGTTCAGATACATTGTAGAAGATACTTTTAAGTGTTTGTTTTTTTCCACCATAACTACATTTGCAGTCTTACATAACTACATTTGTCTTATTGCAGTCTTATAAACATTTGCAGTCTTACATAACTGCAAATGTAGTTATCGGGGGGGGGGGGGGAAACCTAGCACTAAAGTATCTTCTATAATGTATGTGAACAATGATACTTCTTGTATTAAAGATATGATGGATTTTGGAGGGTTTTTTTTTTTTTTTTCCTTATAAGGTTCAAATGACCAGAATTGACCATGAAATACACAACCCAATGAGTAAAGTTACATCAATCTCAGTTTCCCAGTGACAGCATTTTTCCGAAGCCAATACAGATATAGGTATTATTTATACATACAGGGTGATTCAAAATTCCCTGTACAAACTTTAAAGGTAGGTCACGAATACAAAAATAAACGATATTCTTAGTGGAACTGCAAACTCCATCCGAATGTGCTAGAAGATTCACTAAGGTTCAGAAATAAAAGACAGCAAGTAAGATAGACAATATGTTTATTAGGCTTATGTTTACAATATGATAGTAAATGTACACTTACAGGTTCAAAGGAGGTGCTGAAAGTTCCTTCCACCAACAGTAATACACACTGGATTGAGGGAGAGGAAGGTAGCTTGTGTACTTGTACGTGGATTGCATTCATTTCGGTGTACATCCTCTTCCTCCATGGCAGGTGTGGACGCTAATTGTTGATGACCACAATCATGCATATTTCCTTCACATGATCTAGTTTCACACAATCTCTGGTGTAAACGCGGAAACATTTGAAGATTGGGCAGACGTCTGTTTGGGAACCATTCATGATACAATCGTACAGCGAGTCATCCGTTTCTTTTCACTGCCCCCTAGGCTAGGTGCATATCTCCCCTCTCAGTATTAGTGAAGCAACACATCTTACTCGTACAATGTCAACATCTCAAATGACAATGACTCACACTGCCCAACTAATGTTCTGCCAAACATCGCCCTCTAGCACATTCGGGTGGTGTTTGTAGACATATGTTCCACTATGAATATGACTTGTTTTTGTATTTCTGACCTAACTTTAAAGTTTTACAGTGAATTTTGAATCATCCTATATATATGTGTGTGTGTGTGTGTGTTTATTTATATACACTCATTGTCAAAAAAATTAGTTTGTCTGGAAGCAGCAGTAGAAATGGAATGAGAATGATGATGCAAATAACTAATTACAGTATCACAACAAATGAGCCTTATATTCAGGCAAAATGCTACAGGTCAATAGTCCCATTAGTACTGCATCATACCGTCCCTAATGTGGATAAATGCGATGATATGGCTTGGTATGGAGTCCTAGAGACATCTATTGCTATCCTGCTGAAGATCCTCTCATAGTTGTTGCAACTGCCACTCCAGATCTCTCATACCTGTTGATGGCCTAAGTTGCTGTCCCACACATATGCAATGGACAACAAATCGGCAGGTCAAGGAAGGGCGTCACTAGCATGCAGGCAGTCCAGGGAAACCCGTGCTGTGTGGAGGCAGACATTATCTTGTTGGAAAATGGACCTTTGTAGCTGTTCCATGAAGGGAAACACATGAGACCGCAGAATCTCCTGAACATACCGCTGCGCCATCAATGTTCCCCTGATCACTACCAGAGGAGACTGAGAATCATAGGAAATGGCTCCCCACACCATGACGCCACCTATCCTGGCAGTGTATCGCTCAACAATGAACTCTGGATTTGTCTGCTACTCAGTGCTTCTCCATACTCGAGTACAGTTGTTATCTGTGTACAGACATGACCTTGACTAAACATGATTTGTTGCCAATCCACAGCAGTCTTTGCCACCTGCTCACTACACTAGTGCAAATGAAGCTGCCGATGGTTGGATGTTAATGGCAGACAACATAAGGGGTGTGAATACAAGTTTCATTCTGCAAGTCACCTCACAATCATGCTGGTAGACACAGGGGTTTCTAGTAATGCCGCTGCATGTCTCTGGATAATGGACAGGTACACTGTTGTATCAATTTGTATCTGTCGAACAATGACACAATCCTCTGTTCTGGTAGTCTGGCTAGGTCATCCAGTGCCTTTTCTGCACATGTGTATTCCCTCTCGTCTCCACTGCTCCCAACACTGTTGCACAGTACAGTCGGAAAAGTCCAGGTGGCAGCTAATTCAAGAGACGTCTAGGCTGCCTCCTGCAGTAACAATATGATTCCTCTCAAACTCTTTGTCAGTTGTTCAAAACTATATTCAATATGTCGTCGAGGGATGCTGAGGACTCAAACATCTGCACTCCACAACCACACTGATTATAATGCACACAGCAGTCATATGACATTCACATCACCACAGCTGTAGCAATACTAACAACCCCTGGTGACAGTTCTGAGTGAGCAATTGCAGACCAACTGCAATCAGTAGCACAACAACCTGTGACAATAATGAATTGTGCAGCATACTAAATTTCATCATTTCAGGATCATTTGCTCTGGGTGCGATAATTTTTTTTGTTAATGAGTGTATTTTAAAGATAAAAAATACTAAAAGATAGTAAAATTTCTAAGTTAGGGGTATAAAGAACTGAAGACCAAAGACATTTTGAATTTCTGAATTATTCAGTTTCTAATGGGTTTTGATTCAATCTTCAATCTTAAAACATTATAATAAATGTTTTCCTTTGATTTGTTTTATATTACAGGTTCTTGACAAACAAATGAAACTAGAGATCGTTAGACAGAGAGAGATCAATGGCCTCTTTAAGTAAGCTTATTAAATAGTTCAATATTTGAGTGTAAAGAATTATGAAGGATAATATTGATACAATCTAAATATTGAAACACTTGATCACCGCAGTTAGATCTTTTTATCTAATGAATCACTTAGAAAAGTTTCTTTAAGTTATTTGATTCCTATAATGTGTAAAATAGTTTTTAAACTTAATTCTTAGTCACATCTTGAAACTAAATGAAAATATTATTAGTTGATAACACTTTTAAACATGGCATTTAATTTTGACAATATATAACTTCACTTTAGTAATTCAAAAAGGTGTTATGGTTCTTAATCAGTGCCAAATGCCTCTTGTAAGTTTTGAAGAGAAGAATGATTTTATAAAATGTGGAGTTAAAAAAAAAAAATATGAAAATAAGTAATTATTTGCTATCAAATATATTTTAGTAATTAGTTAAAGCCTAATAACAAATTCATTCTTAAACCAATGGCATAGTGCCATAAATGTAGAGAGGATAGTAATTAGCAGTTAATAACATTGCTAAAAAAAAGTATTTTTATCATACCTTTTCAAAGAAAAGCATCAGTAAAATGTTAAGAAGCAATGCATTTTTCAATGTTTTGTTTGGAACTCTTCAGATTTTTCATGATTCCATATTACATGCCAAGTGCCTTGTAATAAATTGCAAGACAAATCCAATCAGGTTATCTGACAGTGCTAAAGCAATACTTCTAAATGTCATTTAACCTGACTCAAAAATGGGATTTGTAAGTTAATAGTAAATATAAGACATCATGTATAGTATCAGACAGGTGATAACGTGTGTACTGACATATCCAGGGGAAGGTGATTAATGCAGCTTCCTCAGATGGCAGTGTCCAGGTACACAAAAATAGACCATAAATGAAGGATATTTTAAGTGGTCTTGATGATGATATTTAAAAAAATAATCTAGAAATGAATTATTTTTTTTAATAATATCATTGTGTCTGTGGACTGAGATGCCTTTTTATTACTTCTCACAGTACAGTATACAGGGTGTTTCAAAAATACACGGCATAATTTCAGGTATGTATTTCCCACATGTAGACAATCAAAATAGTTCATTACAACATATGTCCGGAAATGCTTCATTTCCGAGTTATGGCCTTCACAACATTGAAAATCACCGGAACGTTTTTCGTATTTACAGATGAAGCACAGTTCACACGAGATGGCATAACAAATTTCCACAATCAGCATGTATGGGCGTATGAAAACCCAAATGCAACTGTTGTATCTCATCACCAGGTGCGGTTCTCCCTCAACATGTGGGCCGGTATCATTGGTGATCGATTAGTTGGACCCCATGTACTTGTAAACAGACTTACGGGGCAGGCGTACACAAACTTCCTGGAAAACACCATACCTCATGTTTATGACGACACTCCACTGATCGATCGTCAGCACGCTCACTTCTTGCATGACGGCGCTCCTGCACACTTCAGTCGTACGGCTCGCCGGTACTTGGATCGAACGTTTCCTGATCGATGGATAGGTAGAGGTGGCCCAATTGCTTGGCCTCCACGCTCACCTGATCTGAACCCTCTCGATTTCTACTTGTGGGGCCATTTAAAATCATTGGTTTATTCGTCTCCGGTGCCTGATTTGGAATCCCTTCGGAATCGAATTGTGGCACGTTCTGAGGACATACGCAACATTCCTGGAGTGTGGGATCGTGTTCGCAGGTCATGAGACATCGATGTGAGGTCTGTATTCAAGCAGGAGGTGGTCATTTTGAACATCTTCTGTAATGGCAACGACCGGCGGAACGAAAAACGTTCCGGTGATTTTCAATGTTGTGAAGGCCATAACTCGGAAATGAAGCATTTCCGGACATATGTTGTAATGAACTATTTTGATTGTCTACATGTGGGAAATACATACCTGAAATTATGCCGTGTATTTTTGAAACACCCTGTATACAGGCATAGACATTATAAGTAATGTTTTCTTTTCTTTTCTTTTTTTTATGAGAAAGTAAAAGTGTTTTTTTAAAATAGTCTTCAGGGCACAAGTGTAGCGCTGTGTGGGTGAGCGACCCCTTCCACTGATCCAAATTTTTCTTAGTATTGAGATTAGTAGCTGTTATATCTGTATAACAGTTTAACTATCAAGATGTACTGGTTTTTTTTTTTTTTTTTTCAGTTTAACATTCATAGCATCCCTTATTTAACAAGCTATTTATTCTAGGAAGCTGATACTTTCATCATTGGTTTAAGTTATAAAATGTCAGCTCTTTAAAACTTAGTACAAATTTAAACTACAGATAAGGAAATTGGAACCAAAAACCACAATTATCTGTTGCCAAATCACAATAAAAATAAGAATTATTTATCTTAGGAAGCTGAAGGCTTAACAAATACATTTAGACTATATACTGTTTACTTCATTTACTGTGAGTCCAATTGGACTCATTGGTAAAGATCCTAATGATAAAAGGAAGCCAACCATTTATATTAATTTTTTTCCGTGATATTTGATTGTTGGCATTATCAAATATAGTTGGGTTTTTAAGTATTTTTGTTGACCATTAGCTGAAAGGCTGTATAGTGCATTAGACATAATGGTCATTCATTCATAATCTCCTCATCTCTGCTATATCTGTTATACCTTAGGCTGATATAGTGAACTTATCCTGCATGTTGTTTCATGCCTATCTGCAAACATAGACCACTGCTTCAATATTCTGTTTCAGTCCAATTAAGCTTGTACTCTTGTCAATGACATATGTTGTTCCTATTTCTTTCCTTTCAGTCTTATTCTTATTCCCCATTTTAAGATAGTTAGGCCTGGCTGCACATAACATGTAAGTATCGCTTCTCTTCTCTTCTGCTTTCAGATATGCTGCTGCCACATTCTGATTGTCATTCTAACTATAAATCATAAATGGATTTAGTGACAGCATCTGAACAACTTTGCTGTATTTAGGTGCATCCTAGATGGCACATGCTATTCAAAAAAAGAGCTAAATGCATTTATGATTAAACCACAATATAAGGAACATACAAAACTTAGCTTTTATGTATAGTTTATTGGACAGGAAATTGAAGCAGTGCTCTATTAATGCAGATAGGAATGAATCAACATACAGGATAAATTCACTATATCAGCTTAATACATAACAGATGTTTGTTGTAGTTATAATTTTTTTTCTTTGTTATTTATAGTGAAGAAACTTTAAAACGATCACAGGTTCTTGGATGTAGCTGGGAAATAGAAAGAACAGGGCGCATGGAAATGTTATCGAAGGTAATACTTTTATCTACAGTGGTTTCCATTAATTATGGGGGAAAAAATGCGATAGCTCAAAAGTATGTGATTACTTTGTATGAACATTGTAATAGTATATTATGTTAGATAATGAGTCATAAACATTTTGTATGAAATACTGATTTTTTTCAACAATGAGCACATACAGAACCAGGTCAAAAATAAGATATCCAAATTAAATAGCCAAAGTTCTTCATTATGGAGTGAGGTCACCCCTAACATTAATGTAGGGCCTCACTGTAATGTTTTATGCTGATGGTGATAGTATCTAGGAGCTCAGTAGGTAGCAATGATCACAGGTCTTTTCTTTTGTTATAATCTTCTTCAGGTCTTGGGAGGCAACCTTATGTCTCCTGAGAGCACCCAAACATAGGATAAGGTTGGGAGACCTAACTGGCCAATCCATACACATTATGGCTTGTAGTAATTATAAGCTTTTTCTTAGAGTTCTTCAGGCAACAAATTTTATTCATGAATGAAACAATATTGCAGCTTTATGGAAGATGGTTGATAAGCTGTAATGTCTCTTCTTATACAACACTATTGAGTTCAGGCCTTAAATTTGGCTGGCCAATTCATTCTTCAAATCTAACTTCTCAATTTGTATCAATTCCCTTTGTGATTTGGGTAAGATATACACTGTCCGGCCACTTAATTAGGTACACCTACCTAGTAGTATGTTGGGCCTCCTTTAGCCCTCAAAACAGCCTGAATTCGTCGAGACACAGATTCCACAAGATGCTGAAAACGTTGAGATATTGTGTACCATGCAGACATGAGTGTGTCATGCAGTTCCTGAAGATTTGATGGAGGTGTAGGTCTGGAGCGAACAGCCCGTTCCAGCTCATCTCACAAATTTTCAATTGGGCTGAGATCTGGGGACTGAGCGGGCCACTGCAGCCAGGAAAAGTTATCGTCATGTTTCTCAAACCATCCCATAGTGATGCGGGCTTTATGCACTGGCGCATTATCCTGCTGGAAATAGCCATCTGCATGAGGATAAACTGTTAACATGTACTGTTGCACTTGGTCAGCTACGATGTTTAGATACGCTCTAGCATCCTGATGTGCCTCCAGAGGTATCAATGGATCTAACGTGTGCCAGGAAAACATCCCCCACACCATGACACTGCCCCCACTGCCCTTACCATTTGTGCGCACAGCAGGAATGTACCTAATAAAGTGTGAGTTGTCTTTCGTAAAGATTGCTGTCAAGATGATTTCACTTTGTTGTTTGTCTTTACAAAGTATTTCAGACTAAAATATTCCACACACATCCACTCTTATTTAAAAGAATGCTCAATAAAATAGGGAAAAAAAAAGGCACCCTACAAAGCAGCAGTAATGATACTGTCATTAGTTCTTGTTTGCACCATAAAACAATGCCAATATATGTGGATGCCCAATGTTTGTTTATAGAGGGAGACACTCATTTCCATATTTGTCTGCACTTTCTATCCATAGAAACCTATGCTAAAAACAGCAACTTTTCACTCCAAATTGACTCTTATTTATTAACTACCATCAAGAAATAAATTATATACTATTATTCTATAGGCATGCCATCTATGTTAAGATTTTTTTTTTTTTTCAACAAAGCAGTAGGTTATCAAAATAAATAATTTATTTGTAGGTGTGATTATTACTTTATAACACTGATTAGAGATAAATAACAATTCATTCTAACACAGAATAATAAATTCTAAATAATATTTTTTATTATTTAGATTTAGAAAGTGTTACTTCTTAGTATCTTAACAAATTACCTATTGTTTATCTAATGATTACATAGCGATGAAAAATAAAATGCCACATTTAGCTTGAAATTCTGTGTACATTTTTATAAAAGGATTATATTATTTATTTATATACAGAGATTAAATAATATTCCTTTCTTTGCAGATAATACATTTACTATTCATACAAAGATGTGATGGGAATATTAATAAAGCATATGATAGTACGATGTTATTCAATGAAAATTGCAGCAGATAAAGAGGAGAAAAAAGAGGGGAGAGAAAGGAACTGTTGATTTTCTTGAACATAAATTAATCTGAACTATGAGACAGCTCTAATCAGAAAATATATGTTCTAATTTGAAATTTCAAAGCTGACCCCAATTACCCTCACTTCTGGTTTTTACCAGACATCCACAATGCCACCATTCGATTCTTTGTGTACTATTTAGTAATGAAAATTTTCACATAAACAACCTGTACCTGGTTTTCGAGAAACACAGTGGATTATGGGTGCTCTTGAACACCCTGTATATATACTGGTGTTTGTGAAAAATCAACACTATGAAAGAATCATGCGATTAGAATGAAATTTATAACACTTATTACTGATATGCATAAGTGATTACATTTTCAGCACAATACAACAATTATAAGCTGGAAAAAAAAAATCAGTATCTTGTGAAGCCTCCATGAGCTGCAATAAGACCCTGCTGTACGTCATGGCATCTAATCGAAGAGGCTTTGGATGGTGTCCTGGGAAATTGCTTGCCAGGCTGTTGGTATGCGAGTCCACTGTTCATTGGTACTGACTTTTGTAGGACTTTGACAGGCCAGTTGCCTAGTGACTGTATCCCGGACAAGTTCAATAGGCGACATGTCTGGCAAACATGCAGGCCAGTGAAGAAGCTGTATCTGCCGTGCTGTAAAGAAGGCGTGAGCGTTCCTGGCAACATGTGGTCGGGTATTGTCCTGCTGGAATTTAGTGCGAGGAGTGCTCTGAAGGAAGGGTATGACTTCAGCCTCTAGAACTTCCCTGATGTAGCCGTCGCTGTTCAGATTGCCTTCAATTCGTAGCAGCTGAGATCGTGCATAGTACCAAATGGTGCCCTACGCCATCACACCTGGCATTTGGCCAGCATGATGCTCTACAATGCATGCTGGAAGAAAACGCTCACTACCTTTTAATGCATATGCGGCCGTTGTTTTAGTCCAAGTTAAAGCAGAACTCGTCAGAATAAAAGATAATTTCCCAATCAGTATTCCATTGTCTGTATTCACAAGCTCATTGTAGCCTGAGGCATCGTGATTCAGGGTCAAGGGAATCCGTGCCAAGTGGATGCGTGCAACCAGTCCTCTGAGCAGCGGATGGTGTGAATTTTGGAGGCAGACAAAGCCACACCTATTGCAGTGCTCCACTGTTGTGCTAACACTTGCAATGACGCTGAATGTTCCATGACTGCCATGCAGAAGAGGTGTTTGTCATACCGTGGTGTCCTCACATTGTCATACCGTGGTTCACTGCCGGATTTTCGATGCACCCGGTTCTCTACTCATGGTATGATCCACTGCTTCCACACAAGTATCACTGTTGAGGAGTTATGTCCCGTACGATCAGCATGTCGCAGTACAAAAATTCACCTTCACTTAAATCAATCATTCGTCCACGTTCAAACTCTGCCATTTGTCGGTATTGCACCCTGTGCAATCCCCTCGTCGATGAGGGGAGTGAATCCAGGAGACAGTTTTACAGCTCGCCGTCCATGATGCACTACTTGTGTGTCTCTATTTACACCTAAACCTTCTATTTACACACATGCACACACACACATATATATATACACTCATTAACAAAAAAAAAAGACGCACCTAGAAGGAGTTGTCCAATGGAGACAAAAATTGGTGGAGAGGAAGATTATGTACAGAATAGAAAATGATTAAACTTTCAGACAAATTGAATGATTTATTTCAGAGTTAGAGTTACAAAGTAACGAGCTCAATAAGGTGTTGAGCCACCTCTACCCTGAATGCAAGCTGCCATACGACATGGCATAGAGTGATAAAGCTCCCTGATGGTCTCCTGTGGTATTTCTTGGCAAATTTGCTCCAATTGTCGGGCTAGGTCATCCACATTCCCTGGTGGATGCAGTCGCCTTCCCATCATATCCCAGACATGCTCGATTGGAGAGATCTGGGGATCTGGCTGGCCAAGGAAGTGTTTCACAAGCTGCAAGACAGGTCATAGCAACACGTGCTGTATGTGGTCTGGCATTATCTTGCTGAAAAATAAGCCCAGGGTACTGCAAAAGGAAGGGTAGCAAAACAGGTCTCAGAATGTCGTCGACTTACCGCTGTGCTGTAAGTGTGCTGCTAATGACGACCAAATGGGTTCGGCTATCAAGGGAAATGACACCCCAGACCATAACTCCTGGTTGAGGGCCTGATGTGGCGTGCAATAGTGAAAGCAGGATCGACACGCTGCCCTGGGCGTCTCGAGACACGTCCGCGACGATCCACAGGACACAGTTGGAAGCGGGATTCGTCACTAAACACTATATGTCCCCAGTCAGCATCATTCCAACCGTTTATATGATATTAATTCGTTGTTTTGCATGATTGAATACAACCTTAAGTTTGGTACACCCTGTATAAAACATTTGTTTCAGTATGCCATGTAAATAAGTATATTTAAAATCATTAACAGTATCAATTAGAGAACAAGAGTTCCTTTTTTTGTTTATTTATTAATATTAATTTGTTTATTTATTTAATATTTATTCATATAATAATAATAATAATAAAAATATTTTCCTGTATTTCTGAATATAAAAGTTTTAAATATGTTTGTGGAACTATTAAAAATGTTAATAAAAATATAGAACAAAAACCATTCTGACATAGCTTTGTGGTCAAGATGCCAGCCTTCCATGGAGCTGATGTGTCGGAACCCGAGTTCGAATCCTGGTGCTGGCATGGATGATTATTTCCTTTCTTGTGTTTGTCTACTTCATGTTTCTTTTCAGGTCTGAAGCCATTCCATAATGGCTTTCCTGAGAAAGGTAACAAGGAAACCACCTCAGTATTTATTTCCCAGGATATTGTATGGATCCTTCTAAGGGTTTACCATGATGAGATCCATAGGATGTGTACCTCTGTTTGAGAGATCGCACTTAGAGGAGAGGATAGAACAAAAAGTATTAATAAGATGTAGATACATATAATTTCAGATTTATAATAATAAAAGAAATATATTAAAAGTGACGCCGTCGCACTAGTCTGGGATAATAAAAAGTTAAAACATCAGAAATAAAAAAAAAATATTTCTCATGTTTTAACTTTTTATTATCCCAGACTAGTGTGACGGCATCACTTTTAATATTTTACTTTGCGCACATTAAACATTGCTTCTTTTAAAAGAAATATAATTACAAAAAAATAATGTTATGCAGATATTTCAATAAATTGTTGTTTACATCTAATCGGAGTTATAAAGCAGAATCACATCTAAATATAAATTATTTATTTTGATAAAGTATTGCATTGTTGAAAAGAAAGAAATTATTAAAATAGTCAGCATAATAGTTAGAATAGGTTAGGTTAGGTTTGTCTCAAGGTTCACAGCCACAGGGCGCTGGAGGTAAGGGTCTGACGTTTCTTAGACCAATTGAACTAAGATGAGGTCAAGTGGTCAGCCTGGCGCTCTCCTGCCTATACCCCCGGGAAAGAACCTGGTATCCATACCTATAGAATAAAAGTATATAAATTTATTTATTGATTGCATTGATAAATAAAGGTAAATTTAAGTGAGAACTTACTGTTTGCAGCATTTGTTTGTAGGGGCAGAAATTACTGATGACGCCAGATATGGATGTCTGCATTTAGATCCCATCCACTCAATCTCAAACTCTTTCATAAGCAAGTTTATTATTATTATTGTTGTTAAGTAAAAGTTTCAGGCCTTGGGTTTCCCCAGTAAAAACAACATGGCGGGTCAAGGATCAAAGCACATATTGCCAAGTGTAAAGAAGTGTGCAAGAATGATTAGGGATGTGTGGTTGCGTCCATAAATTTTCTAACTATGCGTGTTGTGTTGAGTACCACAGCCTTGTGGGGTTGTGTAAAAGTGTTTTTGAGAAGTCCTAGTGTGCTGAGGCCTTGGTGCAATGTGTGAGGCATCAGACCAGTGGTGGACTGAACGATGGGTACAATACATACTTGGTCCTGCCTCCACTGCTTCTGGAGCTTGTGTGCTAGATTTATTATTATTATTGTTGTTGTTGTTGTTTGTTTCGTTTCGGCCAATTACGGACCACGCAGCTAGCCTGTCTCGATGACATCAGGAGGAGGCTAGAACAAATAAGGGTGGACAAGATTCTTATCTCGACCAGAATAAACCTGGAATAGTAAGTTCCAGGGTAGAAACGGACGAAACACAGAAGAAAGAAACAGCCACGCCCTCGCTGGGATTCGAACCCAGGTGTCCGGCATATAGACCTCACGGCAGACCGCCGTCTAGACCTCTCAGCCACGTCGGCACGGCATTATTATTATTATTATTATTGTGTGTGTATGGAATATTCACAACATGTCAGTTTTGCTCTAGTCTTTTTTGTGTTTCATTTAATTTTCAGAATTTTTTCCATCTTCAGGCATATTCTGCCTCTTGTGGCCTTGCTTCCCACTGTGACCTCATTATTTTTAGGTCATTTGGTTATTCAGCATTTCTTTTGCTGTCTCTCACTGTTTCTGCTAATTTCCCTGGCTGTCATATTGCTTTATTAGACAACTAATGAACACCGTAACATGTGGACTACAGCTCGCAAAGCTTCAGGTTGCTACAGTGTGAGTGGCGCTTTGAAAACATAACCTTCCTAGTTTCCCATAAGGACACCGTTATCCGAGAAAAGCTTGTATCCGAGAAATAAATGTGCTTGTAAGGATTATTCGGGGCAACATTCGCACTACCCGTTGTCAGCAGCTGTTTGCTTCCTAACCAAGGCAAGGTTATAGTGTTAGCCGAGCGAGTACTCACTTCTTATAAGTGGGTCCTTCACTAGATTTGCCGACTGGCGTTTCATCCACTGCGCCTGCCTAAATTTGGTTCGCCTCAATGCCAGTAGGTGATGGAACGCCGGAGGAGTGAAGACCTTCCGTCGATGTAATTACAGGGAGGAGACTCTGCATGTCCTCTGCAGCAGCCTACCAACGACGCCACAATGCCCTTGTGGATCGGATTCGTAAAGCGTTGGCGACAACCAAGCTGTTGTTGAAGGTTCTCGGCTTCGTCCAGATCTTATACTGGTGCGTCAACAGTCTGCCCTGATTGTTGATGTAACAGTTCCCTTCGATAACCGGTTAGAAGCCTTTGTACAGGCCCGAGAGGCCAAGATTGCGAAGTATGAGTCTATAGCGACTTCTTTGCGAGGAATTATGCTGAGGTGAAGATTGTCCCTTTCATCGTGGGTTCCCTTGGATCTTGGAACCCTAGCAATGATTCCTTTCTGCAGCTGCTTTGTTCTCCTTCTTATGGCCGGTTATTTTGAAGGTTGTGTGTCTGATGTCATACAGTGGTCCCATGACATCTACACACAGCACATTACTGGTTAGAGATAATACGAATGATTTTTCTTTCAGAGGTTCTCTTGACTAGGTGCATTGAAGGTTGCTTCTGTCTTCCTTCTTTTTTTTATTTTATTTTTGTTTTTATATTTTTTGGGTTAAGCTTCCGTCTTCCCTTTTTTAAACAGAATGATTAGTCTCATGTCTTACCAACTTGTATGGAAGCATTTTTGAGTATTAATACATTTGAATACTGGAACATTCCCTGAGCCTAATTCTACTGTTTGCACTCTGTTTAAAGCCTTCCATTGTGGACTTAACAATGTTTCAGTATTGAATAATGTCCAGTGTATTTTTCAACATAACTGTGCTATGTATGCTTAGCATTGGCAAACTTCTACTGCTTCTATTGTTCATAACCATCTCTCAACCTTAGTTCAGCTTAAGGTGTTGTCTACATTTGCACTCAATGCACTAATAACTTTTTATTCTTGCTGGTTTTTACCCATTTTCTGTCCCTTCCCCAGACTTTTTCACATGTCTGGCCCTTATTTTGATATTGGTTACCCAATCTATGCTTGTAATGTCGGGAGCTACCTCATGCCTTCACATTGCATTTCCTGTATTATAGGATTTTCCAGTGGCAATCATCTGTTAGGACTAACTCCTCCACAACAAGGTTGAAAATTGTTTTTGATAGTATATTTTATATAGTGTTGTTTATTTTGTAAAATTTATTACATGGAATTGTGGCTTACGTCAGCTGAAGTTATCTCTAGTTGTAAATCTTTATAATAGAAAACTTTGGCCATCATGGACTATTACACCGCTTCAGAAACTTTTATTTCTACCATCACCATCTCTTTTTGAAATTTTCATGTCTCCTGAAATTTTTGCCTTTATCTTGAAACCATCCATGGGTGAATAAGTCTTTTGCAGCATAGACCTTCTGGTTTTTCTATTATTCCCTATCACACTGATTCAGAGAACTTTGTACGAGGCATTGTGAAGATTTTTTTTTTCCAAATTGATGTGTGTTACATGTTTTCAAAAGAGAAATGAATGTCTGACACTTGTGTTGATTACTTTTGTATGGTTAAGAGTTTATAGTCTCTAAATGTGGAAATTTAATTGCAAGCATCAAAATATCATGTTAATTTTAATATTTGCCATTAAGGCACAGCCTTGTAGACAAGGCTGCTGTTGCCTGCTATGAGGCTGATATGTCTGAACCTCAGTTTGGCATCAAAAGGGCGATAAAATATTGCTCTTGGCTTCTTGGTATCACTAAGGTAGATCCATGCCTCGTCCAAAGTAGTGAGGTTCTTCCATTTTTCTTCCGATAAGTGGTGCTTGTAAAGCTTTCAGCTGTTGGTCTTCCTTTCAGCAACATGTCAAGGAAGTAGGTGATGAACGCGAGCTTTAAGATACTTTTCTAATTGCAAATCACGCCTAATTATTCGTGCAACCGTTGACTGAGAAACTCCTACAGCCTGGACAACTGCCCTTTGGGTGCTAGGGTTCTCACCGACAATCATAGCCTTCACTTTCTGAATAATGTTAGGAGTTGCTGCTGGTCGTGGGTGTTGTTTTCGGGCCTGTGGCTTACCTCGCTCTTGGCTGATGGGTTTCTTACGACTTTCTGCTATTACCAGTTGACTGTGGACTTGCAAACATGAAAATTTCAGCGTTTGCACATGCCCACAATTTTTGAAGCGGCCTATTTAGCATCGGAAAGGGCAACTATGTACCCCTCCCACCAATTTGGGATTTTGAGTGGGATATTTAGAATGGAACACAATTCCAGCTACAAGATAATCAATACAAGCTTATGATCTCTTGATTCGAACTCAATAATGCTGCATCATGTGCATGTGCGAAATAGCACGTGCCCTTGAAATCGACCGAATAAACGTGAATCAACCCTCCATAATAATAGTAATAATAATAATAATAATAAAAAAGTTGGGGAGAGGAAAAGATAGTGTTCTGTATTACATATTATTATGAAACTGAAATAAATAAGCAATTAAGAAAAGGAGGGGGAGGATGTTTTTTTTTTAGAAGCTGCTTCTTACTGGGCTGCACAATTTTAAAATCTTTACACTTTTTCAGGAAAGAAACATTGTAGTCTGTTGAAGAAAGCCGAAAGACAGGCTTTCGAAACTGTCACTTTTTTTTATATTTTTATAAATCCTTTTATTCACAGTGCAGTCTGGTCATTCTTATTCTTTTCACATCTGCATGTTAAACAGCTTCAATTAACATTTTCAAATTGTTATATATAATTAGAAATAAAACAATGAAGCCAACACTGTGGTATTTCTACTGTTATCCTGTATAAAATACATAAAAATCAGTACATGTTTCCATTTTGTTGTTCACTGATACCATCACAGTGTCAAAGCCACTAGCATGATGTTTTTGTTAGCTCCTTCAAAGAGAACAAAACAGAAAACTCCATTTTTTTCATATTAAACTATTCTTTGGGAGGGCAGGGGGGGGGGGGATAACTTTTTAATAATTCACCCTACATATATGTCATTATTTCTTGGAAATGCTTAGGCTGTTATAATTAAAAGACATAACTGACATTGAAAAAGAAAAACTAGATTTCAATTTTGGGAAGTTTTTCTCAATCAAAACTTTTTTTTCTTTTTAAAATGTATTATGTTTGAATGGGTTTACAGGCCTAACATTTTATTCTTCATTTAAAAACCAGTTCTAAGAAGCATTATTATTATTTTAAGAATATAGATAATTAATTTTACTGGGGCGAATGAAATGCACAAATAGAAGCCATAGTAGAATCTTAAATTGATTCTCATTAGAAATCATGCTGTTTTCTTGCAAATTCGAATTTTCTTATATCATAAGAACAGTAATACTATATATTATTGCAAATTTTAACTTTTCTTCATATGAAATGATTGTTTCAGATTTTATGCTCAGTTAAAAGTGTTATTGGCGCCTCCATATCTGAAAATTTGAAGAGGCTGAATATTGTGATCGATGAGAAACAAGAATTGCTAGAAGTAGTAGAAGAGGCCAAGAATGCATTACAGCATTTTAAGGTAAATTTGTATTACAAAATGGGAGAGAGTTTGCATGCTTTGACACTTAGCCTTCTCAATAGCTACAAGTGCTAAACATTCTTTGCATGAACTTTATTACCCACAGAAAACTACCAGTGGATTTTCAGTCAGCAAAAACAAATATGAAGTTTTTAAACAAAGTTCTTATCTTTACTGTTACAAAAATTATTCCAAATCAGTTGCAGGCTAGCTGTTAAAGTACTGTCAAACCTTTTCAAAAACATTAAAAATTAGTTAAAACTTTCCAAAAAATTAACAGATTGAAACATTGAAGGTTTAGCTAGACCATTCTTATACAAAATCATTAGTAATCAACATATGCATCATCAAAAGGTTTGCGTAGTCTCTGGAATTGACTTGTGCAATGACATCCATTTTTTTAGACACCTGTGATTTAGGACAGTAAATTATCCTGTTTGGGACTTTAATGAAGGTGACCTGGAGATGTGTTGAAGGGAAGTGTTAATACGTAATAAGAATCTACATAGCTGTTCATGTATACCCAAGCAGTTTAGGTGGTGGTCTCCTAACTTGACTGATACGATTGGAACCTATGTATGCTTCTTTTCTTTCCTGTGTTGTCTGCTTCTTCTCTTTTTCTCATTCCATGGCCATTGTAATTATTTAGGTCTGTATGATAGACCTAGTGGCTGGTAGTACTAGTAGTGTGTACCCACAGTCCTTTCAATTAAAATAAAAAAAAGTCCATATAAGAAATTGGCTAGCCTACTTAGAAAAATGAGGCTCATTTAATTATTAAGTTTGCGTTTGTCCCCCCACTCCCCAATAACTTTGAACCACTGAAACTTGGCGTACATATTTAAGGACAAATCTAACTTTTATATTTTAATTTTTTTTCTATGCGGTCACACATTGAGAAATTAATGTGTGAAATTGACCAAAAACCTAATAGAAAAGCAGTAGAACCATGTAACAATGGCATTCTCCAGCATTGAGTTAAAAAAGAAGTATCCCACTACAGGCAAAAGCCCTTGGGATTGCTGGAAGTAAGGCTCTTGTAATTTCATGACCAACAGGAAGTGAGGTCAGCCAACACCCTGCTGCCTTTAACCTGCAGGAAGAAACCCTTTACCCATTCTACCGAGGGCTGGGTGGACTCTAGGATGTATCTGATGTATCTGGATGAGAATTTGGTGTGGAAAAATCCCTGATCTCTGCCAGAGATTAAGCCTAGCTCCTCCAACCCTCAGTCAAGCACCTTACCAGTTGGCTACTTGGCCCACGTTTATTGAGTTAAGCAGTCAGATTCCTGTCCTGTTCCTTCTGGCATACTTTTCAAATGCCCTCTTTTGTCATAGCTTGAAATCAAGAAATAGTAGATTTTACATAAGCCAGAAGTTCACAGGAAATGTTCTGGGCAACTTGACAGGAATATCGAAGAAAAGGATAACAGTAATTCCTGTCTCTAAGACCTATTACCATTTGTCACCTCATAGAATGCATAAGTCAGTGAAACGTGTATAATTGCATTAATTTACAGTCCCTACAACATTTCACAGGTCAAGGTTGGTGTGTATGATCTTGTTCACAGTAGCTGAAGATGTGCCTACCTTCATTGCTATTTGGGGTGGGGGGGGGGGGGGGGGGGGGGGCTGGCAGATTCTCTCTCAAAGCTATGGCTTTCACCATGGACAGCTACTGGAGTACAAGCAGGTTGTCTTTAGATGGACTTGAAATGTGAATCTTTCAGATGCTGGCAGGTGTTTGTTTTTATTTATGATATTTGATATTGTTCCTTTTAATCCATTCCCTGAGCAACATTTTTGGAATGACTGAATAGCTCATTCTGTATTCAAAAAGAACAAATAGTAGTATCTTCCAAAACTGGCTTCATTTTCTTTGCCTTAATGCTTTATATTTACATTGCGATAACTGCTTTATATTGCTAATAGTAAAATCACACAGTCCTATTTTTTGTCATAGTTCTGATCTCTGACCTTATCATTGAAGCTCTATGATTGTGTGATTTGCACCTGTCACCAGTCCTATCATTGAAGTAGCTTTAGAATGTGCTCTAAAATTTAGGGAATTTCTATCACGGTGATTAGTCAGCAACCAATCAAGACAGCCAAAGTGGGATGACCTCATAATCGGTGGTAAAAACCAGTCGATGCGATTTTGATCTCTACTTCAATTGAATTCAAGGTTATTATGAATTAAGTATTGTAGTCAGGAGATTATTTGAAAATAACAATATTTTTACTAAACTAAATTCATTCTATGGGTCAGAATATGCAGATGTCATTTTTTTAGAGATTTTTCATTCCTTATTGAAACCTCATTGCCTTTGCAAAGGATTGTGGGATTATTTGTTCGCTGTTCAAAAACTTAAAGCTTTGCAGTCTAAATGCACTCCACTTCTACTAAATAATAGAGATGCTAAAATACAATAAACAATTAGTTTTGAACAGAATGACTTGTTAACAGTCATTTAATGGAAATTGTGTTCCAACGGCTTCTGTTTTGTGAAGCTTTAACAAAACTTGAAAGTCGAAAGTTTTGGATCTTGTCGCCGATTAGTTCATGGCTCTAAAAGGCTTTTAAAAAGCAGTGCCAATCGCATGAAGCATTGCTTCACATTCCATAATACCATTGATTTGAGAGAAAACTCAAATGATAAGAACTTATCACTGAAAACAATGATTATTTCAGTGATGAAAAAAATATAGAACCCTGTGATTTGCTATAACAGATTGTATGACATTGCATTCCATATAGGGAATATAGCATGTGTCGAAGTCAAAATTTTCAATAAAATCCACCATATCAAGCATCAAAACTTTGTATAATGCAACTTTTCTTTGGTTCTGAATTGAAAGTGTGACTATTACATAACAAGGAAAAAAAATTGTGAAAACAAAACTATCAAGATCTGCAAATGGCTATGAATGCACAAAGCTGTCATCATTTATACATAGTACTCATAGCATTGAAGTAAGTCCTGGAAATATTGTTGAAACTGTTTTGAACTAACTTTCTTTTAATGTTGCATCACCACCTTCTGGATGTTAATATTATCAAAACATTGTCCTTTTATTACTCTCTTAATTCTTGGGAGCAAAAAAAAGCAGCCTAGTGCCAGGTCAGGTGATAGTGATGATACTCCAGTTTTAATAACTTCCTTCTGGTCTTGGGCTGTCCTCAATTAACTCATGACCCTCATGATGAAAACCATTTGAACACTTATGTATGCAATGTCATCAGTCTCCATTAACTTTTTTTCAGTTCCAAAATACTGTGCTTTTAAGTTAAACAAAGAATGCACTATTTTACATCAACTTTCACATTTGAGAAATTATAATCATCTACTTCTGATTAGATTATGTTGTTTATATAAGAAGTTAATCTTATTGACTACTAATGATTTGATTTTGGTTCCTGTAACCTATTTTATAGACCATTTTTACATTTTGGACCAAAAATACTACACCTAAATTAACCCAAATAATAATTTTGTATTTAGAAATTTACTGCCCATACATTATTCCAAAGATTTTGATGTTTTCAGGCTTATTATATGGTTTATTCAAGGAATAACACACTAAACAAGATCAAACTTTATATTTTATTAAGAGATTAATTATTGGCTTTGTCTAGATTTTGGAACATCTATACCTGTTTTAAGCATCACTTTATTTTAAGGGCCCAATAGTTGTGCCCTTTGTAGCTCAAAAGCAATGATGTATATAAAGTTTCAAATTTAAGAGTTTAGTTAAATTGTGTAGATATTAGATTTTGGTATATGCATATTAATGTTAAGATCATTTTGTGAAAATATTTGTTGGCTGAAAAAACTGAAATATTTATATTCTGTAATTCCTTGAAGTTATGTGGGTATGGAGAAAGTCTTGCCATGATTCCTTTGCATGATTACTTATTTGTTGGTAACTTTGGAAGCTGTAGTTAGCATCAATATTTCATAGCTAAGTGTCTAATATTATTCCCCATGACTATTCAGACTAATTTACATTAAACCTGTAAGTTTTCTCCATGTGAAATAGCATCCTACACAAAATTATGTTTCTAGTTTTTACTGCATTAAAGATTACTCTTTTCTCCACATAAAAGTTTTAAACTTTTGTATTCCAAGGGAAGCTGATGCAGAAGTACATGTTTTGCATCATCAACATTTCTAGAGTTTATTTTGGGATAAACATCCAAAAAACAAAACATGTGGCACTTATTATTAAGGTATTGATATTAATTTACACTAGGCAACAGTGAAAATGTATCTTGAACAAAACAATTTGATCTTTACTAAATCGACCATGCTTATCATGAAAATGACTTAAAATCTCAGATTAGCTCTAGTTTCATAGATATGGGGGGGGGGGTGTTCAGAATCAGAGCTAAGAATTCATTTTGCCTGTCCTGAAATTGCCGTGGAAATCCCACATACGTTAAACGGCATAGCATTTCGAACCCTTTTACTTCACATGTGACGTCATGCAATGTTGGAAGCCTATTTTTATCGGCAGTGCCCAGCAACATAGAAGGGGGAGGGGAGAAACGTCACATGTCACTGTTGTTGGTTGGTGCATTGAAGGTCAGTTTCAGTCACTCCATTCCTACCGTTTTCCACCTAACTTTTCGATAACTTGGTATTTTGCAGTGTTGTTGAGGGTCTCATGACAGTTCTGAAAATTGACTATAAAATTGATGAATGGAGATTGTTCATAGATTCATCAAAGATAAGTCTAAAGGCTGTTCTTCTACACAATGGTAACTTGTTTCCATCTGTACCAATTGGTTACGCAGCCTACATGAAGGAAACCTATGACAATATGAAGCAACTGTTACGCAGAGTAAACTATGAGAAGTTTAAATGGCACATTTCTGGTGATCTGAAAGTCATTGCCATATTACTTGGCTTACAACAGGGTTACACCAAATTCTGTTGCTTTCTGTGTATGTGGGACAGTTGTGCCAGGGCATGCCACTACAAACAGAAGGAATGGCCTGTGTGTCAATCACTTGAACCTGGAAAAGATAATGTTATTAACAAAAACGCTTGTAGAATCTAGCAAAGTTATACTCCCTGCTCTTCATGTAAAACTGGGTCTTATGAAAAATTTAGTAAAGGCCATGGATAAGACTGGGGAAGCATTTTTGTATCTGCGTAAGAAATTTCCACTTCTCAGTGAAGCAAAAATAAAGGAGGAATTTTCGTTGGTCCACAGATACACAAACTGTTCAAAGATGAACATTTCAATAATATTCTCACAGGTGATGAGAAGTTAGCCTGGAATTCCTTTGTTCAAGTGTCCACCAACTTCCTTGGATGCACAAAGCCAGAAAACTGTAAAGATCTAGTGAATAATCGATGTTGGCAGATTACTGCTGGACACTCATCAGAGAATCACCAGCAACAGAATACAAACAGCAGGCAAAGCAATTGCGTCTTCAAAGACATTCCTCCTTGGGGAAACATTAAGGTAAATACATGCATTATGCTTTAAGCAAGCTGAGATATCTAAAAAACTAGAGCTAAACATGCATTTTAATAGCCATTTTCATGTTTAGCACACTCGAGAACATAAAGATCTACTATTATCATCAAAGATACAGAGAAAAAGTTTAATTTTGTTGCCTAGTGATTATCAATAAATTTTATATTCATAGTTTCCTCTTTCATATAGTTTTATAATTTCTTGATATGAAATTTGAATGTCATACTATTACTCTTAGATAGTTAACAGAATAAATTGCACTGCATCATTTCCTAAAATGGACTTTAGTTCAGTCTTATTTGAAAAATAAGTTAAAATTTGATACTTGTTCTATTCATCAGTTCCCTTTACCAGTAGATACTTTAAATAGCCAGGCATGAAATTAAATAGAAGCTTTTTAGATTTTACTGATTGTTTTATTAATTTTAATTTTTTTTCAATTTAAAAAAAAAATTATAGATAAGTAGGGCCTCAGCAAGTAGTGCCTCAGCAAGTGGTGCCTCAGCAAGTGGTGCCTCAGCAAGTAGTGCCTCAGCAAGTGAATCTCCAAGACCAGCTCCATATTCAGCAGAGGTACAGTAACATTTCTTTTTCTATCAGATTATTAATAAATTCTAGTGAAATTATATTGTTGTAATAGCTCATTATAATATCATTGGATTGTTGATTTTAAACATAATTAGTGATGTAAGTTTATTGTAATATCCATACAAAATTAATAGTAATCAGTTATGCATTTATTCAACAAGCTGACGTTTTTTTTTTCCCTTAACCAAGTCATTAATTCAAAATTTGCTACTCAGAATCAGTATCAAGGAAAATATTTTTCCATAAATACCATGTAATTAACTATGTAAGCATTTTATTAGAATATATAAAAGATCTAATTTATATGTAATCAAAAAAAAAAAAAAAAACCAGCCAGAATTTGACCCTATGACTAAGATTAAATAAATTAATGTAAGTTTAATAATTGTAAGGAATGTCAAGTCGTCAATAAATGCTGTTATTGCACTTTGTCCCTATGTTTGTTAAAACAGAGAGATCAAAAAACACTTTTTTTTTTTTAGTTTTGGTTTCAGTTTTTAATACATTTTCATTATTCTTCGTTGTTCATTCTTTGCTCTTAGTGAGCTATTTCCATTTAGTATACTGAGTTTTTATTTTTTTAATTATGCTGTGATGAGAGAATCACTTTATTCTGCAAACAGTAAGAGGAAAGTGATAGCTTAGAAGGAACATCCTGTATTTCTGCTGCATGGAAAACATTTAAGTGATCTGATTTCAAGGTTATTCAAAGTGTATTCCATTACAAAGTTGATCAATGGCATAGAAGAATATTTTATGTGGGATAAGGGGGTGAAAAAGAATCATTATGTGAAATGTCTGATGAAAACTTTTTTTTCCTGGTTCTAATGGCATTGGGGGAACTTGGATGAGTAAAAGTGAAGACTTATGTGCAGGAAGGACTACAATCTTGAATATTCATTCTTGCAATGTAATAATGTTTGAATTTGCTTTAGACAATTCCAAAACTTAAGACCAAAATTATTCTAAATTAAGATCATGGCAGATAACATGGTTGAATTATTTTTATAGATTTTTTTTTTATTTTATTAGTATATACACTTAGTTTGGTTCTGAAGGAGGAGTGGGACATGATATATTTTAGCAAACGTATTAAAGAAACAAAATTTTCATATAATCTTTAAACTTGTAAATAAAATTCTTAATATATTGTCTCCAGTCAAAGACCCTGTTTTGCAGAACCAAAAAATAGGAGTAACTAACCAAATCAATCATAAATCATGCAATCTTAGATAAATTGGTCTTACTAAGCAAAATTTAACTTAGTAAGAATTAAACACCAATTAGATAGTAAAAACTTCTCCACAAATTTTAAATCGGCTATTACTGAACTTTTAAGCAAATTTCCAAATCATATTATTAATTGGGATGACATCAGAATTTTAGATATTGTTTATAATTATCAGAAATTACAAGTAAAATAGGCCTTTTACATTAAAAAATTTTCCATCTATTTAAGGAACCGAAAATTTTAAATTCCTGCTGTTACCGATTTGTTTCAATGTTATTTTTTTAATTATGTTATGATGTGTTTATCTGTTTTCTGTATGTTTTTTAAAGCTTTTGTTATCTTTTAATTTAAGTTCATGAAAGCTTTTTGTTAGCATTCAGTTTACAGTTTTATCTTATATTGTTTCTTAAGAACTGTTGTTAATTATTTTTGAAATTTGATATAGTATATTCTTATATTGTTTTAATATTATTCATTTGTATTTCACTTGAAAATGCAGTAAAATCTTTGCTGCGAAACATGTTGTATATAACTAGGCCATCTCCCGTGTACACATGCTTGTTTTTCTATATCACATAGATTTGGTTAAGTAAGAATATTATATTTAAAATATTGCAACGTTTCGGCAATTATAGTTTTAATTATCATTTTCGAATTACAAATAAATAGACGGATCGGAAATAAATAAACAATCTTGAGATTCAAAAAACAGGTTGAATACATTCATTATTTAATGGGGCGAATGGGAAGGACACATAAGTCAAAAAAACAAAATGTAGTTAGTTGTAGTCCCGGTGGCCTAATGTATAAAACGTCTGACTTTGGATCAAAAGGTTGCAGGTTCGATTCCCGTTGTTTCATTGTATAAATTACTTATATTTTCCATTCTCACAGGAAATTGCGCCGGACAGAGAAATAAAAGATTTTAGTAATATAGATTAAAAACAGAAAATATTACACACAAGTTTTTGTAATTTTAGTTTTAAACTGTAATATTTGCTGAATTTGTGTGTAATATTTTCCTGATTTTAATTTTAATGAACACACCTTAAAATGCCATTCGTATGCTGTATACAATATTAAATAATTTTTATTAATCCTATTATCTTATGAAATTCTATATCTAATATTAATGGGTTTCTTTACATTATTCAATCTAGTGTGCTGTTTTTTCCTTCAAATTCAACCCAACTTAAAGGGTTAAGTTTTAAAGGGAAAAGGGTTCAAGATTTTCATAAGTATGGCCTTCATAGTCACATACCCATATTAATTCAAAATTTTCTTGCCAACCGTACTTTCCAAGTTCACCTTGGCTCTGTTCGCTCATTCTCTTATCATGAAGAATTAGGAATACCTTGAGGCTGCATTTTAAAATGTTACTTTTTTTTTTTCTGTCAAGATAAATGGTATCATATTTTGTTTGCCTGCAATTCATAACTTCCTATATGTAGAGTATTTATAGATTTCCTGCCACTCAACAAACAAGCTATTGAGAGACAATACATAACCTTGAATTGCCTGCACAACTAGACTGTCTTAAACAGCTTTTCCTTTTCAGCTTTAAAAACTGTTTGCACCCATTTTACTTGCAGTCAAGGGATCTTCCGAGAGTCCAATCTTACACCTGGATGCCTCCACCTTCCTTATGTATTACAGAACAAATTTCTTGTAATGTAACTGGGCAAAAAATTGAATTTTCAAAGTCGCCTGCTAACACTTAAAAAGAATTGCATCTTATTAGTTAACTTGTCTGAAAGTTCTTTTACATATACTTGGGATAATAATTGACTTGTTCTGCTCTACATTTATGATTTAGATTATGACTATCATTTATGGTTCTGCTAAACCATGAACTCTGCAAAAATTTGATCCCATCCATGATCAGACCATGTATGATGTTAGTGGATATGTGGTCATTTCCACATTTCAAAGCTTATACACAGAGGTACTTGAACCATCACTAAATATTTGGTGGCAAACTTTATCTTTTCAGTATTATGCACTCATTTCATCTATTCCAAAGAATTCTGCTAACCAATCTGTATGTTCTCCCAACAAGGACAAGTTTTTATCAATCCTTCTATTAAGGTGGGATTCCATTGCGGGCATTCGCAGTCGGCTGCTCTGACCTCAATTACAGCCCTCTCCACTCCTTACAGCCACAGGCCTTGAATTTACAATAGGGACGGCAGGCTTTTGTTGTAAATGAGGGTACTAAAGCCGTGCTTCTCCCAACTTGAAAGTACAGACGCCGGGTGACTGGAAGGGAGACCAGGATAGGCCGGCTGCTGGCGACTGCTGAGTCTTAGTTTGTGTAGCTGAACATAGCCAAAATATCGAAATAAATCGTGTTTAGAATTTTTTTTTGAAAACAAAGTAAATACAAGTTGACACTTATTACAGAAATTTATAAAAATAAGGAAATTCAATTAAAATATAGATTATTTTATTGAATTTATTGATATAAATCATGTTTTACTATTGTAATTTCTTTAAACTTATTGTTTCGAAAATATGGTTGACTTTTAAGTTAATATTCAGGACAATTTAATTATATGAATTTATGTTTGAGAAATTCATTTTTTTTTTTTTTTTTTTAGTATTATAATGGAATAATACAATAAAACTTTCTATTTTTAAAAAAAATAATTTTTAGTTAAATCTGAGAAATAGAATCATACTGGAATATTCAAAGAAAACATAAATACATAAAAAGAACTGATAATGAAGATTATAAAATTATTTCATGATAGCTTGGATTAAATATATTTTAAAATATTAGCTTTTTAGTGTGTGTTTAAATTTTTATAAATTTCATTAGAAATAAAGTTTTAATGTAACGTTTTCAATTAAAAATTAAATTTCCTTCCTTTCCTATAAAATATAATTTCTATTGGGAAGTCACATAATGAAAGCCACATTTTGAAAAAGAAAAAAAAAAAAAAAGGCATAATTTCTATTGCATCTGCATTTTTTTTTATTTTTGGAGGTAGCGCAAGAATAAAAATAATATTTTTTTTGTTTCATTCATGCTCTTTGAGAATTTTTTTCCAATTTTCCTAATTTTATAAAATATTCAAACGAAAAAAGCAATGAAATTTCTCTTCATCATCTAACAGATGCCTTGTAATTAAATTGTTGTAGTATCCTTCCATGTGTCTTTGTTTAAAAATTATATATTTTTTTTTCTTTTGGGACGATCAGAGATTAAGGCAATTATGGCTTCTCTTTCTGCTTGCTCGCGCAAGAAAAATATTGTCGCCAGAGCAAAAGATCCATTGAGACTGAAAAATGCGGGAAAAGCATATCACCCTCCCTGCCTTGGGCTAAAGCGACGCTGTTGAAAAGCTGTTCAAACAGCTTCAATAGCTACACCCTTGCAGTTGCTCACGCTAACCTCATTCTTGTAGCCTAAAGGGAAACTGCAACTTCGCCAACCGCTTGGCGTCGAACGCCCGCAATGGAATCCCACCTTTATACCACCATTTGGGTACAGAGCCTAGGTACCAAATGCAAAAACAAGCCCTCTCCTACGTTGGTAAAAATCATAGATTCTTAGCCAAAAATATCACGAAAACATCACATGATTTCGTACTTCTCCCTTTTAAACATGCCACAAAGTTATTAGCACTATTTTTAGAGTAAATTAATTAACACCAACATTTATTTTTTCCCCACTCTACCCAAAAGTTCAGGAAAAATTCGATCGAAGGAAACATTGTCATGCAGAACAGCTCTAAGCAGATGATTAAAACAGAAAAATAGTTTATATAAAATGTAAACTTAATTATAAAAAAAAAGTTTAGAAGTGATAACCAAAAAAAAATTATGTGAATTTGCCTAAGACCTCAGCCGGGGCACCGTTGCTGAGGGACCAACTGACACCTCCCTTGTGGAGGTTCTGTTTGGATATCGGGTGAAGAACTTGACAGATATACTTCAACTTAAAGACCGTATATTGTCACATTACCTAATTCATCATCTGCACTCTCGAAACATAACAGGCCAAGCTGTAATTGTTCACTTCATAAAGATAGCAAAGCAAATACTTCAACAATTTTTCAGTCTCTACATCATTAATATTCATCACTCTACTTAGACTTTACAGCTTTTTATGCAGATGAATCCAAGGAGAGTTTACTTTAGAGCATCTTTTTAACTGAGAACATCAGTATTGCTATTCATCTTCCTAATGAAGTTTCAGTCTTTACTGCAGAACTGCATGCCATTTTCATGAATTGAAAATATGCACTCAAAAGAAAAATTATAGAAAATTCTGATCTTTAGTGATATATTCATGATTCATTACATTGTCTTATCAAAATTGTCATTTTTTCCTGATTCCTGGTCAAATTGGAATTGTTGACAATGAACTTGCTGATTCTCTTACTAAGTTTCCTGTCACTCTGCCAATGCAGCAAATCTCTTTATGTTCTGACATCAATATACACTGTCTGGCCAATTTATTAGGTATACCCCTACACAAATGCTGTCTCACAACAACTCTTCAAGCCGATTGGGGCAGTGTCATGGTGTTGGGGATGTGTTCCTGGCACATGGGTCCTTTGATATCTCTGGAGGCACGTCAGGATGCAGAGCGTACTTAAACATCCGTAGCTGACCAAGTACAACCGTACACGTTAACAGTTTATCCTCATGCACACATGACTACTTCCAGCAGGATAATGCGCAAATGCACAAAGCCCGCATCACTATGGGATAGTTTGAGGAACATGACGATGACTTTTCCTTGCTGCAGTGGCTCGCTCAGTCCCCGGATCTCAGCCAGATTGAAAAATTGGGGGATGGGCTGGAAGGGGCTGTTCGCTCCAGGCCTATACCTTCAAGAACTGCATGACACACTCAAATCTGCATGGTAAACAATACCTCAATGTTCTAACAAATATAAAGTATTGAAATAAAACCACTTCTCCATCTTAGAAACATCAGATCTATATTTCAGCCCAATTACGGGTCTTCTTCAGGATAAAAATTAAATACAGGAAAATAAAGAGAAAAGAAACATCTTCTTTCTCTTACAAATCATGATCGAATAGAAAATAAATAATCATGATGGTACAATGCTCTACCGATCTACCGATGAATGATCTACCGATTCCTTCTTTGGGTGATGTGAGACGTGGAAGTTTCTTGGAAAGCCAGTTGGATTCCAGATCATCTCCGATTGGACGTCTTTGAAAGACTTTTTAGATGTTGCCTCTGCCATCCTCAGTTCAAGACTTGCCCCTTGGCAGAGGCTGGATGCCTTAAAGACGTTTTTCTTTCCAAGCCTGCAGTTTGCTCTGCGTACTGGGCAGTTTAGTAAGACGGAGTGGGCAAGATTGGACAACACCATTCGTCCAGAACTGAAGCGTACTCTAAACTTGCCCCAGGAAGCCAGTAACGACTACCTGTATGGAAGCCGCGATTCCAGAGCTTGCGGCATACCAAATGCTGCCGATGACAGTGACATCCTGGCTGTTAATGGAGCGTTCAAGCTACTGTCTTCTCATGACAAGATCATCAGAGAACTGGCCCGTTCTGATTTACAGTCGACGGTTTCAGGGAGACTTGGACGCCCTGTTGAAGCTCTGGATTTGACAGACTTTTTATCCTGCACTGTTCGCGAGGACTTCCAACTGACCACAAACGAACGGAGAACCATCATGATTATTTATTTTCTATTCGATCATGATTTGTAAGAGAAAGAAGATGTTTCTTTTCTCTTTATTTTCCTGTATTTAATTTTTATCCTGAAGAAGACCCGTAATTGGGCTGAAATATAGATCTGATGTTTCTAAGATGGAGATGTGGTTTTATTTCAATACTTTATATTTGTTAGAAGATTCTACAATTATCGTGAGGATGAGATAAATACCTCAATGTTTTCAGCATCTTGGAATCCATGCTTCGACGAATTCAGGCTGTTTTGAGGGCTAAAGGAGGCCCAACACGCTACTAAGTAGGTGTACCTAATAAAGTGGCCAGAAAGTATAGTTATTCATTATCAATTGAGAACTACCTGGCACAACAGTGGGACCAGCTTTATTGTGACAAACTTCATCTGGTTAGTCCTGTTTTATCCTCTCCTTAAAAAAAACGTATAGAATTTGATGAGATGTTTTTACTTCTATCACATTTCCAAATTGGAAACACTAGATTAATTCATCAATATTTACTTCTAAAGTTCAGCCTCCCATATGTGCTATGTTTTAACCATTCACCATATCTTAGTTGAATGCTGTGCTTTTAATACCAGTCATCATCGTTTGTATATTATTTTTAAATTCAACATTTTCTTTGATATTTTCTTGCTTTTAAATGATAATGATCTTTTACCTATCTCATCTATCTTAAGATTCATTCAAAAACAATCTTTTTATAATTTTCAGGCAGCTTTTTTTATTCTTTTTATAATACCTTTTTATTTTTGTCTTGCTTTTAGCCCTATAAGTCTTATTTATTTTTTTGTTTTATTAGTAATCCTTCATTCATTAAAAATTGTGTATGTCTGAATGTCTGCAGTAGAAGAATATTCTTGATTGCTGTTCTTATGTATCTTATCTACCTGATGTCCTTAAATTAAGGGATCTTGCAGAAATAACTATTCTGGTTGTCCGCTTCGGACCAAACTTGGTAGAAAGGTACAGAAGGTCTTCCCAATACCATCCCCACACAAAAAATAAAAATGATAGAACCCATTCTGTCTGAATAAATAAAGTTCAGAAATGCCACCTGTGTAGTGGCAGTGTAGATCATGACACAGGACGAATTGTGAGACAGTTTTGGACACAAGTATAGTACAGTATGTCAATTGTTAGCCATTGCCCATCGTATCCATTTGGACCTCCAAATGAGAGGCAGAGTGATAGGATGTCTTTAGGCAGGCCAGTCACAAGTGGAAGTGTCTCGTGCACTGAACGTGTCAACTAGCATCATCTCTCACTTAAGATGTTTCCAGCAGGATGGAAATATTGCTCGATGCTATAGCAAAGGACGTCCACATGTCACCACATCAAGGGAAGACCGCTATCTGTTGCTAACGGCAAGATGGAACCCCTGAAGCACAGCACGCCACTGTGCCAGAGCTGGTGGCAACACAGACCACTGTATCCAGACAAACGGTATACAGTTGACTTCATGCAGTTGGTGTGTATGCCAGGAGACCCATGAGGTGCATCCCCTTGAGCTAAGCTCACCGGAGGGGACGCTTGTTGTGGTGCACTGAACATGCACCATAGCATGTTTTCTGAATAGTCCCGTGCAGTCTAGACTGTGATTCCGATGGATCCATGTCTGGAGGGAGCAAGAAACCAGGGTTAATCTTGCCAATATCATCAAACACAACCGGTATGGGGATGGCAATGTGATGGTGTGTGCAGGTGGATCATACAACAGTTCGTACACCACTGCACATCTTCAACAGAGGATCCGTAACTGCCCAGTTGTCCCGGAACAATGTCCTTCACCAACATCTGTGGCTTTTCAGGGGTGCTGCTAGTCCAGAGTTTGTTCATGGACAACAACGCCTGTCCACAAAGGGCTCCTCTGGTGGACGAGTACCTCCAACCCGAGGACATCCATTGTTTGGACCTGAATCCAATCGAACATGCATGGGATGCTCTTGGAAGACGTGTTGCTGGAATCATTCCACCACCACAAATGCTACCCAAGCTGAGGACAGCATTGGATGAAGAGTGGGATGCAAATCCCCCAAAGTTTCCTTCTTACTCTGGTGTGCAGTATGCCAGCACATTGCATTGCTTGCGTAGCTGTGTGGAGGGGACCATACAGCCTACTGAACCCTCGCTATTTATGCTTTCCAGAAACACCCCTGGATATGTTTCAGACATATCTCTTCTGTTAGAGGCAGTGCTTCCACCTTTACTTTTGTGTGGGGATGGTATTGGGAAGACCTTCTGCACCCCCCCCCTTCCAAGTTTGGTTTCTACCAGACAACCAGAACAGTTCATTTTGCAAGAGCCCTTAATTTAAGAACATCAGTGTATATAGTAGCAAAAAGACCCATGCTTCATGCAGGCTACAAAAAAGTTACCTGGTGTGGATGACAAAGAAATTTTAATTGTGGGATCACTTTGAAACTTTTCCAGTTGGTAAAAAAGCTACATTGTAATTACAAATTATGTTATAGACCTGCTACCGTTGTTTTGCTCAGGAAGCCTTTTATACGTTTAAAAAAGCCCTTTATTTCTTCAAAAAATGCCAATTACATCAAGTAAACTAAAAACTGAAACTTAGAATTCATAACACTCATTTCAAATTTCATGTTTGCCATTCAAGCAGTTTTGGAGATATGCATACCCTGCAGGAAAGTCCTCCCTCCCTCCCTTTTACATCTCTTTGGGACATCTTTTTTTACATCTCTTATCAAAAATTCGGCGAATATGTAGTCTATACTTAAGATTTTGGCAAAGAACCTCTTTCCCCCCCCCCCCCCCCCCTCCCCCCCCCCCCCCCCGAACACCGAACACTCATTGAATACGGAATACGTATATTTTAGCAAAGAGCACTCATCAAATTTCGTGTTTCCAACTAAAGAGGTTTCAGAGATATCCCCCTCCCCCTCCTCCATTTACACCCCATAGACCAGATCCGGGTTTTCGTTGTTCATGGATTATTCTGGGAGGCATATGATCCTCTGAGCCAAATTTGGTAAGATCCAATGTGAAATGGCGACGTTGTTTCAAGACAAACAAACAAACACTCGGGCTTATTACATAAATATTTATAATTTTTACTTTGTTGAATTCTTTAGTTCGCATTTTACTATTTTTACCTTTCTTTGTGAAGCTTAGTCGAAAATGCTTTTGTGCTATTAAAATTAAAAACCAACTAATCAATCAAATTGTTTGGTAAGAAAGTGTATTCTCTACTCCTGTCTTCTTGAAGTAATTTCTACATATGTAATGGCAAAACTGTAAAAATTAGATGAAGCTGCTGTGCACTTTCTGATGTTTAAAAAATAAAATTAGAAATTTTCGTTTAAGATATATCCCTCCCCCTCCCTACTAGGGGTCGTTTAGCTTTGGATCGGTCTAAAGCATTTTCTTGTAAGTTTGTTTTGTTTTTTTGTCTATGTGGGCCAGCAGCGACATATTCTTATGATTTTTTGTTTCTATAACTTAAACCCAATTTTTTTTTTTTTTTTTTTTTTTTAAAACTTAAACCCTTTTTTTTTTTTTTTTTTTTCAAATAAAACAATCAGAATTTTAATTTCAAGGAATTATGAAAAAGTAACAGACATTAAAAATATGACTAATTCCCTTAAAATTTTTTGAACATTTGAGGAAGTTGCTTTATGCAGATTTTGCTCCCTAGATGGCAGTAATTGCTTTATTCAGCAGGATGCAGTGACCTAATACCAAAGAACGTATTTTCATATGTTCTTTGCTAATACTTGGCAGAATCATTAGCTGTTGAATTTTAATTTCATTTCAGGCATGAATATTTCTAACTTGAATATTTATTAATATTATTTTATCTATATAAACAATATCCATATTAGAATAATGAGAAGATCGTTTGAAAAAAAAAAATATCACCATTATCTTTCTTTTATTGTATTAAAAAAAAAATATTTAATAAGATACTTAGCATGTGGAGCCTTTCTGGCTGCTTCGCGGACGCCCCTCTTCATC
>JAFIDM010009631.1:93434217-93450793 GCA_023159025.1 Thereuonema tuberculata | reverse complement strand
ATGGAAAATTCGTTAAATAGAGATTCACCTTTTATTATTCAATATTAAAAAAAGTAATAATTTTAATGACATAAAGCATACATTATCACATTAGTACTTAAATTTTACTAATAAAGTCTGTTAATATTGTCTTATTTTTTTTTTTTTTTGAAAAAGTGTTTTTGCTCACAGTACGTCTCGCATCTTTGCAATGCACCAAAAACCCCTTCAGTATTTTCTTCAAATTCTAATCCGCGTCGGATTGTTTCAAATGATTTTAGCATTTCATCATACGAAGGTTTTTTTGATTTCTGCATCATGATCATTTCCATTTTCATCATCTTATCTTCATCGCAATTCATAGTTGTATTGTTTTTATTTTTCACACTGTCGTAAATATCCGATTCAGTTAGTGTTTCCGAGGTCTCAACTTCAAAATCAAGTGAAAGATAATCATCAATCAGCACATCATCGTTAATTTCTTCTTTTTCCCTCAGCTGTATCCACATTTCTTTCACTTCCTCTAAGGGAATATTAATAATAATAAAAATTTAAATAGAAAAAACAATAGATGCCACGAAAAAGTTCGTTAAATAGAAAATGCACTTCGCTATTTGGAGGTTATTTTTACGAAGAAATTAGCAAAATGTTCTTGGTTCCAAAGAAAAGTTCGCAAAATAGAGGTCCGACTGTACATACTTGTACATTTTCTTAGAGATTTAAGGCAATTTTGTTAAAGTATGCCTATTTCCTGTTTACAAAACCACAGGCATGCTGAAGGGGAATGGGTTGTAACATTTCCCATTGCATCGGGCAAAAAAAAAAAAAAAGGGGGAAGAAATCCAACATTTTCCACCTTGATATTTTTTTGATTGGATTAGGCTTCATGTGATGTTCAAAACTTGATCTGGTCAGGGATCCCTGAAGTTTAATTTTCCCCATTTTTGAGTGAGAAAGTTCGGCGCATAAAAACAAATATATTTGGGATAATTATAAGCTTGTAAATTTTTGTTCAGACATTGAAACATTTCTACATGTGCAGAAACTAAAGTTTAAAAAAAAAAATCATAAAAATTGTAGCTTGAAAGGAACTTAACCTGAATTTCTATGAGTTTGAAGGCCTTTTTTTTTCTCTCTCTCTTTTGAAGCAAATAATAATGAAATTGGATTTTTAGGGTTCGGATTTAGGCTTATTTTCTTCGAAACAATTTATATGGAGCGATTCGTCAGTTATTGCTTTGTAGATGTTGCATAACATTTCATCCACTCCCAGTGAGTTGGTATTGTTAAGTCCAATGCTGAACAGAGATTCATCGCTAGAATACCAAGGCATTCGCAGTGTTTCACATCATATTGCTCTCCATCGCATCTAAAATTGGTCGTAAGTGAAAACAGTAATCGACGTGCAAGAAGAAATCTTAATGAAAGGTTGGAAAACTAGTTGGGTTTTTTTTTTTTTATTATTTGGAATCCATATTGAGAAATAACATAAATGTCTATATATTCGACTAGGAAATTAGATAAGCATCTAAAGTTTATTAATTGTTCACTAAATGTAACGTCATCTGAATATTCAATTAGTCTCACAGTTTACAATGGCATCTGGAGCACTGAGCTAATCGTGTATTCACTTTATCTTCAATCTCATATGAAACATCTAATCGTCTGGAATTCTTTATCACGTTCAATGTCCACTGAATAATTGTAACACTGATATCCTGGAGCACTATAAGTTCACTAATAATCTTTATATATCGGTTCCAAAATATAGCTTCGACTTGAAGCCTTCAGTATTGGCTAGTAGTAGATAAATGTAACTATAATTTATTCACTAATTTATACTTTAAATTAATAAATAAATCACTATTTATAGTATTCCAATAACTTCTTACTGAGTTATATCTTTCGTTGAACACACTTAGTCTGAAGCACTAATATATTGATTTATTTTACTTTAATTCTTCTTCACTAATTCACTCGCGATATCGAAGCACACTAGACTTGGTACCATCAGCTTGCACCATTCTCAATTTAATGTTTAGTTGAATCTTCTCTTACGTTAATTCGTCTAATTTAATTTTGCTCTTGTACCGTAGAAATTTCTAAAGTTCTATCTTCGCCAACCCGGTTCCCTTTAATATGAAAAACAACACTCACATTTCTTGAAGTTCGTCTTCTCGTGGAACCCGGGAATTGGCAACTCTCTTCGGACCGTCATTCTTCAAACTTCCCGCTACTCCGTTTGACACGCTCTTCTGTCTGGTAAACCTCTCTCTTCACTGCGCAAAGCACTCTTAACCAATCGGGAAGCGACGCTCCTCGCATACGTGTTCATGACTTCGGATTCAGACTGACACGAGGCCTTCGTAGGCCTCACACAAGATTTCGTGACGTCATAACACGGGTCCCATGCATGATCGCAACGATTCCTGATCGTTTTTCACTCTTAATGCTTAGTTTTCTTTTTGATTATTTGTTAATTTTTGAGGAATACGGAAAAAGTAACAATAATATTGAGCACTCATTATAAATAAGTTTATTTTATTTAAAAAAAAATACAATCATTCAAATTTATTGAATGATCTTTTAAAACTATGATAAAAAATTATTTTGTATATTTCATTCATCGCATATATTTTAATTTTTTAAATAATATTTAAATAATAATTTTTATACATTAAAACAGGCGATTTAACAATTTGGTTTATAGAGTAGATTGTACAATATCTTACTTTTAGACAATAAGTTCATTTAACTTCAGAATCCGCCTTATTTTATGAATTTGTATTTTTTTTTGATACTATTAGATTTAATATGTTTTATATTATAAATTATATGTATACTTTATAATTAATAATTTAAAAAAAATATCCAACTACTTTTTTTTTTAAGGGAAGAGGTTTTGATTGGTGCTTTTCCCGTTTTTATTTTGTAGGATTGTAGGCTTATGGATAATAAGGAGTACAATCATAAGAAAAAAGTTCCTAGTTCACATAGTCACCACCAGAGGCATGTGGCGCTGCTGTCGGCTATGCAGTATCTTCTGGTTTTCGTTGCTCGCTTGAAACAGAATGGTTGGTCACAGAAGATGTTCAGTTTGTCCTCCATCCTCAGAGACCATTTGCATTCGATGCATACCGTCCTGTACAGCAAGTTGGAGCAATTCATCATGCAGACGCCTACATTCACATCTTATGGCGTTTTTCAAGTCCTGTAGCGTGTGCACCCTACCTCCATAGACCCTACTTGAGATAACCCCAGAGCCAAGTTACAAGGATTGATGTCAGGGGATCGTGAAAGCCATGTAGAAGGATAATGCTTGCTTAGTACACGATCATTAGGGATGCACTCTGCAATTGCATTCCTAGTAACATGTGGTGTGTACGGTGTAGCTCCATCTTGCATGAAGACTCTGTTTAGGGCGCCATGCTGCTGTAGGAATGGACACACTTGGTTTTGCAACAAAGATGCAAAGCGAACCATACAACGTAAATTTGTTATCGATTGTGTCCTTGACCCCTTCTAATGCTTCTGATACGCCTGTATTCAGGTAATGCCCTAGTGGCATTTGAATGCAACTGAAAATAAACCTTCACGAGTAAAGCGCGCTCAACAAGTGTTAACGGCATTGCGGTGCTCTTGTAACATAGTGCACGAGTCATCGTGTGCTAGCCTTTTCAAGGAGAGCTCCATTTGCATAGCCGACAGCAGCGCCGCATGTTCCCTGGTGGTGACTATGTGAATAGGAACTTTTTTCTCATGCCTATAAGCCTACAATCCAAAGTTTGAGATCGATGCGCCTAATATTTATCAGCTTATGGCGCTTCAAACACCTCCATTTATCTCTTGGACATCTGGTATTTGCGTTATAGCTTCCTATTTGGTTGTATTTGTGTAAGTTGCTCTTAGAACTTACTCTGTTTGTGTAATTAGTGCATGTAAGACATTTTAGCCTACTTAAGAGTCAGTTTGTTTCCCTCTTTGAGCCACTTGATGAATCTTCTTATAGTTTCACACTGAACGACTGGAGATGATCTAACTTTTATATTTAATTTTTTTTCCGTGTGGGTCCTTGTCGAGAGGGTGAAAATATTCCCTTAAAGCAGTAGAACCAACCCTTTACAGCCCAATGTCCAATATATTGGACATTTTTAAAAAAAAAAATTCTCAGTAACTACTGCACCTAGAGAAATGATTAAAGGATCAATGTCCACTATTTGAATCGCTGTTATGACCTCATGTACTGCAAGCTGTTGCATTCTTAGCGAGATTGTATCAGATCACTTTAAACAATGGCGTCTCCCTACAAAATCTGAACCACATGAGTATCTTCTTTTTTAAAGTAAATTTGCGATCTTAGACAAAATTTAAAATAACAAATATATGTTATATATGAAATAGATTATCTAAAGTTATAATATAATGAAAAATTTTAGAGCTGAAATGTATTTGACAGCCACATTACAGATCATTAGCGAAATGTCCAATATATTGGACATTGGTCCATAACGGTATGGTTTGTTAAGAAAAAGGAATCTCTGTTTCAAATTTTATTCCTTAAAATTACTGAATAATTTGTAGTTTGCATAACTTTTTAGGCGGCGGCATAGTAGATCTAACACAGTGTGTAGGCCTAACCGGCTACAGTGCGTTGATAACCGGCTGGGTAGACCTGGGCGGTGGGATTATAGACGGGGATGACAGGCGTAGAGACATGGCGTCTTCGTTTGGATGCCGTCGGCTTAGTGTGGGATACCATAGTGGTGCAGGCTTCCACTTTCGGGATAAAGCGGGAAATAAGCAGAGCGTGCAGTTTCTGTTCCACAATTGATTGTGAAAATCACTAGCCAAGCAGAGACTCTGTTGTCCATGGACAGCGCTGTAAAGCTCAGGGTTGCAAAAGAATGACGAAATTTATGTATGTGAAGTACAAAGTTCATTTGTGTATTGGAACTAATACAAAAAATTGCTTTAGTGACTTTCACAAAAATTCATGATTTCATTCCGTGAATGACATATTGGACATTCCAATACATATATTCAAATTACTTTTTTTTTTTAAATATTTTTTTTTTTCATGTTTTTTACACTAATTTTGTTCTGTGTATCAATTTTCATCACTAGGTTTTTATTAGTTTGGCTATGGGCATTAAAGGGCATTGGATTTCTGTCGATATCTTAAACAACAAATATTAATCTGCTTATTAATCCTCTTAATAATATGCGCGAGCTGTAATATGATTAAATTTTAACTGTAATCAAGACAACTTAAGTACTTATTTTTTTTTCAGAAAATTAAGGTGTCTACTATTTATATTCAACAGATTTTATAATTAAAAGCAAAAACAGAGACATTGTTTTTACCACTTTAAAATCCTTGCCTTAAAATCTTGCGGTTTTTTTTTTGAAAGTCGCGAAAATAATAGAAACCTAGTATCCGTTTTTGTTTTTAGCGACTAGTACACTTAAGTGCCAAAGGTGGTTGGAGTGGGGGGAACTCTTTAAGATAGTTTTGTCTGTCCGTTTATCACCACCTATATATCCCAAACTAGTCGGACAGACATGAGTGGAAAGCTTATTACATTAAAATAAAAGATAATAATTATTATTATTATTATTATTATTATTATTATTATTATTATTATTGTAGTTGTTGTTTGTAATTCTACTTTATTTATTATTAATGACATTGTCTTAAAGGAATTTGGAATGACAAAAAATAAACAAATTTCTGACAGAACTTTGAAGCATTTTTTTCTTAAAATCTTTCGTTTTGTTTTCATTTGAATAGTCTACTTTCCTAGGAAAGTGAGGTTCATCAAATCAGTCAGTCAGTCAGTCTGTGTGTGTGTCCCCCCCCTAATAACTTTTGACCACTACATGATTCCTCTTGAAACTTGGCATGAACATTTAACCACAAGAGATGGCCTAACTTTTATTGTGTTCATTTTTTCCGTCTGTGTCCTTGTCGTGAGATTTAAAATAAGGTGGCACCAATTTTAAGGTTTAATCTTTTCAAAAACTTGATTTGGTTTAGTTGCTATTTTCCTCAATAGATAGCGCTAGCTATCCGGCATCCGCCGTTTGAACGCAATTGGCTGTAAGAGAAATTTCGAGTCCGTTGGCATTTCTTTTTCTGTGTTTTCTGTGTTTTGTACGCATATTTCAGTGGATTAGACATAACAGATTTTGTGGAATTTGTTAAAAGACGGAAATCGGATCTCACCGCTTCCAAAACCAAGATGTCGAGTTATTTTTTTGTAGTCACATTATATAGGTTATAATTAAGATTGTTCCTTTTTTATCATTGGGCTTAAATTTTGTGTATTTCCTTTTGCTGTATATCTAATCAAGGAATGATTACTTTCAAATAAGTAAAAAACTTTTTAAATCAAAGCCTAACTCCATTAATTTTTCAGAAAAAAATCAATAGGCACAAAGCAAAGAAACCGTTAGAAATAAAAAAGGATAAATTCTAAGAAAACGACATTATTTCCATGCTTTTATATAAGCAGACCTGTAATTTATTTGATTTAATGTTCGAGATAAAAAAAGGAAAGAGGAAAAAAATCTGTAAGTCAGCACTTTTAATTCTTCTATATTATATATTGGAAAAATTAAAACTTAAAAATTAAACTTTTTTTTAAATGCTTTTTAGTTTATAAAATTATTACAGAGAACGTAGGTAAAAAAAAATTCAAAAAGGCTTTCCTTTTTTAAAATGTTGGCAAGTCATATAACATTTGGCAACTGTTATGTTTTGTTTATATATACCTTAGGGATTCTTTTTTAAAATGCTCGTCTTTTTGTGTTCTTAAAATAAAGTTCAGTTACGTTTTGTCCTAAAATCAAGGGTTTTCTTGATTTTCCCCATTTCTCATTGAAGAACCTTTTTTTTTTTCGGTCCAATTCTAATTTCATTTAGCTATAAAATTTTCTAAACCAAAAATACAGGAAAAATGTTTCAAATAAAAGTTGTACAGCTTTTAAAGAGCTTTAAATTGGTATACATTATTCTATATGGTATAGTTTATCATCCAAATTCAAGAGATAATGAGATTCAGTACTTGATTTACACATACTTTTTTTTATTATTATTATTAGAGAAATGAGTATGAAACACAACTTCAATTCTGATAAAGTTTTTGCCAATTTTTTTTTTTTTAGAAGTCACAAAAGCTAAATTTTCAAAAGTTGAAACATTCTTAGGCTTTCTGAGACTTAAAATTAAAGCTTGAACATCAATGATTAAAATTGAAGTCAAGTCTTCACCTAATTAGACTTGCTGTCAATGTTGTAGGACGAAAGAATATGGTTCATGAATGATGATTTGTCACTTGAAATTATCAAACTGCCTAGAAAATTGGCCAAAGACAAGGAATAGAGCACAGCTCATGGTTCAAAATACGGTGTATTCTTCTCTTCCATTCAAATTGAACATTTTTATTATTTAAAAATTAAAATTTGTTAAATTTCCAGATAAAATCATTTGGATTGAACAAAAAAGCGTAGTCTGAACATCTTACAGCCTTTAAACTGAAACCCGTGTTCTTTCTTTCAGTCGTTCGGTTGTAATTGTAATGTAACTTTGTGAGCAACAGCCTTAGTCTCTACTAAAAAAATCTTATGGTATCGTTTCAATACGTGATATCGTATCGATCTACATGACTTTTTAGATAATTAGAAATTGCATTGCACATTTTTGTTAGGTTATGTATTTTTGTGATTTTTAGTTGCTTATTGTGTTTGGGAACTACTGTTCAACGCCATCATTCTTCACGATAATGTCACATCTCACACAGCAGCTCCTTCACAGGCTTTTGTTTTGTCGATGGGGTGGGAAGTCTTGGAACACCCTTCGTATTCGCCAGACCTGAACCCATGCGACTTTCATTTGATTCCAAAACTCAAGCTGCAGTTGCGTGAGAAACGCTTGCAAACAAGATGAAATTTTGAGGCGTTTCAGCGAGAGAGCACATACAACCAATAGTATTCTCCGCCTTCCCAAACGCTGACAACGTACGTTGGACAATCTTGGAGATTACTTTGGGGATGTTAGCAATGTGTATTGAGTATTCCTGTATTCCTTTTTCTTCTTTGGCTTCACTGCATTGTATTATTAAACGATGATTTCCAAATACGTATTGTCTACTTGCTCTCATGACGTTCCTTCACTGACCCAGACCACGTAACTGGTACCAATCAGAAGCACACCCAAGAAGCTTTCAAATGTGTGTTCTGGAATTGCAGGGGTTTCGTATGTTTGACAGATAAAAAAAATAGTTACCATGACTTCCATAACGCCCGTCCCCTCCCCCCACACACACACTATTTATATATATATTCTATATATACACACACACACACACACACACACAAACACCATTATATATTAGATGTTTTATTGGAACACACTCGGGATCTTCCTAGCCAATCCAGGATATTGAGAAATGCGTAATCTTTCCATTGTGATTTTTGTTGTATGCGGAGGCGCTATTGTTACTCAATTACGAAAGGGATAGCAACCTTATCTAGCTTATTTTTCAAATACCCTGGTGATCTAACAAATCACCTATGAGGATTACTTAGAAATTGCAGCGATTATAGCTTACTGTAATTATAGATTATAGTTCTAAGATCATGATGCCGGCCTTTAATTCTGCATGTAGCTCGACAGTTGTTTTTGAATTAATTCTTCTCTTCGTAATTTCTAACCGGCGTTCATCAAAAAACTACCAACCAAAGTGAAAGAAAAAAATTAGTTATTCTTCTTGGTTATAAAACTGGTACCTTAATTGATACCTGTTACCTTAGCGTTAGCCGGTTCCAGTTTAATCCTCTGTAGTTTCTATATGCAGATTAGGTATGATTTCCTTAAGCAAAATTAGAAAAATCTTATCACGATTTTCTTGTCCGTGAATATCCCACAGGTAAAAGAACTGTGTCTTTCAGTTCAGAAGACTAGACTAACTGAAGTCTAAGAATCGAATCTTATCATTTCGACTTGGATTCTATTGCATGATAAATCATGCTATTTCCAGTGTGATCTTTTTTATTATCGAAAAGTCCAGTTCGGAAGTAAAATATCCACTCTTGTAGTTTCCTTTTATCTGCTAATTTGCTGCTGTTTGGTCTGAGAACTTCGGGTTCCTAGGATCTTTCCTATAGCAGCTTAGACGAGGATTAATAAACTATCGTAGAACCGTACTTAATCACAGCCTCAATCTTCTCATAAGTATTCGCCTTCCATACACATACCGAACGTCTGCTTCTTGGATTTTCAAATCCCAAATTTTATAACTGTAGGTCTGATAATATCTTCCCTTTTCACCATTTAGCGTCAATCTTCTTTAGCACGTTTCCATCATCTGTTTCTCTTTTAGTCCTACATGGAATTACTATTTCGAACTTCTGTGATGACATTTTGTTTTTAATACTTGGCGTCAATTCTTTCTAGCAGAGATAGCTGCGTTTTAAAGAGTCTTCCCTCTTTATAAAAATACTTCAAAAGCACTTTATGGAAAACGAAGTCGCAAAATGATGAGTTGACCATTCAGTCTCTTGGAGGCAAATAATTCGTCCACTGAAATGCACTTTGATGAATTTGTTACCTTGTAAGGAAATATTTTAGACGGACGTTCGCCTCCTTTCTTCACATCCCGCAGCATAGTTACACAAGATGTGTAAGTGTTTTCTGTAAGATCTTCCAATAATAAGATCTACTGACAACAAACTTTGCACCTGTATTTTCTGCGGCAAGTGTTCTGTCTGGAATTGCTGGACTGGATTTCCGTCAGAATTTTTGCCAGTTTCAAAATAGGACCGAGTTACTTCCTGAGTTTAAAGGAGAGCGAGCTGCGGACTGGCCGTACGATCTCTTCCTTATCCACATTGTCTATTATATCTCAGGTAGCCCATCCTCATCTTCTGTTCTAGATTTTTCCAGAATATCATTAATATCTATAATTTTACTCAGAAAGGAAGATTAAGTTCATCGCAAAAACCCAACAATCCATTTACTATACATTTGTGAAAATTTTATTAAGTTTTGAAGTTTATGACTGTTAAGGTACAGTCATAAAAAGTAGTTAAATTGCCAAGAACAGAAGGGATGATAAATTCGTTTCTAAAATAAAAATTTTATTTCAGTATTTTGGTTGGATTTGGGACTTATTAAAGTTATAATTCCCTCTCTCAGAAGAGAATTAACCAAAGGCAAAGTTACAGATAGAAGCCGACATACGACCTTTCACACTTAGAGGGTCCATAGAGCTTTCACAAGCACTTTCGAGCTGCATCCGACGGAGGTCATAGTCGTATAAGGCATACAGCGGTGACGAGGCTAGCTCACTAGCACAACAAGCCGACTGCGCTACCAGCCATATGAATAATGGTATTGAATATCAAATTTGTCATATACTTTACAGCTATAATAATTTATATAGCTACATTATTGATATATGTATGTGTTGTTATATGTTACTGTTTACAGTTTCTGTTTATTGCGAAAATATATCTCACTGTATGATAGTTTTGCTATCAATTTGGGATTTGTTTCATCTCCAATCCAAGCTTGCAGGCTGTTTACTTTGCCTCGGTTTCTTCTCGTGTCCATTCGCGTCACACTAGATGTTCGTAGTGTACGTTGTTGTACTACCGTAATTGAATACCTCAGTACAACTAGGGCCCAAGTCCACCAATCGAAATTTTTCAGGAAAGGAAAAAAACTGTTTCTACAATCAACTTGGACCATTCTTCCATGCAGTCCAGATTTCGATCTCGATTTTTGGGGTTATAAAGAATGGATTTGGACTCTTTTTTTTTCCACTGCGGAAGATAGATTCCTCAATGAACTATCAGATTCCGTCGTAAAGTCTATTTCACAAAAAATGTGGACTTAGGCCCTTATTGTACTGAGGTGTTCAATTTATGTATTCTAAATAGTGTCCTTTTTGCATATCATTAGCTTTAAAAGTGTTTAGACCTATGTGTGTGATTTAGTAATCTGTACTGTATATGATTTTCGACCTGCGACTAAAGCGACTCACGACGCGTTCGTCTTAAGGTAACCCCGTCGTAACGCGAGGACTATCTGTATTAGACAAAACGTTACTGAGGGCAGAGGCAAAATACCATCTGTTAATTATTTTGTAGGTTAAAGAAATTTTCTTCGTGCTTATAGTTCTTACCGTTTAGAGATCTTGAATAAGTCATACGCTGATTATAAGAGCTCGGGAGTGGGAGAAGGGTCTAACTCCCACTAGTTAATATTAACTAGTTAATATTTCTCTAGATGAAATTCAGTGTCCATTCAATTTTTTCTGTAGGTTTGGATATCTTACTGCATATATATCTTATATGCATATATACCAGTATAAGGATGTAGTTTACATCAATTTTCATCCTCGTCCAACAACAAATTCTACAGTTTGGCCAGATTGGACGGAGAGCTCCGACGTCACTTTACTCCTTGCTTCAAATAGTCCCACTGATTTTCTATTGATTTCAAATCTGGGGATTTGGCGGGCCAGTCGAGATGTTCGATGGCTTCAGAATCTCGTCGTGCCAAACAGATACTTTTCCAGCCCTGTGGGATAGTTATCGTCTTGGAAGACTGAGGTATCCATTTGGTGTTCACTGTGGCATAATGCACAAAAGGTCGACCTGAGATCAACGTAACCCTTCTGGTTCAAGTGTGATGTCATCCCAATCAAAGGACCCATTTCCTCGTAGATGAAATACCATCAGAGCATCACAGAGCCACCTCCAGCTTGAATAGCATTTTGAGCATAGTCGTCATGGAAGGCTGGTTGTTAGTAGTCATAAAACCTAAGAAAAAAACCTTTTTAATGTGCTATTATTGTCAACTGAGCTATTTTGAAAAGATACACTACTAGTTGATCGATTTCATCAGTGTAGGGCTTAAAAAATTTCACCCACAATTTCTGGAGACCACTTGTATAGCGACACCCCTGAAGATAGGTGGCAGCGAACGATTTATAATGCTGTCCTATATTTGAAGCACTAGCCTGCCAACAGTTGTGGTATCCAATATCATGTGTATCTTTTGTAGAAACTCTACAGTGATTATCCAGATCATCGCCATGGTTTTACCTCGACAGTTTTGTTGGCAGTAAGATAAAACCGACTTGAGAGATGAATCATATGCTGTATGTCTTCAATCATGTAATCGGTTTCTATTACAGGCCGATGACGTACGGTTACATATTTGGAGATGTAATCGTAACTAATGCTGCTCATATCTGTATTTAACATACGTACAGACCGAATGCTGACGTGAAGTTGGCATACCTTTTATAGTCACCTTTTTAAATTGTCGACTGTATTCCTCTGGCGCAATGTCGTTTTTTAGTAGTTTGTTAGATGCTCTTTTTTTCAAGTGTACGTTGTGAAGAAAAACCGCAAGGACTTCACATTCTTTCCTGGCCTATTAGGTTGTCGGATTATGCCCCCTTGAACATATTGGAACCCGTTGAGACAACAGTTACTCTGGCTTAGTTATGTGCAAGGATGTTGTGGGCCCAACTTCGTCAAGCAAGCTATCCCAACGTCAGTGACGTACCGAGAAGGGTTGTAACCTCACCCCCACTGTATCCAAAAATGGGGAAAAAATCTAGGATTTGGCATCTGTTTTTTTTTTTCTTGGCCCAGTCAAAAGTTGGAAAGTTTCATTGCCCCCGCCCCCTTCCCGAATCATAACTTTCCATTTGGAAAAAGACACAACTTCTTTTTTTGGTTGAAAAACTACGACCATCGTAACCCTCCCATTTTAAATCCTATGTCCAACATGTAAGACTCGATATCGTTATGAGTCACCTTCCCTGTTTCTCCATTAGTTGGTGGGAGGGGGGGTGACCTTCTATTTTACCCCAATGACATTAAATGCTGTTCATCGGTTCTTGAACTTTTATGTTCTATCGAACTATAATTAATGTTCTTTATTTCTGACGAATAATTTTGATAATTTCTTTGATTTCTATCTATTTCCAATGTAGTGAGCACAAATATTTGTTTTCATGCATCAGAAATTTCACAGAATCCTATGAAATTTGTTAATCGATCAGTTTCCAGAAATAAGTTTTACTGGAAAGCATTTAAAACGGAAATACTAGAAGTTTTAGTATTTTGTGAATCGATCGTCTTTCACGTGTAAAAGAACTCAACAGGAATTTCCATAAATGTAGGCGCACAAACTCTTAATAATAATGAAGCAAATAAAGAATACTATAATAGTTCTTATGTCCAAGTACTTTTTTTTTTCTAAACAAAATTTCACTGAACTATTTAATACTGGAAATCCAAGACAGCACTGTTTCTAACTCTCATCAGCTGGATTCACCCAGTTTAGTTATATGCATTTCAGTTGTCTTATTGTGTATATTGTCTTCACGCACGTTAAATTACTATACTTTTTTTTCTCTATTTCAATGTTAAACCTGATCTCTACTTCCTCATTACTGTTTTTGATAATAAAGCTCTAATTTACTGGATGTCTCAATTTTACTTCGTTAAGATTTGTTTTCATGTCAGTTTTCCAAATATTCATTAATAAGGAATGTTAGAATATATGAAGTTAAATACTATATGTAATGTGATTATAATTAAACAGGAAGTGTTTAGAGCTCTGTGTAAGAACTATTGGACAAAAAGCAACCAAATTTGGTGTCCATACTTTTCTGACTATGGGATTTCGATTTTTCAAATAATAAAACTTAAGTTAGCTTAGAAATTTCCCGCTGGGGTAAAATTTAGCGCTAATGTCGCTTTAATTTGCATATTAGATATGTTATCAATTAAATTTCGGCAGTACAGAGAAGTTGAGAATTGCAATGATTTTTTTGCAATTTAGTGTGACGATTACAGATGCCGTTACTTTTAACTGTCCGTAGGTTACAGTGCCACAGATTGTGACTTTACAAATATTATCAAATTGCACACATTGAAATGTGCAAGTAGCTGACTTGGGTGCAGCTGTCTCACATGTAGCGAATTTCTTTCTTTTAACACAGCTATATTAAGAATATCGCCCTAATAAATTAGCCCCTCCAAGTATCCCCAAAACCAGAAATCACAAGGGGTCAAGTCTTGTGATCGTGGGGCCATGCTCTTGTAAGCGATCGGCTAATTACTTTGTCATCGGTGAAGTGATGCTGCAATAACATTTGTACATTTAAGTCGATATGAGGGGGAGCTCCATCTTGCATAAAGATTGTGGTTTCCAGAGAATTTCTTTGCTGAAGTGCAAATCATGTCTCCGTACCTAGAGGCATTAACAGAACATGTCAGTATGCTATGTTTTCTTCAAAAAATAAGGTCCAATGATAAAGAATGCCGAGAAAGCACACCACACTGTTATTTTTGGTTGATGCAAGGGAATTTCTTGATGAAAGTGTGGGTTTTCTCCAGACTAAATACGGCAGTTGTGAGTGTTCACCACTAGATTCAAACGTGAAAATGGGCCTCGTCGATCTATAGAATTTGCCAGGGCCATGAATCGTCGATCATCATCCATGTAGTGCATGTCCAATCGCTGTGGTATCGCACACGCACTACCACAGCCATAAGAATTCTGCATTTGCTGCTTCACCGTTGGGCCGTTGCAACTTTCTCCGTTTTCTTAGGCTCTGCCGGTTTGCGACCCGTTGCTGGTTTTACATGGAATATTCCCGTTTCCATATGAAAAATCATTTTCTTGAGATTATGGTGAGAGGACCCTTTTGAAGGATTTTAAATATTAAAATTCCTTGAGTGCATCACTATCAGGTAATATAAGCACCATGACTTGTCGCTAATCCAAAGTAATGCAATACGAGTTGCGGCCCTTTATATACTCGAAAGTTATTACCTAATATGCAAATTAAAGCGACATTAGCGCCAAATTTCACCCTAGTGGGAAATTTCTGAGCAACGACTTATATTTGAGAAATTGAAATCCCATGATCAGAAAAGTGTGGACATGAAATTTGGTTGCTCTTTGTCCAATAGTTCTTTCTAAATAGAGCTCTAAACACCTGTTCAATTATAATCACCCTGTATTTCTACCAATACCCATTCATATTTTTGGAAGGATAGAATATCTACTAGATGTCTTGTTATCTAGTACATAATTGTTAGCCTTTTCCCATGGAAACTTATAATGAGGATTTTTTTCTCATAAAATTTTTCGATGACTTTAATTTGATCTTGATTTGATTTTTAAAAATTATAGGAAATTGTGTTTTATTAATTTAAAATGTTAAGAGGCTTTTTAAAAAACAATTTTTAGACTACTATAGTACTTATCTATTTCTATTACCAAGTATTTTATTATTGTAGAATTACATAAAAAGTTATGTACTTTGTAAAAGCTCTAGAAATTAACCATTGTTTTCTTAAAACCATTTAATAAGAATAATTAGGAATGTTCAAGTGAACAATTTTTTATTATTTAAAACTTTCTGTCTTGATTCAGTTAAATAGAATGTTTCCAATTTATTGTTCGTTATAAATTAATAAGCAGTAAATCATTAAAATCTTGGATTCTCGTATAGTGTTTCACGTTTCTTGACTTAGAATACCAATATGTTGATAATCAAAAACACAGCGCACAGATCATTGACATTGCATGAAACAGCACCTCGGAGCCTGTTTTCTCGCTATCCAAATATTATTACAGTAAATCGTCGATAATCCCGGCGTCAGTTATCATGAAACGGTAATTATCCGAACGAATCTTAATATGTATTTTTCTTCTTTTTTTCTTATAATTATGATAAAGTTGATTTATTAAGAGGATTCCCAATAACTGAGTTTTAAAAGGAAATTTATAATGATATTTTTAAATTCAATATATTTGTTATTATTTACACTTTTGAAAGGATAGAGCAGAGTATTTATGATCTATTTGATAATCAGGACAATTTTCGTTCCCAGTTAGTTTGGATTACCATTTTCTTCAAAAGTGTTAAGGCTTAAAAAAATCATTACTATTAAAATTAAATTACTTTTCTGTAAATCTGTGATATGAATTTTGTATGTTATAAAATGACTCAATATCAACAATTTCACGAGTTTTTTAGTGGTGTAAAATTATTACGCCAATTCTATTAATTTAATTAAGAAAGACTTAATTATCTTTCACAAATTTAAATCATTTTTAATAGAGACCATCATTCCTTTAATTTTTGAAGAAAATGTTTCAGGCAAGCATTTATTGATTTTTAAAAAGATCGACCAAAAATCGTTCACTAGTTCAAGATCAGAAAGAGAGAGAGGCAGGCACACTTCATAATCCTCTGTTTCCTTTGGATAGTATGCTAAAAAATCAATATTTCTTAAAAGTTTCCGAGTTTCAATTTTCAAAAATGATCTTAACATTTTTGCATTTGAACTGATGATCGCCATTTGCAGCAAACTTGTCAAGTCATAACAATTGTAAAATTCATTTTGATTGAAATCTAATTCTTTAATAATTCATAAATAATTTCATTTCCACAAATAGATATACATATAAAAAGAAATGGAAAACATCAAGCGTATATGTTGCGTATCACTTTATCGAATAAGGAATAGGGAATTTAATGATTCAGACGAATAT
>JAFIDM010009631.1:93389029-93409735 GCA_023159025.1 Thereuonema tuberculata | reverse complement strand
GCGGTCCCAGTATAGTTTATATGAGGGTGATTCTAATACGCTTTGTGGTATGTACTTGTAGTACGGGACCGTGCTCTTAATAAGTGAATGTTTGTGTGCTAGTTGTTGATGAACGATCGACGCTACCTGATTGTGTCGGTGGAGGTAGTCTGTTTGAGAGAGAAGGGGACAGCCTGATATTACGTGGTCGATCGTCTCATGCGTAGTGTGGCATTTCCTGCATTTGTCGTCATGTGTGTTTGCATCGTGTAGAATGTGTTTCTTGTAGTTGCGTGTGGAGATGACTTGGTCCTGTATTGCGATCATGAACCCTTCGGACTCCCCAAACAGCTCACCACTCGTCAGCCATCTGTTCGACGCTTCCATGTCGACATGAGGCTGGCTGAGTTCGTGATGATGTCTGCCATGGAGTTCCTTACGAGCCCATGATTCACGCAGCTGCTGAGTGTGGGTGTTAGGGGTGGTGAGTGTTGGAGAAGAGTTTTCGAGGTTAAGGGGTGTGAGGTGTGTGTCAGCCTTGACAATGGCTGAGTGAAGTGAGGAGTCTTCTGCTCTTTGGTGGAAATGTTCCCTAAGTGTATGTACTTGTTTTTCGTGTAGGGTGATGAGGTTGATGAGTCCTCGGCCTCCCTCCTTGCGGGGAAGAGTCATCCTTTCCGTAGCGGACTTGGGGTGGTGCATGTTGTGTTTCGTGAATGTAGTGCGTGTTGCGCGTTGTAGTGCTTCGAGTTCGGTGTTTGTCCATGGAATTATGCCGAACGAATATGTTAGTGTGGGAACGGCAAAAGTGTTGAGAGCTTTAATTTTATTTCTGGCGTTGAGTTGTGTTTTGAGGATTTTGTGAACTCGAGCAAGGTATGTGTTCTTCAGTGCAATTTTGATGTTTGCGTTGTCAATGACGCGCGCTTGCTGGAAGCCCAGGTACTTGTAGGTCTCTCCCTCTTCCATGGATTGAATGGCCAAACCATGGTCCAGTTCAAAACCCTCCAAATTCGAAGTCTTCCCACGTATTATGTGTAACTTGCGGCATTTGTCAATTCCAAATTCCATCCCAATGTCTTTGGTGAACTGTGTGGTGGCTTGTAGTAAATTAGTAAGTTGTGCATTGTTTGTGGCATAGAGTTTAATGTCATCCATGTAGAGTAAGTGTGTGATTTTATATGGTGTCACAGTGCCTGTGGTAAGCCTATAACCGTGTTTTGTGTTATCTAGTATATGGCTCAGTGGATTCAAGGCGAGGCAGAACCAAAGAGGACTCAAGGAGTCTCCCTGGAAAATACCTCTCCTTATGGGAATGGGATCTGTAGTGATGGAGGTGTTAGAGGTGCGTAGGTGTAATGTTGTGTTCCAACTCTTCATCGTGGCAGCTAAGAATGCCGTGATCTTGGGGTGTATTTTGTAGATATGAAGAGTGTGTAGGAGCCAGGAATGAGGGACAGAATCAAATGCCTTCTTGTAATCGATGTATGCGATATGTAAGCTCCTATTCTTCGCGCGTGCCTGGCGCAGGATTACAGAGTCAATAAGGAGTTGCTCCTTACAACCCTGGGAATTCCTGCGACAGCCCTTCTGCTGTTCGGAAAGAATGTTATATGTCTCGATGTGTGTGTAGATCTTGTCTGCGAGGCAGGAGGTGAGGAGTTTGTAAAGTGTGGGGAGGCAAGTGATTGGGCGGTAGTTTGCAGGTTGTGCTGTTTCAGTGTTCTTGCTCTGTAGGTATGTGACACCCTGTGTGAGGAAACGAGGCATATGTTCTGGGTGTTGGATTATGTCAGTGAGTGTAAGCGCTAGTTTTCCATGCAGGGACGTGAACCTCTTGATCCAGAAGTTCTGGACTCCGTCTGCACCAGGAGCCTTCCAGTTGTGTGCATGTTTTAGTGCTGTCTGTATGTCTGCGAGAGTAATCTCATGGAAGGACATGCAGGGTAAGTGTTCAGTGAGTTGCTGTTCCTCTGTTATCCATGGTGCTTTATCATTGTGGGGGATAGGGTTTGACCACAGAGACGACCAGTATTCATGTAAAGCCTCGCTGTTGGGAGTGTTTGTGTTAGTTGCAGTAGAGGAAGATGTAAGGGATCTGTAGAATTTTTTCTCATTGTATTGGAAAGTGTTGTTCTGTTGTTTGCGCAGAGTGCACTGTTTGTATCTCTGTAATCTTTTTGCAAGTGCACTGAGTTTTTGTTTTAGTGTGTCGAGATGTTCCTGAACCTGGTTATGATGATTTGAATGTGAAGGGCGAGTATTTATGTACTTGAATATCTTTCTAACCTGGGACATAAGTTTCTTTGTTTTGTTTCCTGCACAGTACTGTGTGAGCCTGGCTATGTCTCCTCTAAGGTCGCTGATGCGGCCCTCAAGGCGACGTCTCCAAGGGGGGATGTATTCTTGTGTCCGTGCAGTGGGAGGTATGTTGTGTTGTTTGATTCCAAGTGCCCGAATGGTTCCCTGTGCTGCACAGTAGAGTGTTGTATGTATGTCTTCTAATGTTTGGATGTTGTCAAGGTGTTGTGAGATAGTGTGTGTGTTGAGATGGTGTATGACTGTGGCGAGTTGTTTTGATGTGTGTACTTTGGGGAGTGGCGGCCTGAGTGTGGGGTCTGTGCCTGTGTATTGTGCAAGTGCAGTGTAGAAATGATCATTATTATTATTATTATTATTATTATTATTATTATTATTATTATTATCCCATTCTCTGTAGTGGATGAAAGGAACTAAATCTAAATAGAAATAAAAAACATGATACATCAAGTAATATTACCATTTAGAATCCTTGTTTTCTAATAAATTAAGAGTACTAGGTTCCATTGACTAGAAATACTCCAACTCTGTGATGTATTAAAGGAAATTGCTTTTCATTGTGATAGGACTTAAACATTACAATTTAACATAACTAATTAAATCAGATCTTTGTTAGTTACTGTAGTATTCCATATTTGTACTCTTAGCTTATATTCTCATCCTTTTCCTTATACAAAATAAAATCATTTCAGTAATCTTGTCTATAAAGATGATGTCGTTTCAAAATCACGCATAAAATCCATCTGTTTAAAAAGATTGTAAGTGAAAGTAATTTTACCCACTGTTTAAATAGACCACTCAGTCATTGTAAGAATAAAACTTTCGTCGGGAGACTGGATTGATGATTTGAGATAAAATGAAACTATGTTGATAGTTTTGTCTAGATTGACTTCACAATATCGTAATGAATTGATATTTCTTTTGAATTATGCTTAAATTCTATTAATTGCAGTTATGGAAAAAAGGGCAGTATCGAGAAATCCACATCACTGTCAACATAAACGATACATTGTATTTTATTTTATTTTTTTTAGGGGAAGAGCAGTGTATATAATAGGTCTCATCTTATCAATTATTTAGAATTTGCACGCATTCTGTTTTATTATGTTCTTTTTTGATATCCTTTCTACGAAAACTAAATGAAAACAGTTTTAAATTGTTTCTTCTCCCCTCATTTTGTTGGACCTGAAAGGGATCTGGGATTGAAAGGGGATATTTTAATCCCACTATAAACCTTTTGTTAGAAAATAAAAATGTAATTATATTAAATCAATTAAATACATCTTCAATAATATATTTATCTTCTGTTCTTTTTATATAAAGAAGAAAGTTAGGAAAAAAAATGTAAAAAAAAAAGTAAAACATAAATCAGGAAACAATTAAAATTTGCAGTGGCATTACAATCCTAACGAATTAGTAAACACTGCACCAACAAGGGACCAACTTTAAAGGCTAGTTCATCGCGAGCACAGTTTATGACTGATAGTTTATGCGGGAACAGTTCATCGAAGCAGTATTGGTATCCTAAGTGCAATTCCAAATCAATAACAATTGAGTTTTTAATCAGCAAATCTATTTACAGAAGGGCTTTGATCATCTGAGCTTCTGTTCAACGAGGTTTGGATATTAACCAAAACATTCTTTTTTTAATGAAGAGACAGAAGATGAAATTGCAAAATCCCTTGCCGAAAGCCTCGGTAATCCCCCCTCCTCCTTTTCCGCTCTTTTCCAATATTTCAAAGATAACATGGGAAAAAGACTTAAATCATTTGTTTTCTTCTTGCTGCTTTTGAGTCATTTCGTCTCAAAAAGTGCTATTACCTAATTGTATTATTAGTTTTTGCGATGGCTAATCACTCCAGTTGTAAAGAAAAATGAGGGAAAATGAGAATAAAGTTATTTTGGGTAATCAAATAGTGAATATTTGAAGAAAAGTATAGATCCTATCTAAATGCAGTAAGTATCCAAAACTACTATTAAGATTAAAGTGCCCTTTTATTAGAATAGGCCAATGAAGTGATTTTGATGCGACCAGAGACAAAAGCGACATAATAGGGCTGCTGATTTGACAACGGCTTGGATGAATCCTGAAAAGTTCCCGATGCCAGAACGAGCACTTTCAGTGCAAAGACAATTGCATCTGCAGCTTGAGCCACCAGCTAACATCGAAATTATAAGAAGTTTATTAAAAATCGGAGAATCATCATCTCTTCAAATAATCGTCTCTTGTAATGTTACAGTAATTCAAAGCTATTGCAATTTGTATTAATATTAAATTTCATAGAATTACAAAGCTGACAATATTAATGGAATTAAAATGAAAAGTTGAGTTTCTATTATCCGCTTTATTATTAGTCCCGTGCTTTTTTTTTTTTTTCCCATGTAAAGAAGACCCTGCTGTAATTAAGTTTCTATTGACGGAACGATAATATTCTGACTTACCCATTTTAAGAACTATAGTGCTTTACAAAATTAATATGTCATGAAATTTATACATTGATAATACAGGTTTGAACGCCAATCCCGAAGGCAAATAGACACTCCCATATTTAACAAAGAGAAAATTCTACTAACCGATCGAAAACCTATGTAACATCTCAGCTTCTTGCAAATTACTAATGCATATGACAACATTACACTTCTAGTTTTCTGGAGGATTTATTGTGCTATTCCTACTGAAGCTGGCCATTTGTAATCGGGTATATTATTCCTTGCAATCGCGGCTGTCGAAAGACTTGAAGCACAGGCGGAGATGGCAAGATAACACCATGGATTAAAGTATGTGGTTTTAACACCATTGAAGAAGCTTCAGCAAAACAGAAAACAAAAAGAGCTGACCAACGTCTTCAAGGATAATTTCAGCCCAAGCAAACCGTTGTGTAGTTATAATTCCACAACGGAACTAGTAGTGTCTCATGAAATAGGGAAGAGTAATATTATTTTTTTTTTTAATTGAAATTCCTTTTCCGCATAATACTGATCATTAATTTCATTATATTAAATTACTAATATAATCAGACTGTAATTAAACCTCATTCTTAGATTTTTGATTACTGAACAATATCGAGTGATCTCCGCAAAGTCATCTGTGAAAACATAGAAATATAGAAACAAAATAAGTAGTGTAGAGAGTTTACTGATATGAAGCTGAAGTTAGTCAGTTTTGCATTTCTATTTTGAAATGTTAAAGCAATCATTTGAAACATGAAAAAAATACAAAAGGCTTTTGCATCATGCTGATCCCTCTCTCCATCAAATCAATCATGCTTCTTAATGCAATGTATCTCTTCATAATACTTCTTCTCAAATCAGTACAATTGTGTGACACCCACCCAACCACATATCCAAAGATACACATACTAGTGAAAAGGGAAAAAAAAAAAAGGAACTCTAATTCAATATGATGAAGGTAAATGACAGACGATGTTGTAATCAAAGTTCCAAAGTTATTGGAACAAATCACTGCCATCAGAGTAAGCGAGGCTCGTTTAGCCAATAATAGATGGTTATCTAGAGCTTAACGGATTCGTTACAACGTTCTCTACAGTACCTTGTTTATCATGCCCGGTAGACGACGCTTGTATCATTTATGGTGTTGACTCAGTGTCATGTAATGGGGAGCAGGATAAATAAGGCGTCTGCAATGCATCATGTTGGCGAATGAAGATAGACACACACATACACGAGGCTCTCAAGAGCCCAGACGCAAGTTAAGACAGGAACATCAGATTGGAGGCTCTGACAGACCAAACGAACAAAGCAATATATATCGGAACGTCTGTCGTACCAGATGTATACACTTAAACCATATGCAGTCGTCTACTTGAAACAAGACTGCGGTCTGTCTGTTTCAGGTACGACTGCCACTGTCATGCACATCTCAAAATGGTGCCAAGAAAAGGCTGATATCAGGCAAGAATGGGATTCATTCTAGGAATGGTGATCGTCCTGTTACGACCTTGTGAGCAGCTACTTTCATTGTACACATGTCAGCGATTTACGGGAGATACCGTGGGGTGCTGTTGTTACAATGCTTGTTTGCATCTTGTGTTTGTAGATTGACTAGCGATATTGTCCGACCACCACGAGAAGACGCTTGGCCACGCCTACATCACATGATAGGCGACGATTCTATAAACCTAATGGAGGGGTTACTGTCGTTTTCCATTTTTAGTGCAAATGCACAGATTTCTATTCTTGGTAATAACATAGAGGAATTAAATAAAACATTATTACCATGAAAATATATATTTGTTACGTACATTAATTAATATAATTTATATACAATTACTATTTTTCATAATTTAAATAACTAAGAAACAGTATAAATATAACAGTTCTTAAACAGCAGATCAGTTTTATATATCGTTACGGTTAAAATATAATATAGTTATTATTATTGTTATGTATAGAAAAATAGATATATAATGTCGTATTTTATATCATCAATTCCTCTATGTTATAACCAAGAAACGAAATCTGTGCATTTGCACTGAAAATGGAAAACGACACTGACCCCTCGAATAGGTTCATAAAATCGTCGCCTACCACGTGACGTAGGCGTGGCCAAGCGTCTTCTCGTAGTGGTCGGACAATATCTATATGCGGGACATCCTCCAGTCGATCCTATTCCCATTCCTGTCTAGATGAAAACAGATGTGTTTCCATCAAGACAATGCTCATCCGTACCGCGAGCGCGATTCATTGTGTTCTTGAGTCTGTTTGGTAACTCCCTTGGCCAGTACCGGACCTCTTCCTGATCAAAAATGTATGGGACTGGATTGTACGATGTATCTCATGCACTCGGCCCCCCCGGCGATGAATCTGTTTGTTGCGCCTGCTGGTCGCAAGGCCTTAGCATTACATAGGAGAACATTCTTCATTTGTTTGATCATTTACATGCCATATTGTAGGTCTGCATTGAAATTTTGGGAGGTTAAATCCGATAAAAATATGAGCAGTTTGTAATATGTGGCACTATATACCGGCTAAACCATTTCGTAACATCCTTTGTGTGATCATGTTCTTAAACAACCACATTATTTTCTTCAGAATCTTTGATGTGAAATCTTCATTCTATTTACTTTCCACTAACGTGTGTATGTATGGATACAATAGTCGTTATTCCGTTATACATTATATGGATATTTATATTCTAGTATGCCGTGCTGGCGTGGTCGTGCGGTCTCGGCGGCGGCCAGCCGTGGCGTCCAATGCGCCAGTTCCTGGGTTCGAATCCCGGTAGTGGCATGGGTGTTTCACTTTCCTTTCTTCTGTGTTGTCCGTTTCTTCCCTTGGGGTTGGCGCCCCCTTGCGGTATCTAGCCTAAACTCCTCTGGTAGGAGAGCGTCCATACCCAGTATTGGGTGTTACGGGCGATATAGATATAGATAGATTCTAGTATACTTGTAATTTTTTCATAGAGTTATTAAATTTTAAAAAAATGCTAATTCCAGTTGTCTCTTGGTTTATGATGATTTTCCATTTACGATCTATCCAAAAGGTCCCGTTATTTGTAATAACGATAAGTTTTCGATTAACGATTTATTTACAATATCACAAGACCATCAGTTTTGGCCAATCGGAATGCTCGTAAATGGACTGAGTCAGCCTTATCCAATCAGTGATGCCCTGTTATATCGTTTGAAGCTTCTGGCTTGCTGTGCATTTTATGTTATGATGGAAACAGTCCTCAAGAATTCTTTTATTCACTATTAATGTGCCTCTTTTATGCTACTTCCATTTATTATTATTAGCTATGTTTCTAAAACCATTAATGTTTTAATATGCTTTAAAAAGTTTGTTAAAATTGGATGATAAAAATAGAATATGCTTGTAAGGTCAAAAATGACGTTTGATCGTTCGAAACTAAGTTAAGTCTTTTATAAATGTCATTTATAAGAGATATAAGTCTTTCTCTTACATTCGATTAACGATCATTTTAATTAACAAGGTGTTGGGTTTTTTTTTTTTGTGTGTTTTTTTAACTTCGTTGGTAGGGAGTTCTAACAGTATTAAAATGTTTTAGTGTAATAATAATCATTTAACTTTGTTTTCTGTATTAATTAATATAAAAAGATAAAAATTAAGAGAAGAGGGCTGGAGAGAAATGAAGATAGGAAAAGAAAAAATTTATAGCTTATTGTATGCGGACGATTTAGTATTAATAGCGGAAACAAAAGTAGAATTAGATAAAATGATTAAGATAGTTAAGGAATTCACGAAAGTTAATAGACTAATAATAAATTTAAAAGAAAACAAAAATTATTATTTTTAGGAGAGGAGGAAAAAGAGCGAAAAATGAAAAATGGTACTGGGATAATGAAGAAATTTTAATTGCAAATCGGTATTAATACTTTTAGGGTTTTTTACAACACAAAATAGTATATGCTTAAATGAAAACATAAAATATAGAAAAGAGAAATGAGTTGCAGCGGCTTGGGAAGTAATTAAATTACCGTATTGTCCGGCGTATAAGACGACTTTTTAAACTAGGAAAATCTTCTCAAAAGTCGGGGGTCGTCTTATACGCCGGGTGGTGAAACTTCCAAGCCGGACTGGAGGATCTGCGGTCGCCGCTTATGGTGGGGGGAGCTCAAAAACGGCCGCGGCCGCATCCCCGCCGTATGCGGCAACCGTATGAAAGCAGCAAGGACGGCGCTGTACAAGTACGGTAGAAGAAAATCCATTCACTGGGATTCGTGGAAAGAAGTGACTTAACGCGGTCCTGATGACGAGGTGAGTGAGCGCCTCACCGGGAAGGTGTAACTGAAGGACGGAGCAAGATGCAGGCGTCCGGGACGCCTGGGGTATGGAAAAAAGAGATAGAGCGGGGACAGAATAAACAAGGCTACAGTTAAGAAATACTATGATTTTAGTGAAATTCTAAAAATGTAGCATTAAAATAATGCATCAGAATAAACAAAGCTACAGTTACTTGGATTCTGGGAGATCTGAAACAATCCAAGCAGGCGTTGTATACAACAACCAGCCAATCGCCGGTAAGGTACATCGCTTTTAAAGGAAAAGTTTAATCCACTTGCACTGTTTTATGTTTACATGTTTGATGACAAGCAGCATTCTGTGACAGTTTTCCTGCTGAGTATCTGCATGTCATAAGCATTTGAATTAAAATTACCATATTGAAATCAAATATGATGTTTTTTTAATTTTTATTTGCGTTGGAAGAGGGGTAGTCTTATACGGCGAGTATAAACCAAACTCTAAATTTTAATTGGAAAAATTGGGGTCGTCTTATACGCCGGACAATACGGTAATAAAAAGATCAAAATTAGAGGATTTGGATAAAATTAGATTTTTATTTAAAACAATGATACAATGCATATTAAGTTATGGAATGGAAATTGATGGATGGTTAATTAGAGAAGAATTTGAATCTACACAAAATATTTATATGAAAGTTGTGTATAATAGATTATTATTATATTTTATTATTATTATTATTACTAGACTGGTACCGTCGCATCGCTCCGGAATCCTTGCATGTATAGCATTAAAAAAAAAAACAACCTTTATTTAGCAAATTAATATGGAGATCGGAGAATACACGACTTCCCACCTCGTTGTGGGCTTCTCCGCTTAACTCAAGTGTATTGCGCGTTGGCACTCACACGGGGGATTGCCGCAAAAACACTTCATTTTTGCATGTATCTTGCAAACGCAGAAACGTTTGTTAATGACTGATATACCGTTCGATAGTACTTTCAAAATACCAACATTTTCTCAATATAATGTACGCTTCCAACTTTTATACTTTTCGTTTAAATTGAGAAAAAGTCAAAATTTGACCCTTTAAAAGGCGCCATCTTGGAAACCAAAAACTTTTTTCGAAAGATTTTTGTAGCATTTTGTTTGTCTTAAAAAGCTCTACATTTTATCCATTTACATGACCAATCTATCTCTTATAGTTTGGTCACAAAATTGGAAAAAACGTAAAGTCTTATGACAATGACAGACAGAATAACGCTTTTATATAATATAATAATAATATATTATTATAATAATAATTATAAAAGATTCAAACCATGGGTTTCCACAGCAAAGACAATATGGCGGGTCAAGAACCACAGCACCTATTGCCAAGTGTAAATAAAGGTGTGCAAAAAAAAAAAAAAATAGGGATATGTGGTTGTGTCCATAAATTTCCTAACTATGCGTGCTGCGTTGAGTATATGATTATTATTATATTTTAATTAGTTATTAAGATACTGAGGATTGATGTAAAAACAAATTTAATTTAAACTTAACTTGTGATGTAATTAATTTACTAATAATTATTTAAATGTCTGAGATTAACAAATATTCATAAGCTTTGGAATCCATATTATAACTTGCAAACGGTATAACCTCGAAGAAGTTAAATAAACTAACTAACTATAATATAAAAAGATACCTTCAGAATCTGTATTCAGATTCAATTAAGAATCTGGTAGGACTGTTATTGTAAAAAATTAAGAAAAAAAAATGTAGGGTCACTTGCGCATGCAATTGAATCCAACTGTAGCCGATCGACTAACATCTCTAAAGTAGGCAAAAAGTCCGTATACCTCTGAGTATAAATGTATGCTATGGAGAAAGTCGTATATAAAACGTTTCTGTAAATGAAGTCAGCGAGTAATGGAAGCAACAATGAAACAATCGCGCACACGCACATTGACAACACGCGAGCAATCGAATAATGGCAATAATCAAAGAAGGAAGCAGTGACATCGTCGGTAATTCACATCGGACGAGAAGACCGTCAACACGTTTGGATTGCTGCTGTGGAAGAATCCATAAAGCAATCTCCCGTGAAGTCTACTCCCAAGCGTACTGCCGAATTGGATATTCCCCGGTCAACTATGAGAGAATGTATGCGAAAGGATTTGAAAGCCTGAACTCCAGTTGAAAGGCATAGCTGCCACTGTGTGGTTTCAACAAGACGGAGCACCATCGTTTCGCTATGAGAGTGCGATTGCGCTTTGATGAGTTCCCAAACAATTTGGTAAAATCTTGTTAATTTCTCGTGGATTGGCTGGGGATGCCAGAACTTTCCTTCATCTTTGCCATGGCCATCACGCAGCCCAGATCTCACCACGCCAGACAATTCTCTGCAGGGATTCATTAAACAGGAAGTCCTCAAACAGCGATACGTTTCCAACACTGAGTTGCAGATTGCTGTGCGCAATGCCTTCAAGACTGACGCCACAATTGCTACGGAAAATGAGCATAGGGACCTGGAGACGCATCCGTCTGTGTAGAGACCATTGAAGAGTGCATACAGATGTTTTGGATCTATAATAACATATTAATTCATTTCAAATAAATTGAGACTATTGTCTGGCGACTAATAATAGGCAGGTATTAGTTTTTCTGATATCAGATCAGTGTTATAATGAGTTATATACAAAATTCATTATTATGGTAGTCTGACAGAAGGGAAAAAAAAAAACAATTCTCATAATCTGACGATAGGTCTTTACGAAATTTTAAACTAAGTTTTGAGGAACTGATCTGCACATGTAAATGCATAACCATATTTCAGTTATAGTAACTCTGTTAAGTTTAATACTTTTTTATTAAATGATCATTGAAAAAACCATTAGATCAGCATGGCAGTCGTCTTCACTCCGGGTTCAATTTACTAGCAAAAGCTGTCTTAATATTTTTAAACATTTCAGAACATTATAAACTTTGCAAAAGAACTGTTCACCAATTTCCTTGATTTGACTTATCCAGTATTCAGAACTAATTTTAAGCTGATGAAAGTGGATAAAAGTTGATCATAGGTGTTCGATCTTCAAATTAAAAATTCATTATGAAAACCTTCTCTTCCCTTCGTATTTAATTTTATACAATAGTGACAGTATATTTTTTTGGGTATTGCGATTTTAACCTTTCAATGTTTTTTTATTTTTTTTCTCTTAATATTCGAATTTCATCTTCTTTGAAATAGAATTCAGATAAGAATTTTGATGGGTTTGTGATTTGTAACTTGTAATTAAACTTTTTAAAACAAGTTAAATTCGTAATCAATTCTCATTTTGTAGATTTAATAGGATGAATTTTCTCAATATTGAATCCGAAAATTCTAGAACTTTGGCGAGAACTAGAAACCGTTTGAAATCTTTTGGACTTTTTTTTTTTTTTTTAAATAAGAAGTATGTTTTAAAAAAAGCTTCTTGAAGGCGAATTAGGAATCAATTTTCCTCAGGCACAAAAATGATTCCAGAAAAATTAAAAGGTATTTCTTTTAGAGCTGTGGTTTCAAACTCGCGGCCCGTGAAGAGGCTCTGTGCAGTCTGCAATATAAGCTTACTTATAGCTAATGTTTTGTGACCTATCCTTTAGTTCTACTGTAATTCGAAGCTAGTTCTATTTCATGATTTAGTCCATTAAATTTAATGAAATTTTTAAAAAATTAAAATTATAGTCATGAGAAAAAAAAGAAAAAATAGTTCTATACTTCATTGTGTTTTCAAAAAACGATTTGAGATTTTTTTTTTTTTTTTTTTTTTTCTGAATTTGTTTTTTTTAAAAAAAAAACAAACAAAAAACAATTATTATTACTGTACATTATTTGAACCCTCTTTTGTGATTCGCATTTGCATTGTGTAATTGTGTCCTACGCTAATATTGAAACGCTTCTTTGTGTTCCTGAATAAAGTAAGCTTGAGATCACTGCTTTAGAGCAAATTAATTTCAGTTTTTTCTTAAAACATCGTTAGTTTCCTTTGTAAAGGAAGAAGATTCGAGTTTTTGAAAATCAGTTGCCTTTTTAAGTTATTACTATTGCTATGTGCACTTGTTCTTTAAACAACGTGCACATAATAACAGTAGACTGAACTTACTTGTTCTTCGCACTTATAAAACGTAGAGGTTATGTTTATTCAAATATTTGCTGTTATCGAAGTTGTTCTGGCATTGTAAACTATTTATATTTAGATGTTAGGATATTTTTTTAAACTGAAATTGGAGCTAAATTCCAATTTATATATTCACTAGTCCCTGTGTATGCGTTCCCCTTCAAATCGATGAAAAAAAGATGACTATAAGCAATCAGTCCTTACCTGGATGTCAAACCCGGAACTATGCAGATACCTTAAATTATTTTTGTTTTGTTTTGTTTGTTTTTTTCTAGTAAAATTTGCTAAAGCAGAACAAGTCCATGCTTTGTGATGAAATTACTTGATAGGGAGTGTAAACATTTTTTGGATTCGAATTTTTATTGATTTATCTTAAGTTGGATCAAAATCGTAATAACTTTCCTCCTTATCAATATCTGATTCTGGTGACTGAGCAACAAAATTTCAGGGCAAAAATTCAGCTGCAGTTTTTCCCACTTCCAAGATTTTCATATTTGAAATGCATATATATTCTTAACCTTTTTTCGAAAATAAATGAAACATTGATTAATATCTATTTTAAATTGTGAATAAGTTATTACTATGCAATTTCAAAATGAATATCCCGATTCCCTTTTGTTTCAGAAGTTCAGGTGACAAAGAAAATTAAATTGATTTAATATTCTAGTTATATTCTCTAGTTTTTAGATGAAGATAAATAAAATGTCCTTCATTCTAATTAGGTAATGTTGTTGTTTTCAATGAATATATAAAACTATGCTAATGTAATAATATGGCTGAAGGGATAGCTTAACAAATTCCACAATGAATTCGTCCTTCCTTTCTTTCTCTATTATTTTGACTAGGCATACGTTGATATTTTGAAGATATGTCATAAATTTTAATCCCAAAAATCTCTAATCCTAAAGAAAAGAAGAGAAATGTTTCTAAATAGCTAAATATTAACGTAATATATGAATTCTGAATGATTAATAAAAAAAATGTTTTTGTTTCCCTTATTTTTTTTTTCAAAGAATAAAACATTTTGTTCATTAAGACAGAGAATACAATTAAAAATAAAAAAGAGGAAAATAGATATTGAGTATAACAAATTAAAATGAATGATTTGTCTTGTGTTAATCTCACTTTCACTTAGATTGATTTATCTTTTCATTTTGTGTTGCGTTTGTTAACTAGTAAATGAGACTAGTTTGAACTAACTAATCTAATCTTGAAGGGGTTGCTCATGTCAAATCAAAATTAAAGTTAGATATTGACTACATTGAACATTGGTCTACTGTGTTATACGATTAGAAAGGAAATGGAAGCATTTTGAGAAATGATTTAAAAAGACCCAGTTTTGTACTGATAGCAATGGGAGTATCGTCAATCCTTATCGATTGATTTCGTAAAACCCTCGCAAAGAATGTGGAGGGTGGAAACGATTTATGGGAAGGCAAAAAAACGAGGAAACAAGGAGTAGGAGGAGTCATTGCTGAGGGAACTTTATATATATAAGTATTTTAAACGTTATTCCTATCGAGGAAAAAAAAAAAAAAAAAGATTTAGTGTTTGTTAAAAATACCGAATTGAGAAGATCGATTTTGAAATTAATTGCGTTGGTACATTCTTTGACTCTGAATATTATTCCCGTTAATCACAGTCTTATTTAGAAATAATGGGTTAATTTTCGGTGTAATTTCCAACGGGTGACAAATTTCCTCTTGTCAACTCAAGATGGCTGAAATTTAGGTGTCTCTTTTCAGTAATAGTTGGATTCAGTTCCACAAAGAAGATTAATAGACAGTTGATTAGGTTTAATGGTTGGTAAGAATGTTTGGAATTTTTTGTTGATTGCTTCAAAGTCTTTATATTCGCTAATAAAAGCATATTTTTACAATAAAACATATAATATGCAAATTTTAACTTCAGATTTGGTAATCATGAAATGAAATGGTAATATATATGAAAAATATACATTAACAGTGGCGTACTAACGGGGGTACATCCCCCAAATCCAAAAACAAAGAAAGAAAGAAAAAACGAGAAGAAAATCTTTATTAAAGCACTGACTTGTCTGTATCTTATTATTTTGGAAAGTGATCTTTGAAACAATTTATTTTTAAATAGACCTACATCTGAATGGACTCTTTACAACATCCTTGCTCCCCCACCCCCCCCACCTTAATTCTGGGTACGTCACTGTATATTAGCATCTAATAATATGTATTTTTCATATCTAATATACTTTTATTTTTAGTAGAAAGTTTATTTATATTGACGATCAAATAATCTTTATTAATAAGTACTCATTATTTAAGTAATATAAAAGAGCTTCAAAAGTTTGTCTTCAAATATAACGAAAATTTTATTTATTATTTTTATTTTAATATCGTGAAGTGTCGAAACTGTACACTCGTGCCATCTGTTGGACAAATATACAAAACATTGATTTCGAAAGATTCACTTCGTACAAAGCTATTTATTTTTTTTAGGAATCTTCATTTGTTTCTTCCATTTCCTAAATTATAAAATACAAACTATTTTATTTTATAATTAATGTTTTTTCTAAATTTCATAGAAGAAAACATTTATAAGGAAAGAACCTCTGTATGAAGAATTCTCTATATGTGTATCTTACACAAAATTAATAATACTTTATACAAAGTATGTAAAGTAGTTTGCTTTTCCCAATTAATAAGTAAAAACAAAATTAATTAAAGTATCTGTCAATTATTTACTCAGTGTTTATGTACCATATGGCTTAATGAAAACTGGAGAGAACATTTATTTAAACTGATATGATAACTTTGAATAAAAATGGCAGTACGTTCACAAAACTAAAGACAAGAGTAGGAAAAGTCGAATCTACGAAGAAATGATTCGATACGTCTAAGGTTAACTCTTATCATAAAAAAATTTTAAAAAAATTAATGGGGACGTAACAAATTAACATGAGAAACAGATTTAATGAAATTATTAAATGTAATGAAAGAAAAAAAACATTAGGCTGTCATTTATAAATGTAAAAATTTTACATGAGTAAAAGATCTAGATGAAACTTACATTATATACTTTAATACACCTGTCAAAATAAAAATGAATATTTGAACTCACCTCATATAATGTTTTTAAAATTAAACAGCATCACAATAAAAGAATGATGATATAGAAAACTCAAATATTTATAAGTATTTTTTTTAAACGGCTATCATTCATAATTCTAAATTTATTAAATTTAAAGGGTTGGTCTAAAGATTTAATGACTTTAGAGCTTCCTATTAGAACATTACTACAATCCTCAATCTTATTTTTCGTGTATGTGTAACTTACCTTCATTTCAAACGCAATTGATGATTAAACAAGGCTCCTTACTGTGTTAAAACTGTTTTTTGCTTGTGGATTTACTGCAGCTGTTTTTCTATATTAAAGAAAAGAAAACTGAAAAGATCTTTTAATAATAGTCTTCTTAATGTAAGTTTATATATGGAAATAAGTCCAAACTTTTATTTTAAACTTCTCTTCGTCTCAGAATCTTTTGGTAGCAAATAAAGGTGTAGGTGAGAGTTATTATTATGATTCTTTAAAGTTTGCTTTCGATATTTTGATAAATTCGAACTAAATAGATCTTATTTTTTTTTTCTTAACTGTTGTTATTTTCTTTATAATATTTGCTTTTTAATTTCAGAATGCTTTCGATTTTTTTAAGAACTGATAGCAATTACTTGCAGAAGAAAAAAAGAAAAGCAAAACTAATTGAACTATTGAGAAATGGTAGAGTGTAATGAATTGGTCTCTTTGGCAATGGTGGTTCGTCTTGAAGCTGTTTTTGGTCGAATCCTTTGCTAATGCTGACGGGATGACTCTGTGTAGTTCCACCCTCGCCTCCCAATCCTCCCGCTCCACTTTTCAATTTAAATGCAAATGAGCGGTGGCGGCCTCAGGGAACATGCCCATCGCCAGTTGGGTTCGGTGCATGGGGGAGAATTATCTTCCCCTCGGTGTGCTAGTGCAGGCTTCTCAGCACAGTCTCGCATTCGCACGGAGCAGTTGCATGCAACACGCAACGGTCAGTGTGTCAATACGGGTTAAACTGACTCTCTCCACCCATATTAACGACAAATACTCTTTTTTTTATTCTTTTTTTTTTTTTTAAACGAAGTTGGGGGAAACAAAAAAAAAAGCGGTTGTTTGGAGAATCGGGCATTGATTTCGAGAGTTTCTATGGCAATGTCCGGTTATTATTGAGTAAATGTCATTTGAAAACGACATGTCCACCACTCGACTTTAATTGATCCTCAGTCTTTGCACTCATATTTCACGGAACATCCCCCAGAGATGCTTTTTCCTCCTCCTCCCTCAAATGAATACAAATAACTTCATTACGTAGACCCCACACACCAACTTCGCTTCGTCACCATTTCTTTTCCGAATAAAGGAAGATGGTGATGGTAAAGGTAACGAGGGAGTAGTAGAAGATGTCCCCGTGGGCCCATCACCACCCCACTGCCGCCGACACCCCTAGTGTCTTAAAAGAAGGATTGGCCTTGTCCTCCTTGGTTGACGGAGGGAGAGAGGGCATTACAGGAGCAGGTGTCGATTAACAACCTATCAATGGCGGTGATCACATCCGATTAAGGGGAGGAAGTGCTCTGACTCATTCATCGAGAGGGTGCAAGTGGCTCCCCATTGACAGCCTAGCAATTGCAGTTTTGCGACGAAAATTTCCTCCGTTTTCTTGGTAAACATTCCATTTTTAATTTAGGAAATGCATTTCCTATAGAGTCAATAATCTTTGGGTTAATTTTGAAAAGCCTTTTGGGACGTCAGCCAATCACAACTGTCGATTGAAGCGCTCTGTTTGAATGAGATGAAGGATGCTGTTGCCTAGCGACGACTGTTTACCGAGGCTGATCCCAGGAGGAGCCACTATTTGACTTAGACACACAATTGCAACGGTAGCTTTTTCAGATAAATAAATAAAAAATACAAATATTAAGTCAGTATATCTTTCCATCCATCAACTCCAACTTTTTTTTTTTTTTTTTTTTTTTTTTTTTTGTTAGTTCAACATGTCATTTTCTTGAGAGTTTAAAGATTAAAATGGATATTTTATGTTTTAATAACAATCGAATAAACGTAAATACAAATATTTTCTTCGTTTGGAATGCCTGCTATTTAATCAGTAAAATATCGTTTTATCGTTTAAAATTTTCGAAATGATCTGAATAATATGAATCTAATTGATACAAAAAATGTAGTAGAATTTTTCTTTGAAATCGCTCTCTTGATTTGTTTTAAACTCTTAGTTTGTTGTTGTTTTGTTTTTTTGTTAATAGTTGAGATTCTCATTCAGTTGAAAATGTTTGGTAAATATACTTGTGTTAACTTTCTGTTTCTAGGAAAACAAAACTCCCGTTTTGATACGATAGATTTCCTCCCTCCGCCCTACTCCTGAATTTATTGGTTGTATGGTTAATAAATTGCATGTTTGACAAGCCGTCCGCTCCATTTTGATCCCCTGAACGCCTATTAGTCTTGTCCCTGCAGCGTCGCATCTGCTATGGCTGTGACGTCATCGATGTGGGCAATTGACCTCCTGTCGCCTTCCTTGTGGGGCATATTGTTCCAAAATTGGAGTTGGATAGACGAATATTAATAGAGTTGATGGAAGTACACTTGCAACTAATAGTGTTCTCTGACGAATACATAATTTCTGGGAAATGTTTTCATGAAGTTTTGATCTTGAAAAGAGATTAAAATCGACATAAATTTGAATTTGTACAAGATTAAACTGAATTATTATTATTATTATTATTATTATTATTATTATTATTATTATTATTGTTGTTGTTGTTGTTGTTGTTGTTGTAATCAGAATAGAGCCAATGGTAGGTTTCTTTTTTTTTTCTTTCTTCTTTTTAAATGTGTATTTAAGTGGAAAATGCAGTACTTTACTAACAATTAATATTTACATTTTATAATTTAGGTAACATTTATTATTTTACATCACCTCATTGTGGTTTAAGTTACTTGAATATATAATAATATAGTCCGATCCTACTTTTCGAAATACAACAAGAATAAACAAAACTCAATGGCTAATTTGTCGTATTTTTTGCCATTTTCATGCTTTCATTAGATATTAGCTTTTCTTACGGTTAGGAATGAATATTTGGATTTCATTTTTCGAAAAAGAAAACAAAATAAAACAAGCCAGCTTTTTATATTTGAAACGTTAGTTACTTTAGGAACTGAACGTTTTCTCTTTCTAGAAGATCTTTATTGAGAAATTTTGTAAGACTTTTTTTATGATTGAGATGATGACGTTTTGTTGGTTGCCAAACTTTTTGTTTTAGATTCCAACTAATGTTCTTAAAAGTTTAATATAAAAATCAATAAATTCCATAATTATGATTTTCCTCCAATTATTTTGTAAAAGAATAACTTTATCGATTGCCTCCTCCCTCTCCCGAATTTAAATGTACATTTATGTGATGAAAAGAATAAATCTTCCAAATATCGAAAAAGACCCTCCCTCCCATCAGTTGTCTAAAACAGGTGTAAATATTGTCGTTCCCTTTGTGATGAAGAAGAACCCTCCTACATTTGCGTCCATTGTGTTTCTTTTCCCTCCACATAAAACATGTATAATCACAAGTGATAAGGCTTCTATTTTTTCCTCCCCCGCCATCGCAAATGTGACGTTTTCCACTCGTGATGCATTGGTTCTCGGCCGTGCATTATTTAAAGTATGTGTATTTGTAGCGCTATCTGTTCCTCTTGCAGAAGCCTAAAGAAAGAAAGACTGGTTACCGGAAGGGGGAAAAACCAAGGGAATTGCTTTTAATACGAACGAAGGGATTGGCAGAATGAAGGGAACCAAAATAGGAATTCATGGAGAATGAAAATATGAAAATGTACAGCTTTCTCTCAGTCGCACTCTTATTTTAAATATATAGCATTAACAAAAGTTATTGAGGTTTAGCAATTTTAATTCAGCAGGATTAGTTTGAATTTTTTTTTTAATAAATTTTACTTATTCGATACAAATATATAAAATAGCTTAATTATAAAAAAAAAATGGTACTTCATTGACATTTGTGAATTATTAGTTTTAAATTAAGTATAAATTATTAAAAATAATTACACTTGAATAGTCTTCGATCATGTGTCAACCTTATCAATACTTCTTTTAGTAGCAGTGAATATTTTTTATTTATTTATTTATTTATTTATTTATTTATTTATTTATTTATTAATTTATTTAAAGAAGCTTGAAAAGCTACTATAAAGTTAGAATACATTTTCTTCTGATCCAATGATAGATTCAATTAATTAGTCAGAGATAAGCCAATGCCATTCATATATGTTTGAAAAAAGAACTTAAAGTGTCAGATGCAGAAAGACCGATCCACAGCAATGCGTCGTTAAATTCTTTTATTAATTATTTTGTTATGTACCGGATCCTGAAAAATGCCGGTTAACCCAATGAACAAGAGAAAAATTGCCCAGCCGGATAATTCAGTTTGGCTCTGTGATGACGTTCATATAGACGACAAAA
>JAFIDM010009631.1:93378490-93389019 GCA_023159025.1 Thereuonema tuberculata | reverse complement strand
CTGTTATCTACAATCAGCTTTGTGCACCAGCCTTTAAAAATATGTTGCTGTATCCTTGACTAACGTCTGGATTTGATACAAATCACACTGTCACTTCTTTTCAAAATGTGATCGAACTGTGTTTTAATGTTGGAATCGATGAGTGTCAGGGTGAAAATTGTGAAAACATTTCTTTCGTTTGTTGTGCTTGTAAGCTTCGCTTTGCTCATTTCATTGGAGAACGACATCTTCATATTCACGAATAAGAAGTGTAACTGTCATTTTGTTCTCATTTTGTAAAATCCATAGTCCTACCTGAACTTGTATTACCAAATAGTGTAATGATAGATAATATCAAACTTTTTGTTATTCATTATTTACAAAGTTCCATTAATTAATTATATTTCTGGATAAACATAAACAGAAATTATGAAATAAAATAGACTGAAAAGCCATAATTAAAATACCTATTTCTTAAATATATTACAGTCGATCTCCAGTAATGCGAACATTTATGTATTTTGCTGTTCATGTTCACAGATCGAGACAATACTTCTTCCGGTGAAAAATTATAATATTCTAGCACAGTACATGTCCCTTTAGGGAGGATTAATCACTGTTTCATCTAATTTTTTCTTGGGGTGGGATTACTTTTACTTCGAATTTTCAACAAATTGTAATCAATAAATAAATACATCAATTAAAGATTATTCACTTTTAATATAGAACTGTCTGTCTCTTTATGGTTCAGACGTAAATTTGTTAAAGATTCACTAGAAAATCTGACTATTGGAGCTCACAACACACCTTGATGCAGTTTGACCTTTTCACACTCAGATGGCGCAACAGGTCAAACGAGAAATCTTATAGGCAAACAGCTTACATAACGAGATTCATAGACCGAGATTTATCCAAACAGCCACTTTTTATCAATAATCTTGTGTCTAAGTTGCCGAGGTTCCCTTGTAAGTAATTATTGGACACGATACCTAAGGTATCCGGTCCGATTTTTCCCTGACATAGCAGCACATACGACCCTTGATGAGATTTATCCAAAGAGCCACTTTTTTTTTTATCAATAATCTCGTGTCTTAAGTTGCCGAGGTTCCCTTGGTAGGGTTTTGGAAATGCATGTGCATGAAAAAGAGGCTTATTTTGGCTTCATGCTCAATCAGTAATAATACCGTATATCTTCCTGATACTTATATTTAACAAGGAAGAAATACTACAGATTAGTTTAAAAGTAATAAATGTAAATGGTTATTTATATATTGCTCTGAATGCAACGAATTCATTTCCATGTACATGAAATTGCTGCTTTAATCGTCTTAGTCTTTGCCTTGATATTTCTTTCTTCAGCAGATACCTAGGAGAAAGAAAAAAAATAATTAATTTACGAACTTTTCAGAAATAGTTTATATTAAAATTTTGCTTCGTTTCGTCTTTCTTCTGATAAATATTAACAGTTAACACCAATTAAACTTTTAACGAAATGCTAAGTACCTCCTCCCAAAACCTCAAAAAAAAAAAAAGCCATCAAACTTAAGCTTTAGGTAAAATGAAGGATGTTTTTTCATTGTTCAGAGTCCACATGCCATGTGCAAGTCAAACTCTAAACGGTATTTGATGTAATATTTGATTGCTATAATCTTAGCATGTGAATGTTCTTTTCACTATTACATCTTCATTTTTTTTATGCAACATTGGCTATTATTGATCTAATAATAATTGATTTCATATAATGATTTGCTATGTTATTATTGTACCACACTGCTGATATGCCTATGATAATTATGTCTCTTTGGAACTCATAAGCTCCTTACCGTATCCCAAACTTACTTTTTTTTTCCATTTTCTAGGTGTTTCTTTACTTTTTTTATCTGTTTATTATTTTTGTTTATTTTTTTTTTTTTACACGACCGACCTTCCATCAGTTCTGTTTCTGATTGGTTTTTGAACACTTTTCGGAAAATAATATTATAGCAAATGTTGTATTATTTATCTTTTCCTATACTTGAAAGCTGAAAGTATTCTCACTTTCTTTGGCTGCTCTATTAAATTCATAGCATTAAATTTCACGTTGCCGTTTGCTTGAAGATTCATAAACCAAATAAGTACAATAATTATTATTTCTCTCTTAATATCGCTATTAATTGGTAGTAAATTATATTTTCTTTTAAATAGCGTTTTACGGATAAATGAGCTGACTTCTGTTTTTAAGACCATCGTTACTGTGAGATAAATTATCGTGTAGTCCAACTGGAGAGCCAGACTTTGTTTTGGATGACCTGCCATGTATTGAACGCATTCATCTCGTTATGAATCCATCTCCTTTAGACCAATCAATCAGCGATGGTTCATTCCAGTAGCCCTTCCGTACTTGAATACTATTTCGCTTTTAATGAAGTTGCACCTCACTTCCCATTAGGTGTCTTTATTTATTTATTTATTTATTTATTTATTTATTTATTTATTTATTTATTTATTTATTTCAGTTATCTAACTTTTTTCTTTATTATTATCTGCATTATTTATGGAAGACTATCTTAAATATATTAATCTACAAATTCTAGTAAAGATCGACGTTTGTTCTTCGTTAATTATCACCCTCCAGGGCATTGTGAGGTCTTATTTACTCTCCTCTTAACAAGATAGGCTACTGGAAATTTTCAGCTTAGGAGGTCGGAATGTGGGGCTACATTCTACTACCCCTTCAATATGCTAGAGCGCAACTACTGTGGACTTTATCTTCACAGCCCATCAATGCCTGGAAAGAATAGATACAGCAAAATCTGGCTTTCACAAATGCATAACGTGCGAATACTCATCGCTGGCGCACGGATCAGGATTTGAATGAGGCAGGGAAGATAAAAAAAAAAAAAAAAAAAAAACTTCAGAATGACAAACACTAATTTATACAAGTTGATTTTCATTATTGTTTTCTTTTTAATGCTTCATGCTTTGTGTAGTTCTTTCTTTCATTTCATATTACTTTATTACTATTATTCCAATTTAGTTGAATATGCCTTACAGTAAGGAATTTTATGAATGAAAATTTTGAAAATAAAGAATAAACAAAAGAAAGGCATGCTGGGAAATGTTAGTTGTTGCTGAAACTTAACATGAAAAATGCCTTAAAAATCCGAGAAATTTATATTAATATGATTTGAGGTCAAAACTGTGTTTGAATATTTTAGCGTTTAATTTCTGCTTTTGGGGAACCACTGTCACATTTAATTTTCATATGAAAAGTTGCCAAATTGTATTAAGAAAAATCCTAATGGAAGATGTAATTATAAAAAATTTTATTGTTATTGCGAATTATACATCTCTTCTAAATCAAATATAATACTGATGCAAAGTGTATGTTTTTGTTAGAAATTTAAAAGAATAGGAAAATAGGAAAAAAATAAATCTGGAATCTTAATATCATTAAATGACAGAATAATGTCGTAACCATAGAATGAAGTAGGACTGCTCGTTATTATTATTATTATTATTATTATTATTATTATTATTATTATTATTTGAGAGAGGACTTCAAAGCTAATATTAAGCATTTTAAAACTTTCAGTGCATTAATCTCACAGTCTTGGTAGACTGAACCGTTAAACTGTTAATAAGTAGGTTTCGGGCTAAGATGACTCACTTTCGATTGTCCATTTGTATATTTTCTGGTCTGGCTTTGATAGCTTCAAAAGCACTGAAATCCTTTATAACCATTGTTGGGATCTTAGGACAGATGTTTTAGATTAACCTTTTTGAACAAAAATTCATTCTTACAGTTAATATTTCAGTTTTCTTTCAATATACTGTAAAAAGCTAAGGCATCGAGATTCCACTTTGTAACTTATTAGTTGTAGGGAAAAAAACAAACCAACCTAAAAACCGATTCACCTAATAATAGAGAATGGTTCCGTGGGTTGGCTAGCGTATCGTGCTTCGCTCCTTCTTCCCGTCTTCCCAGTTACATTAATAAATGAATTTAATATTTTCATAGTTTGGTAGATTTAAAGTTTGCTAATTGATTTTTTTTTTTATTACAGATTAAGACTTGTATAATAATTCGACACATGAACAATTCTGACATAATAGTAATAAGAACAATAACATTATTATTACTTCTAAAAATGTCTAATATACTTTAAGTCATTAGTTAATTAGCAGTATCTCAACACAATTTATTCCCGTGATGAAAAGAAGAGAAATTTGACATATTATATTTGTGTATATATTAAGGGCAGCCAAAATGACGTCATTTGTCCTTTCGCCATCTGTCACGTGTTTTCAAAAAAAAATTCTGTCCAGTGGTTGGTACTAAAAAAATTCGAAAGTTTATTGTATAAACTAAAAGAAAAACTGAGACTGATATTTAATTGCTGGAAGACAAAACATTTACATATTATAAATCCATGTATATAGTACTACCATTAACTCGGAGAAATTGGGAGTAATTTTTTGTGACCTTAAGCAAGGAAGTGAACTCTACAAAAAAAATGCAAGATAAAATTCAGACGTATTATTTTCAATTACAGTAGTAGATATTTAAATATTGATTTTTTTTTATCCAAAATTATCAAATCAAGTAGGGCTGTGTAATAATTTGCTTACTGGTTTCCTTATTGTTGACTGGTTTCAGTAGTTGAGGCAGTATTTTGTCAACTATGCCATTGATCATATTAAGTGTTTTCAAGAGTGTTTCTGATGACTTTAAGATAGTTTGTCAGTCAATCATTAATATGTGGATTTTTTTTTTCTGTTTCTTTCTTGTAGAAAGGAGACTTGCCGCATACCCCAGAACCTTTGGAGATCCCTGCACAGTACCAGGTAAGTTGAGTCCCAACAACGAAGGATTGGTTTGTTGATAGGTAGTGGGTGGGTGGAGGAGGGACATGGCCTCTACCTCTTCAACCGTATATCAGCAAATTTAGGAGTCGTTGTCATGACGACCAGCCCCGCCCCCGCGTATAAATTAGCCGCTGATGCCACTTGCAGGGGGAGGGGGCAAAGGTCACGATAATCCCAGTACTTAGGCCACCTGCTGGCAAATTGCTGCTTTTATTCTAAGAAAGAAGGGAATCCCATGCATGGCCCTTGGAACGAAGATGGCAGTTGGGTTGGCTGTAGATTTGGAATCGATTTATAAATTCCTGTCAATAACATGATTGCAGAGTGTGTTTGTGCGACGGGAATTAGTGGCTTTGAGGTTGGGGCATTAAGGCGGGTGGTGAGCATCGTTCTGTGTAATTTGATGGCTGCATGAGGCGAGTGGAAATGACGGGCAATCCCTGTCTCACCCTAACGACAAAACAAAAAAAAAGAGAGAGAGAGAGAGAGAGAAAAGATACCCTCTCCAACCCTCGCTTTGAGTTCAGAAGCTGTGGGAATTAAGAAGAATCTAAAAACAAGTGGTTACTAGGGTTACAAAGGTGGAGTCGTTTTACCACTTACCATTCATCATATCTTAAACAAGTTAATGGATTTGGGTGGTTTTTGTAATCATTTTTGTGTAATTGTGATTTTTTTTTTAAATTTATTTCATTGAGTATTGCAGCAATTTACATATGATTACATGAAAATTAACTATTGATATATGTAGCGATGTTCTTAGCAGCAAATGTAGTTATTTTAATATTGTTTCTACAAATTTTACTAATCATGAAAAACATCAAATTTAGGTCATTTATATAAAGAAGATAGTTAAAATGATACAGGTATTGCTCATTTACATATGTTAATAGAAGAATCGATTAAGGGTTTCTATTTGAATAAATTTCAAAGTAAAATATTATTCCTTATTTCTTCATGCCTATCTGAGCTTGTCATCGAAATGGTAAGTCTGGCTAAAGATTAATAATAATGATGAAACTGCCGTTCCAGACTTCACTTCGTTGACAAGATCTGGGTATGAATTGTTTGTCTTTTGTTTTACAGATCAAGTAAATCCATTTCTTAATTATCAGTTGCTTAATGAAATTATTTAAACTAAACGATTTCCTAAGAACGTGTTAAAATCTAGAGTATCATAATATGAAGGATACGTTTATGTATTACATACTTGTTTAGCGTATGCTGTGGGAATTATTCTGAAGAGTACTAATGGAGCCCTGCACACTTATCAAACTAATTAATTATAATGACAACAGGAACTTTACGTTTAGGTTCGATACAGGACGAACCTTTAATAAAATATTGCATTTAATAAAAGATTAATGGGCTTCATTAGTACTCTTCAGGACATTTATATACATTTTCATAAATCTATGAAAGACTAAAATGACAGGCTATACAATTTTCAGAAGTTAATTCACTGCTTTTATCTTAATATACTTTCCAGAGCTGTGGCATTAAAATATAAATGTAAAACATATTATTTCTCTAAAAGCAAAAATTAATTTAAATAAAATTTACAGTTTTTATCTGTATTATTAAAAACTGTGCGCGCGCGCATTCGTAAATAAGTCCAACAATGGAATTTCGCTGCAATTCGCACGCGATTTGCCAGGCAACAGGCGTATTGGTGCATGGTCAGATTTCCTACTGTTAACAAATGGATTTCAATACTGCATTGCCTGTCTTGTTTTAGAATTTTTCGTTTTAGTTTTACGATTTACTTTTTAGTTTATTTGAATATGTAATTTGTATTTTTTTTTTTAATAAATACAACGTTTGTTTCCGTTACCTATGCCAGGCTTCCAGAGAAAAGCGTCTAGTATTAATTATTACTACTCAAATCTTGAGTTATCCTCTTCAATTTAAAACTCAGAGTATGTCTCCTGCCTCAGAATATAATTTTGTAAGCTTCGCTTGGGGGTCTCCTTTGACGGTGCCTTTGAGATAACCTCAGAGGAAGAAATCAATGCAGAACAAGTCGGGTGATCGTGGTGGCTAAGCGACGGATCCGTCCCGGCCAATCCATCGCGCCGGAAAAATGCTGTTGAATACACCCGCACATCAATGCTGAAATGTGCGTGAGGCCCGTCGTGCTGAAACCACATGCTGCGGCGAACAGATAAAGGAGCATCATGCAGCAGTTCCTATAAGACCTCCTCCAGGAATATCCGGTAACTCCTCCCGCCGAGTCTTGATGGCAGAAAGTATGGCCCAATCAAACAATCACGTCGACAATAACCGCCCAAACATTGACGGTGAACCGTTGTTGCACAGCATGTGGTCGTGTAACTCGTGGGTTGTCATGCAGTGCAAACATGCATATTGTGAACATTAAAAACAACCTCACATAAGAAGGCAGCTTCATGGTGAACAGAACCCATGTTCGAAAGTCCGACTGCACTGCACTTTGCTACAAAAGCAAACATGCGAATTCTGCACGCTGGATTGAAGGAGAGGTGATACGCAATAACTGGATTGCGTTAAATTCGACCGAAGATGGCAGCTTTGCGCATCAATCTTTGCCGACAACAATCATGCCTGCTTCCGTCGAATGTTCCAGTTTCACAAAATCTCTGGTGCAAACATTTGATAATTGGGAACACTTCTGATGGGGAAACCTTTTACGATACAATCGTACAGCGACTCGTCCATTTCTGTTCGCTGCCCCATAGGCTAGGTGCTTATCTGCCTTCTCAGCATTAGTGAAGCGATACATCCTACTCGTACAAAGTCAACGTCTCAAATGACGATGGCTCACACTGACCAATTAATGTACTGTCAAACAGCATATTCGGGTGACGTTTGCGGATATACGTTCCACTACGAATACGGTTTGTTTTGTATTCCTGACCTACTTTTAAAGTTTGTACAGGGAATTCTGAATCATATATGTGTATTCATATCATACTAGTGGCAACCTATGAAATATTCACGGAAGTAAAACAAATTCCACATTTTTGAAATACCGTGACATTTTTCAAAAACACAAGATTGAAAACAATGTTCTAAGCTCATTTTTTAAAAGCCATGACTTCCATATCAGCCAACGTATAATTTGAATGATGACTAAGCAATAAAACAAAATATGTATTTTGATCATGGTAACTCTTGCAAGCATGTAATTATCCATATTTAGAGGTAAGTTTCGAAATATGCTTGATGAGTCAATAAGGTGTGAGATCATGTGCAATTAATAAAACGATACGTGTGTAGTAGTTCATGACTTAAAATAATATATATACACACTAAAAATTGAAACTATACGTACAGTCACGGTATCTGCTTTAAAATCCTCAACATTCTACGATTCGAAAAAGCAATGTTTAATATTGCTTTTTGTTAAGAATTAGCAATAAAAACTCCAAGAACAACAGAGCTGATATGATGTCCCTGACCTTCCGAGAAAAATTATGTACATATCCAGCAGTTGGACAACAAAATTATTCTTTGATAGTAGCTACTAAGGTAATATTTCTTGGAGAATGGTTCTTTTTAGAGAATAACTTGATTAGACCTTTCTACAAATAACTGAAAAGAAAAATTTGTGGGATGCTGTAAAAAGAAGGTTCCCAAGTAAACAATCAAACCTCCAAAAATTAGTTCTATTGATTTAATATCAAACATTACTTTTTCAATGCAGTTCTTGTAGTGATCGAGTCGTAGAAATTTTTGGAAATAAAAATTTAAATAAATAAATAAATATGACATTATTTATAATGGTATTTTCCACAGTCAAATATCGAAAGTTTTCGCCTTCTCATCTTCAAAGTGATGTAATGATTTTCGATTAAACGTATTAAAATAGGAGACAAAACAGGAGATCAAAGACTTGAACCACGAGATCAGTAAGTGGTAGTTGATGGCATTAGTGGAAAAACAGGAAACCATAAAGTGGCTCTGTGTTTATCATTGCTTAAGGATGACTTTGAGATGGTTGTCTGTTTCATCTGATGCCTATCGAGGTACAAGATCGATTCTGCTGCTGACAGTCTTGGAGCCAATTTCTCTACGTACTCTTCTTTCCATAACATAGCAATGTCAGATGAGGTAGGTTCGTTCGTACTCAGAGGTATGGAGCTTCTGGTATGAAGACTGACTGAAAGCTGTTCAGTGTATAATGAAGCGTTGTCCTTAGCTGACAAAAAATAAAAATCCCTGAAAGACTTCTTAGTCATTTTTTCTTGTTTTGTTTTGTTGCTTCTATTCTAACAACATTGCGGAACGGAAAAACAAGGAACAAAATAATTTTTAGATATCCATTAAGCAAGCATAGCTTAGTACTGGAAACATTGACAGTAGTCTTGGTTTGATCGATTGGGATTCTTGAGGCACCTTGGATCCTTTTCTAAAGTATTGTCTAAGTTAGCGGCTGCGACTGAATCCATGCTAAGTTTCTGTTAGTGATCTTTCTCGTTGTGTTTTAGAAAGCCTCTTTCGGTTGAGCTAAGCGTACGGGCTTTCATTGTTCAGAACCTATTGATCACTTTGACCGCTATTACAGCAATCGTGTTATGCAACTGTTGCTATTAGGCTATACAAAAAAGAAATGAAGCATTTTTCGTTTGATAATGTTTGATATTAAATCAATTCAACTGAATCTTTCGGGGTCCGCTTGGTTTTTGGGAACTTTTTACAGCGTTCGACTAATTTTCCCTTTCAGCTATTTGTACAAAGGACTAAATTAGCTTTTTTTGGCGGACTGCTCACAATTATGGACATTAGACAATGCCTTTTCAAGCTGGGTTTTTTTTTTTTTTTTTTTTTTCCAAATAAGTGCGAAAAATGAAATTATTGATTTCGTAAATATTCCTTTATTCAAGGTCTTGCTTTTTGAATCGCGCCAGAGCGAAGGGAATTAAATGCGTCACTTCTTTGATTTTACAGTTCAACTCGTTTTCAGAATTTAGTTCAAACTAGCGAAATATTTCGCTATATAATAATTCCCAGTGTAATTCAACGTAACGAAACTAAGAATAACGTGCCTAATTCCGAAAAGCTAAATTATATAAGTGAATTGTCCCAAATCTGTTCTAAGATTTAAAGATTTGTCGGAAACGTAAACATTATTATTTATATATTTCCCACATTTTTTTTCGCACAATTTAAATTTAAAAAGGAATCGAATTCTAAAACCTGTAGAAAACTCGATGATGAAAAGCTATCAAAGTAGTTGAGAACCTAATAAGGTCTTCAAGACATAAAACCAGCCGATAGTTTGTTTTGAGAATATAATTTGAGAAGAACAATTAATAATAATATTTCCTGATAATACACACGACAGCTACAGTGACAAACTTGGAATAAGTAAATTGTAAATATGTAAAAAAAAATCGTTAAGATTGTTGAAATTACATTTCTGCACCAGTAGTTTCAGACCATTCGAAAATGAAAATCCTTAGATAAAATTCATAATATAAAAGGTGGTCATCGAAGTGGCATTGACGCTTTCCTTAATAAATGAATTGGGTATGATTTTGAATTCGATTGCTTACCTTTCGCTGATCATTCAATTGGAATTTCTGCTCATTGAAGAATATCACCCTAATTCCACGAAAATTTCCGGAGTGCAAATGTATTCGTGAATGTTTCCACACCGTTCGGATAGATAAAGGAAAAGAGTGGACACATACATAGTGCATTATTATTATTATTATTAT
>JAFIDM010009631.1:93295406-93377576 GCA_023159025.1 Thereuonema tuberculata | reverse complement strand
ATTTTTTAATCCACTGACCATTAAAATGCTTAGACGTATCAGAATTATATCGTGTTTGGACTTTTTCGGCAGAGATTAATTTGTAGAATTTAATAAATGCAATAAAAATTAAGTAAAGTTAACAGTTTAAAAAAACGTAGTTTTTTGAAAAATCCCCAGTATATAAAAAAGAAGAAGAAGGTTGGGTAGGGGTGGTGTGGGCGGTTGTAGGGGTGGGATAGATGGGGTCCTGTGGGCGGTCGTGGGGGCGGAGGGGGCGAGGAGGCTCAGCGTCCACATCACTTTGGACGAGGTATAAAAGCTAGCACAGGAAATCTGTCTGTAGTGATGATTATTTTTTATATAAGAAAGAGCAGTAATTGCTTGATAAAATTTTTAACGTGTGTGAAAAAAGTTATTGAATTAAAAACAACAAACAAATTGATTTTAAAAACATTATAAAAACATTTAATAAAATACTTAGCTTGTGGAGCCTTTCGGGCTCCTATGCGGACGCCCCTCTTCAATACAATATTTCTGTAAAGATTCTAACCTAAAGGTTTTTATAATTATAAAAGTTTTTATAAAATCAATTTGTATGTTGTTTTTAATTCAATAGCAGTAATTACTTACTCAATGAAATAAGTAGAACGTGTAGAACACGACTGTTCTCGCCAGTCTGCAATAGAGCATTACAATGAATCAACGCGTTAAGGGATAGCATGAAGAGGGATATTAGAGATTATAAAAAAAAAGAAAACGAGAATAAGATTTAACGAACATGGTGACCAAGTAATAGATGAGCCCTGCTAGTTCATTTTCCATGGCAGCTGGACCCAAAAGAAGCCGATTGGTTGAATTACTTAATTGAAAAACGTTGCCTTTTCGACCAAGTTTCTTTTTCCTTCATTATTTTCTTCCCTCCCCCATTATGAACACTTAAAATCGTTTACATCTTGTATAAAGAACTGTATAAGAAAATACATAATAGCTCATGGCATGAATATTTAATAAATAGTCTTTATTTGAACTAAAAAAGGGAGACTTTTTGAATGATATACTATCCAATTGTTCAGATTTTATAGCAATATTAATGAGATGTAGCAATTTTTTGTTTGAAATACCGGGTGATCCAAATTAAAGAGGAGGTGTTTAGACCCCTCTATAGGAAAAACTACTGGGCGAATCGCAACCAAATTTCGTACACATACTGTCCTGAGTATGCAGCTTTGATTTCTGAAAGAAAAAAAAAATATTCAAATTTCGGCTGCTAAGAGTGAATTGTCCCGTAATTTGCATATTGTGCTGTAATCGAACAACCTCCGCCCTTAAAAGGAGCCACAAAGCATTTTTACAAATCCACGACTAACGCAGAGTCATAAAGCTCACATTACCGGATCGCGTGTTACTTGTTAAACTCTTCTATCAACGAAACAGAAATGCTTCTGCTGCACTAAGGCATTTCGGCAGTTAAAAGGTTTACGTAGAGGTCCACTGATTATTACTAATCTTCAAAATGATTTTTCGTTTTGAAGAGACAGGAACTTTTGCTGTAAAACTCGGACAAGCCGAGGTCGCAAGCCAAGTGGACTGCAGAGAACAAACAAAGTTGTAACTACAGTAGCGGAGCAAGGAATCGCAAATGCAAATGGTAGCAGTAGTGTACGTACAATATCACTGAAATTGGACATGCCGTATACGACAGAGTGGAGAGTTCCGCGAAATGTCTTGAGGTTTTATCCTTATAAAATATCTCACAATCAGCAATTGGTTTGTGTGATAATGCGGAAAGCATTTGTCTTGATGATTTATCTTTCGTTGCTCGGATGATGCATGGCCTTGGCGAATACTGTGGAGTGATGAGGATCATTTCCATTTAAATGGTGCTGTAAACTGTCGTATTTGGTCTGACAGTAATCATCAAATTCCATTTCATTCACCAAAGGTAACGGTTTGGTGTGGCTTCACGCCATTCTTCATAATTGGTCCATACTTCTTTGAAGAAAACATAGCATTGGGGCCAGTGACAAGTTTTGTGAATGGCTCCAGATTCGCCGATATGCTCCAGAGCTTTGTAATTCCATCACTTCAACAGAAGAATTGTGTTGACACCACAATCTTCCTGCAAGATAGTGCATCTTCTCACATAACTTTACTTGTGACAGCCTTACTTCGGCGAACATTTTCAGACGACAGAGTAATTAGCAGATCATTTCCCACGACATGGTCGCCCTGATCACTAGATCTGAACCCCCGTAATTTTTGGCTATGGGACTACTTAAAAAGAGCTTCGTTTATCGAGATAATGTTCCGAACTTAGCTGTGTTAAAAGACAGACTTTCGCAACACGTGGTACAACTTAACGCATGTCAGTTGCATTCTGCTGTTGAGGCGATGGAGGGCACGGAGGTGAATTTCTGTCTTGTTCGACCCCTTTTTTAGCCTATCAAGGAGAAACGGTAGTAAATGTGATAAATCCTTCAGCCAAGTCTATTTCTTCCTTTGTAATTAGAAGACGATGGTAGTGTATGGGATTATTTCTTTGATCGCAGGGCGGGAGTCCACGGAGTTTTCTGTTGAAGCCGGTGTTGATGACTTTTAAGGACGGAGTGATTGATGGACATGTTACTGTCAATGCAATAACTAGGTTACGGCAATCAGTCGTCAGTTGAATGGAAGATAGATTTGATTCAGACTACAAAAAAAGTAGGAAACATTAACTTTCCTAGCAATGGTTCAAGATTTGAAAGTAATTCCAAATTAGATTCATTAATTAAATAAAGAAAATTTTAATTATTAAAAGAAAAAATCTTTATTCCTGAAAAGAGCAGATAAATTATTAGAGAATGAAATATTTATTTATACAAGGTCACTTATATCGTTTTAATATTTAATTAACTAATTAATTGCTCTTATGTTAATCACTATGACTAAAACTAAAATACATAATTAGCGCAGAAGAAAATATAAACTTGTAAACAATTGTAGGAAAGTTATGGGTAAGTCTCTTCAGTGATTTTTTTAATCACTGCTGTAAAATAGAATTTATGAATATAATAGGGTCTTGTTTTGCGACGGTTCTTTTACGACGATTCACTTTCACGACCCTTGTCGCATGAGATCGAGATCTCCCGACTTGTGGTGCTTTATCGTCGCAACTCAAGCGTCCTTTCTCTACTTAGTGCGTTTCTAGCTGTTTTCCAGTGCATGTGTTTCTTCTTTTTCTATTTTAGTGGAGTTCTTTTAAGTTGATACAAATGAACACTTCTGAGGTCTCCCTCAAAGAGTACTGGAAAAAAATATAACATTTTAAAAGCTATTGATAATTGTAAAAATGGCACGGGAAGAAGTTACTGTGTCGTATATGAAAGATGTGTGGCCTAGCAACGCCTAGCAATTGTGATATGCTGATCAGAGATAAATGAAATAGCTGAAGAACTTGGTCTTTACAGGGTTGTTCCTGTGGGCATCATTGAAGTTTTAGAAAGTCACTCACAGCCACTGTCCAATGAAAAACTTAATGACTGGCCGAACAATTGACTGAACAGCAGAAGAAAGATGAAGATGACGAGGATCGTGGAACCAAAGAAATGCAGACGAAAGACTTTATTGATATTCTTTCCGCTGAAGAGAAAGCAGCTGAAAATATCAACCGTGATTGAGAACGCAGCTCTACCAAAGAACCTATAGAAATGTATATAGGTTCTTAGGCCTATATACAGTAAAAAAAGGGGCATACTACACCCTTATTTTGAAACCCTGCAAGAAGAAAAAAATCAAAACAGGTGACCTTACATTCTTTCTTGATGTCTTCTGAACCACGGCCTGGGCCTTCTTCAGCAAAATAAAAAGTGATTTGATTTTTTTCAGTTCTCAGTGAACTATATCTGTTTTCTATAGATCTAATTCATTAAATTACAATTGTATGACATAATGTAAAGAAATATTGTAAACTATAAAATTATTTGACTAATTTGCTTGGCCCTTATCTTAATTTAAACCATTTAAATAGTACTAGTTTTACAACGATTCGATTTACAACCAAATATTCGAGAACGTAACCCTGTCGTAAAACGAGATCTCTACTGTACTTTGTAGGACACTATGAGAACAGCTTCGCGCTCTGTTACTAAATACACTAGTTATTATTACTACAGTAATTTTGTCCTTGGTTTTGCAACTGGTAATATTTTAGTTGTGTGTGTGAGAAATGGCCTTTTTTCACTTACTAACGTTTTTTTTTTTTTGTTTTTTTTTTTTACTTTTCAGTTGTAATTAAGAGTAATTTTGCCCAAAATTAACAATTAGTATTTTTTTTTTAGAACATATGGTCATAAATCGGATAGAAGACTGGTCTGTTGTGTTTTTTATTTCATTTCAATTGCGAAATTTGATTCAGTTAGTTAACATAAAAAAAGAGAAGTCGTTCAAAATATTCTCTACAGAGTAGCATATCTCGTATAGCAAGCTTAGATTACGATGTGCATTCATTTTTAAGATTAAAATTTTTATTATATTAAAACAAGAAGTCAATTGTTGACTTATCACCTTGTGAATATACACTGTTTGACAGAGAAAATGCCATACCGTGAAGGAATGCTCAAAAACAGACCAAACTGCATGCATAGATAGGCAAACAGATGCAGAACAAATGATTTAATTTTCAGATACAGACAAGGCTCCAGTGGCCTAAAATACAGAATGGCCAATAAGAAGTGGGACCTCATTATGGGTGATATATTGCTGAACCCGACGTGGCATCGATCGATGAGTGTCTGAATAATGTCCTGGGGAGTATCAAAGACCATGTGGTGTTGATCCGAGTCCACAGTTCATCTTCATTTCATGGGGTTGGGAGGGTATTCAACCAACGTCCAATCGTGTCCCACAGATTCTCGATTGGCGAGAGATCGGGGGATAGGGCTGGCGAAGGAAGCATCTGCACACCTTCCAAAGCATGTAGGCTGATCCGAGCTATATTTGGTCGGGCGTTAACCTGTTGAAACGTTGGGTTTGGAACGCCCTGCAGATATGGTAGTACCAGTGGCCGCAGCATCTCATCAACATAGCGGCGTGCCGTTAATGTGCCTGTAATGCGTACTAGAGGTGAGTTGCTGTTGGCGCTGATAGCATCCCAAACCATGACTCCACATTGACGGGCTGTGTGGCGTTCCACAGCGGCAGAGGAATCCACCCGATGGCCACTTCGCCTCCCGACTCTCACACGATGATCATCATTGGTGAGACAGAAACAGGTGAGAAACACTACACTGTTCCATTCTGCGCCCCATGCAGCTCTGGTGTGACACCATTCTAAGCGATGACTACGATGGCTCGCTGTTAAGGGTATCCTTCGCAACGGACGGCTGGACAACAAACCTGCCGCAGCCAATCGGTGCGACCACTGTCCGTATTGATATCGGAGCATCCAAAACTCCCTGTACACTTTTCAAAATGTCGCCAATTGTGGATGTGCTACGGCCTGACGTCTGATGACATCCTATTAAAAACAAAAACTTCTTATGATAAGTAGTGTTTTGAATTATCGTAATTACAGATAGATAGGTATACGGAAGAGTAGAAAAAAAGTATTTGGAGTTAAAATTGTATTCAAAGCATTTTGCCGATTTTTTTTTTTTTTTTTTGTCTTCGCTGTTAATGTGTAATAACATTAGAGGGACCGAAAATAATCTTTGCAGCTATGCTTATTATGTGGATGAAGTAAAATGAAACATTACTAATACTTCTGTCTTTTTTTTTTTTTAACATGGAATGAAAATGCTTTTTGTGAGCCTTACATTAAAGACTGTTTCCAATGTCATTTTTCAAGATATTGGAAAATTTTATTTTATTTGATGCCATCAAGTTAGCTGACGAACATTTGATCGCTTTAAATTTTCCGTTAAGTCGTATTAACTTAATAATAGTCATAATTATAATTAGATTAATTATAGGTCTAACATATACGAATGGATACTATATAAACTAGGAAACGTAACTCGGCATTGCCTGGGAGAAAGATTATTCGTAAATGCTCAAATTGGATTTGAAAAAAAAAAAATCTTCACGTAACTCATGTCTCTTCTTCAAACGCATCGCGTATAGATAAACAGAGAAACTTTCAAGTGAATTACTTAAAAATGGAGATAACAGAATGCTAGAACCATTGTAGAATATTCCTTCTGTCAGTCGTAGCCAAATTCTATTCAAGGATTTTGGAAGTTAGGTTAAGGAAAATCTTAGAAAGACTAAAAGGCTATTTCTGATCAGATAATTATTTATTTTGAAAGTGACCTAAGTCCATTTTTCAATTTTTTTTTGTTAACTGCAGTGATGTGTGCAAATTCCACGTTAGCAGTCATAGACCACATTTTAGACAATGTACCACATTAAGCAGTGTGGCACGTTGGTATCCTATACATATATTTTTAATTTTATTGAACGCAAATTCTTAAATATCTCAATTTAAACATAAATGGACTTAGATCACTTTCAAAATAAACGGCTCATTTCTGTGGACATTATTTTTGCATCAAGAATAACATTGATGTTGCCAAAGAAATTCACTTAGGTTTTACCGACTTAAAATCAGCTTTTGATTTAAGTCCCTTATTTAAAGATAAGAAGTGGTGGTCATTCAACGGAAAACTAAGTTATATTAGGAAGTGTAGGAAAATTGAATTCGAGACGAAACAGGATAGTACATAAGAGAGGTAATTCTCAGCCCACTATTGTAATAAATGCATTAATAGAAATTCTAAGAGGCGGATAAAGAGATTTTAATTTGGATATCATAACTTATATATCTGATATTCCTAATTAGGCTTTCGCTTTTTATCGTTATGAGTACTAGACGAATCTAACTGATGATACCTAGGAAGGTTGAAACACTATGTTTTTGATTCCCGGTACGAAAATTCCAAAAATAGCTCAGTTGATTTTTAATTGTTGTGCGTTTTTATCTTTATTTTTTCTTACTAACATTCTTACGCACGTTAAATTTTGCCCCTATATTTAAATGTTTATTTAATTTTCTTAAATATGTTTTAGAAGAATGAGTGATGTGTTTATTTCTATGATATACACAGAAAGTTACTATATGAATTCACGATAACGATATATTATGTTACACTGGGAAATAATCTACTGCATTACTGATTGAAAAACGTAATAAAACAAACATTTTATCAAGTGTTGTAAAGTTTGACTATTTTGCAAACAGTTCATCGCGAAGATACCAATAAAACCAGAAAAATGCTGATTGAAATTAATCAATTTTTTAAATTCATTGTTTGAGTTAAATAAGTAGCGATCTTCGAAGTTAATTCTAAATTCCAATTTCTAGTTCATATAAATTATGATAAAATGAAAGTTAATAGATTTGAAATTCTATGATTTAGGTCAGAATCCTGTTTAGCAAATACGGATTTTATAATTTGCAGGTTGGAAACACCCTACAATCACTTGTTGTCATCTTTCTATATGCTTTTGTCTTTTGCTTCGCTTTCCAAGCTCTTTTCAGAAAGAATGGCCTTGACTTTGAAGCAGTAAATAGCAAGAATTGTGCAATTATATCAGTTGTTGTTTTCTCCCCTCCCATCATTCTTTTCAAATCACTGTATAAATGGAAGACTACGATCACAGAACGAGTGAAGTTTATTTTGGTAAGTAGAAATTATAGTAGAATATACATAGGCACTTTCTAAAATCTTAACATCTACGGTAGCTATCAAAAGATATATTACAGGTTTAGTCCTCAATTTGTAACATGCTTTAATCTGTATTGTATAGAAAAAAAAACCAGCTTTCATTGCAGTTTTAAGCAAATATGAGCAAGTCAGTTAGTCTGTGATCAACAGAATTCAAATGATATTCATCCTAAAAAGCTGAAATTTCAGTGGTTTAGGCTATCTTACAGCAATTTTCGTTAGCCTTTGCTCAAATTAAAACCGTGAACCAAAACCCCGTGTTATATGTTGGCATTAAAGCAGTATATCGGCGTATCTTAAAACAAACTATTTATCTTAAGAATTAAGAAATTTAAAGTTAGCTTATTAGTTCAAATTGCTATGAACTCTTCGAAGTAAAAACAATATGAAATCGTTGTTTCCCGCTTAGATTAATGTGTTGTAGTTTGCTTCCAATACGTAAATGTTTAAAGGATAAATAATGTTTCCAGAAGAAAAATTTCTAAAATTGTACCTGGTAAGTTTATATGAATTGGATTAATCTAGTGCAATTAATAATCTGGGTGTGTCTAGATTCTTGATCATTAAATGTAGGAATCTTTAGATTTTTTTCTTTAAAGCAGTTGATATTCAACCTTTTGCATTTCACATCTCACCGTAACTTCGTTAAAAAACACTGATCAAATCTAAATACGAAATGTTTTTAAGAACCTCAAGAAGTCTATTTTAAAAAATATATACAGGAACTCTTTGACATACAAGAGGGTTTTGTTCCGATTTAAGTAGATAAATAATTACTGTAACTAACTTCTGTAAACACCAATATTTGAAAAGTAAATTAACGAATACAATTTATCCTTTCAATACATGTGCAGTACTGTACAAAAAAAAATACTTTTACTTCATTACAGAAGGAGATAAACATACTCGCCATTAATGTAAAGAATCGTACGGGAATAAATTCATGATGAGTGCTTAATGTGCATCGCTATTGTACCATCGTAAAGTCGAAATATCATAATGCGAGGAGCATATATATATATATATATATATATATATATATATATATATATATATTAAAGAAGTTCATATAAAATTATGGTTAATAAAAATATCTTTAAGATTTAATAAATATGATATTTCTTTAAAACTTAAGCATGCTTCTTTGTTTTCAAGCTAATTACGAAAACATAGGAAACAAATTAAGTTTCTGATAATGAAACCTAAATAAAAAAATGTAATCGTCAGCTTACACTCAAAATGAATCAGAAAATAGTAAAAAAACAAAAAACAAATCGTGAAATATCCCCATACCATTAAAACCCCTTGTGATGGCTGTGTGTCTCTAGACAATGTTGCCAGGATTTGAGCATTGCTCAGTCATCCTCCATAAGTGGATGCGATATCATCTGCTGCAAGGCAGAAGCGCGACTCATCACTAAACAAATACGAGACTATTTGAGAGTAGACTATGTCTTGGTCACGGCACCACTGTAGACGCAGCCTCCGGTGCTGAGTTGTTAAAGGCAGGAATCGTTGAATGAAGCCCAGCTTATGAAATTTTTCTAGCAATAGTGGGGTAGATACCGGTTGTTGTACACAGGATGCCACATTTCTCTTGATGATGAAGTTTTAAGTTGTCAGAGCAGTTAGGGCTTGTCTTAGAATAAACTGATTGTCTCTAGCAGTGGTACTGTTGAGCCGACCAGAGCCTTGACGAGTGAATGAGTGCCCTCATTCAACCATCTTCTCACAGAAGCAAACCTCGATCCCGATGGCGAGCCCTTTATCTGCATGACCAACTGACTTCTCGGAGTATCTCTCGAAGTCCTGCATTTAGTCGTAGGATCTTCGAGCGCGTCATCGAGGCATTACTGATTGTGAATACAATATTTCCATGAAGCAGAATATGTCTCGTAAGATTCTAAGGACTCTTATAAGGACCACAGGATGGGCACTTCCATTGAGCCCTGGGGGTGATGGTAACGTTTCTTGACACCTTAAGTAATCATTTGCATCGGAAGTAGTTGCGTACGGTGTTTCATTCAAATTGGACGCTTCCTTCAAGGTGCTTCGATTTTCTTTGTCACAGAGTGTATTTTCCCGTTGGAGCCTCTGGGACTGAAGAGAGCGCCAGAGATAGACTCGACGTTTCAACGGCCAGTCGGGAATAGTAAAGATTATATGTCCAGTCCAATGCTCGCGTGTCTTTAACCATTGTGAAAGAAACCTCGGTGAAAAACAATGATCGAACTGGGGTGAACCCTAGGACTCATCAAGAAGATAAATAACCTGGCAAAAATCCCCGATCTCCGCCGGAGATTGAACCCCTCTCCTCTAGAGCATCCAGTGAGCTATCGGGGTCAGAACCGTCCCCTTAATTCAATATGTATACTCTCTCTCTGTCTCTCACTGACTGACTTTTTCTTGATGCAGTATTGCTTCGCAAATAAAGAATTTGTGTAACGGAATGTACGGCAAATTATTATTATTTTGTAACAAAACATTTTCTTTTTCTTTCGTTTTTTGGGAGAGGGACTTCATGTTTTACCAAGAAATTTCATTAATTATACTTTGGATTAATTGACAGGTTTGTTTATCGAGTTAAGGTTTGCCCATCAACATTTTTTGTATTATCATTTCCTGTTTTTTTAAGCTTCTGAAAGACGCCTTATATCCCCGGTTTGTCTGTCTGTGGACACATATCCCACAATGCTTCGCAACGGCTTCTATTAGCTCAGTTGTAGGTGGCCTGAATGTTAAATGTTGTAGGTGGCCTGTTAGCTCAGTTGGTTAGAGCATCGTGCTAATAGGGACCGTGCACGTGACTGGTGCTGCCAGTGGCGGCAGAAATTGGAAATATTGTAAGGAGAGCTTCTAAAAATAACTTACGAAGGGTTGCATGCCCATTCTATCAAAAAATTTCAATAATGGGCAAAGGCAACATTAATTGCTGCGTTGTTGGATGTAATAGTACTTATAAAACAGAAAATGTTCTCTTTTATTCTTTTCCTGCAAGACCATTTGAACTTTTTATTTTTATTATCTGTAAATAATCTAACTTTTGTGTAATTATATCTTTATAGAAACAAAATTTTATATAATTACCAGTATATCTCTTTCAAATTGTTTTATAAGCCAAATGGTTCCACCTGGGAACCAACTAAAAATTCAAAATTATGCAGTAAGCACTTCATTGGAAATGAAAAGTCAATGAACCCTATCAGTCCAAGTTATTTACCAACTATCTTTCCCAATGTATATAAACGAAAACAAGGGCCATTCTTGAGAATCGATTCGGCTATAAATTACTTTGAAAAAAATTTTTAGAAGTCGCAGGGTCAAAACAAGCAATATTTTCGCAAAGGAAATATGGCTGCCGCGTCCCAAAAGTTGGGACTGCAATATCCGCCAATGGCGCTGTAGTTGAAATCGGCCATCTGTGCACGGTCCCTATAACTCGAAGGTCGTGGTTTTTTTTTTTAAATCATTATTAGGTATTCATAAGGTTTGAGTTAAGAATGACGATTATTCCAAATAAATAGGGGTGGGTAAGATAGCATGGGGTCGCAAACATACTCGCGCGAGCATTTTCTAGACTACCCAGGCCGAATTTACTCTACTGTATTCTGAAGTAAAGGTGACTCAGAAGCCATTGCGAAGCACTGTGATTGGTTTACTAATCACTATCCCTACCTTGTTTTTTATCAGAATAAGTTGGTAGACTGTACACAGAACTTTGTAATGGAAAAAAACAACTTGCATACTTATGATTGCACTTAGGTAAAGGATATTTATAACTGATTTTAAGAACCGGGTTTTGTTTAATATTTTGTCCTGTCTCTTCATCTTCAAGTAAAAAAATGATCCTTGCAGTTACGCAGGTGATTCAGAACTCTTTGTTTTGCCATGGTTTCTTTACAAGTTACAAGGAACTTATACTAAATGTAAAAGTACTTCCTTCTTCTCTTTACTTAATAAATTTGAACGAAAATTTTCTAAATATTATTTGCAATATTATTTCGTTTACAATTTAATGTTCTATGTATTCTTGATTTCTAAGCATTGGAGATTAAATCTTTGGAAATTTTGTCTACTTGAAGGAAATAGAGGCTCCTGAAATCGCTGTGTCTGTGTATGTATCCCTAATAATGTTTGAACCAGGGTACCGATTTTCTTGAAACTTGACATTTATTTGTGTGTACAAGAGATTAACTCTCCATTACAATTGGGTATTTTTTTCTTTTGATAATTTAGTCTGGAGGCGGGATGATTAGTAATTTTACGTTGATAGCGATTATTTCATATCGCCATGTCTCCGTCTTTTGTTTGCTCATGGTGTCTAACCTTATTGTACAGATCGGAATCAAAAATTCGGAAAACTGGTAGATCTTATACATAACTTCAAGAGGCCACTAAAGTTTTTATCTTAAAAGAATTCATTTCATTTAAGAACATGGAAGTTCCTAAAAGAATTTAAAAAGACAAACAAATCCATTTAATTTTAATCTAATCAAAAAGAAATTCAATATTTGCTAAAATTCTTGATAATTTACCAAGAATTAATTGTTTCCTTCTGATGTTTTTCTAATGGAATTTTGGTTATTTCTCTAGACAGATACACATGCACAAATACAAAAGATAAAACATATGTTCTTCATAAAATAGCATTCCAAGTTTTAAGAAGATTCATTCACTAGTTCAAAAGTTATAAGGATCATGTACACTGATACTTTTTATTTTATGGATCTAATTATTTTTAGGAAATTAATTGAAGTGATCTTAATTTAATTGTAATAGTTTGAACCACTGCACTTCTCGGGATAACGTTGAAGCGGTGATGTCATTTCACCTTTTATGGTGTTATTAATAAGATTAGTTATGAAATCATTACAAAAGATTTTAAGAAAGGAAGTTAGAATTTAAAATAACTATTATTTTATAAACGTTAACTTTTTGAAATATAGGCCTGTATTAGGTTCGCCATTGTTGAACTACGAAGGTTGGAGTGTAAAGCAGTGTTAAATAAAACATGCTTCAATATCAATAAGCACCATTTACTTCCCAGACATGTAACAATGTTTATTCCCTTACCACAATTGACTCCCAGCTAAGCATCATCACTACAACTTTTTGAAATTCAGGGGAAACAATCATAGCCGACAAATATTGTTCTGAGTAAGAACCACTTTCCTCTGTTTAATTTAAGGTTCCTAATCTTCTTGACAATTGTCCCACTTCAAGAACGATGCTCCAAAAATCGGGAATCAAAGTTCTGCTTCATCCACCCTATTTCACAGATCTTTCCCCTGTTGATTTTAATTTTTGCAAGCACTTTGATAACTTTCTGAAAAATCAACCAAGCAGCTGCAGAAAAAGCTTCTAAGCAGTTAACTGATCGTAGAAACTGTGATTTCCTTAAACGTTGTGATGAAGCAAATAATGCATACTTTGAGTAAAAAATATTTTATAACGCTGTATGTTTCCAAACTTCGTAGTTAAAACGACCTTTATTTCTGTATAGTCTAATGTATGTATGTCTCTTCGCTTCGCTCCGGAAGCCTTGCATTAGTTATTCGAAAAACCAAATTATATCAAGTAAAAACCGAAACGTAGAACTGAAACTAAATTAAAGCTGAAATTTGAAACAATACACGCAGTACAAAATTGAAATCCAACGTATTAATTAACCTTATGGTATATTTATTCAGATCTGTGGCGCGATTTAAAATGGCAAAGACACCATCTATCGCCAGTTTTGGGAATGTTTTAAATGCCCTCATTGACAACTGGGCCAGCGCCATCTTTGGACAGTTTTGGGAAGCTTTTCATTCATCCCACGCGAACTACTTGATCGACCGGGATGAAAAGTAGCCTACGGCGTACTCTGTGTCCTAGTCTACTTGCTTGTAAAATTTGATTCCAATCCGTTGAGGCGTGAAAGAATGACAAACAAACAAACTTACAGATTTTCGCTTTTATAATAGTAGTTAGGATATAACTTATACCGTATATATATATAGCATTTATCTCTTAGTAACTTATGGAGTTTGTCATATTCTTACAGTGTTATGCTCGTCAGTTTTCGGACGTTGTTGTGATCTGATTTTTAAAGTATCGGGGACCCGAGGGGACGAATTAAGCCCTCAGCGATTCATTCAGGTGTTTCATGTTAAGGATATGTCCACAAAAACAGGGACAAATAAAAAAAAAAAACAATTTTTTTTTTTTAATGGTGTCAATTTTGCTAGCTGACATTTTTTCATAGTCCAGTTATCAGTTTTTGTGCCTTTTACTGAGTTGTGTGTATACTCTTTTACTAGATTTTAACCTAAAAGTAATATGAGTTACCACTTTTAAATAAAGAAAATACCTTAAATGTCATCTTGGAATAATTTTCTTTTTTTTTTATGTTAACTTCGACTGTTGGTCAAAATGTTAGCCCATGACAGTTTTTAGAAGATATTCTTTAAGGAGAAATCCCATATGTTCTTACTAAGCAAAAATAAAATGTCTCTGTGGCTGTAACATAAGTTACCAACAATTAATTTTTTGCTTTAAAATATCACATGTTTACAACAAACCAGTAGGTGTTAAAAAAAGGTTCATTGAACCTGTAGTAATATCAAAAATTAATTTCGACTAGTGTGTACGTTTTTGGTGGACACTGTAGCTTTGAATCTGATTTAAAATGTCAAACCGTAACGTGAGTTACCGTGGACATACCCTTAAGTTGTTGTTGAAATTTATTTGGATTTGAAATCTTAAATGTCAGAATTGTTAGGGAAATAACTGGACAGGGAATGAGGCAAATAATCCTAATTGCTTAGCTGAAAGAAAAAAAAAATGATTTCTTACCATTGAATAATCTTTCGATACAGTTTTCTACTTTAATTATATGTAATTTCCTAAATACAGTCCTTCGTAGAAGGGATGCATAAAATTTAAAGAAGTGGACCAGAACAGCATCCTCACACCAAATTTCAGCTTTCTAGGTTTCTTCCTTTTTCTTTTTATTTATAGTGGTAACACACAAACTCGTCGTCTATTTACATTATAAAATAATAAAGATTTTTCGCTAGGTCTTCGTCACTGGACATTTTTTCATGTCAAAAACAAGCGAACTTTAGCTGTTGCTTGGACTAATAATGGATAGCTGGCAAATATTCATCGGTCCATTAATATAGAAAAATATAAGACTGAAGAATTTTCTTTTTTAAGTAATACTACTCAATATTTCGGTTCAGGTCCTTGAGCCGTCTTCAGGATAATTTGAAAACTAAATTAATAAATCCGTTGCTATCTCAATGACAACGAACTTATTAAAATGTTACTTTATCCTGAAGAAGGCTCAAGGTACTGAGCCGAAATATTGAACAACATTATCTGGAGTAGAAAAATTTCTCACTCTTACATTTTTTATTAAGTAGCATGACCTATTCTTCCTTCATCCACTGGTCCTTTATAACCGACTGTTTGTGTACGTCCTTCTACCCAGCAATAACCTGTTTTGTTTAGTATATATTTACGCTCCCAGTTTGTCGCCTTTGCTCGATAGCTATTAATGGATACAGCTTTGAACTTCAGTTATATTAATTTTAATATTTCTTCCGCAGTTAAGGAATAAAATTTAAGATTAAAATTAAACACGATCTTTAAACCACTACTGAAAATTAGGGTAGTGAAACTGTCCAAAGACAGAGGTTGAAATCAGTTCAAATCCATCAGTGCCACAAGTACACAGCATGAAAAACAAAATTTAAATTCTATACAATTTATTTCTTTATTTTCAAATTAGGGAAAAAAAAGGGGGGTATTTAGAATATCGTGCGTCTTGTCTAATGGAATTCATGTCTTAAATCTTTTTAACTGAATTAAAGAAGCTAGAGATCGCTGAATTGTCATTTACCTTCTCCACATTGAATGTGAACAGCAAAAGATCCTTTACTAATATTGTTGCCTGACAATTTTATTGATTGTTAAAAATGCTCAGAACAGGTGGGGGGGGGGGGATTTCTTGTGATCTGGTGGATGGGAACTTCTGGATCTACGAGGTCCTGATTTCCTCGAACGGCCCTCACTGTCGAACTAGCGGAAGAGCGGACTGGCAATCCTCTCTGTTGGTTACGTCTACTTCTCCGGCAATATCCTGAAGCGCTGGCCGTCTTTTATGGGCTCGACAACGGGAGAGCGGGTTCGCAATCCTCGCTGTTTGCTAGCTTCCTCTTCGCTGTCAGTATCCTTCACGTCTGGCGGTCTTCTATGGCTCGACAACGGGAGAGCGGGTTCCTAATCCTCGCTGTTGGGTAGCTTCTTCTTCTCAATCCAACTTATTGGGAGCTCGGGAACTTCGATCCTCTCTTGGGCTACTGCCCAAACCTTTCTCTCTCATCTCCGCACAACCTCCACCTTATATCCCCGATTCAGGCCTCGACTTCACCTCTGGAATGTTCAACTATTCCCAGAGGTGGGTAAGAGATAGAGAATCCAGGCAAGGTGGAGTCCATCTGCCTATGGTTTAAGGGGGAAACAGCTGATGGACAAATCGATAGGTAACAATATTAATGCAGTTTTGCTTTGTTTTCGTAATTTGGTTTATTTGTTTATCTTTTGGAAGTTAGAGGCAAGTACTGTTCGGTTTTGTTTCAACGAGAGCCTTCAACGCTTTTGCGCATGCGTCAGGTCTCCTTCGATTTCTTCAAAATAAGGTCGAGGAGAAACAAAGATGGGATGTTTACTTTTTATCAGTGTAAGTTTACTAGTAGCTGCGTTCTATTTGCGCTTTTCGGGAAAGAATTAGGAAAAGAATAAATACTATTGCAGAGATGCCAACTACTACGGATTTTCCGTAGTTTCTACGGTTTTCTCACAGAAACTACGACAATACGGAAGCGACACTAATTATTACGGATTTTACGAATTCGAAATACTGTTTTAAAATTATTATTTTCCGTCTCCTGTGAACTTAAAAAATATATATTTCCTTGTGTCGGAGATCCACTCTCAAGAAAATAGTTCCTGAAAAAATAACGAGATGGCGATCTTTGACCATGAGCATAACATCGGACCGCTTTCACTGCTGCAGGGGGGGGGGGGGTGTACTCAGTTGTGCGCAGAAATGGTTACTCATTTTGGTTGCTCCACGCACTACGTCACTGGAGAACATCAGACGGTGCAATTCCTGTTCCGTTTTGTACAAGTGATATGCGTAATGATCTACGTATTTCGTTGTGATTTGTGAAGGACTACAATAAATAAAATAAGATGTCAGGCAAACGTAAGAACAAAGAAGAGCCAAGTGCCGATGGACATAAACGATCTGTGGCAAATCAGCATTACCGAAAGATATACACGGAAGAGTTTCCATGCCTAGGACCATCGAAAATTTCACCTAACCACGTGTTTTGTGAAACATGCAATTGTGATTTTTCGATTAAACATGGAGGACATAATAACTGCCGACGCCATGTGACCTTTTTTTTTTGGTTATACCACCTGTTTTCAGATTCACACTACTGACAACCATCTTTGAACATTGGCATCTCTGCTATTGCAAAAATGCTCCTCCGTTATTTTTTTCTTAAAAGCGAAAATGTCCAAAAGAATTTCTTAGGAAAGTGTCCATCTCAGCTTATCACCCCTCTGCGGAGTAAAATCGTCCGCCAGTGGTAACTCTGCCTTTCATAAACGCACAGTACGAAGTTGTCAGAATTATAATAAAAAACAAACAAATACGTAGTCTTTTTATTTCGGAAGTGATTACTTCAGTATCGAGAAATTGTTAAACTTTCGAGTTCATTTGTTCATGAATTTAATTAACTTACAGTTAACTTAACGGACATATTGTGGTTTCTTGTATTTACAGATTAACTTAATAAATAATTAATATATAATTATTAATAATGAATTAATAGATAATTGGTGTGTCCACAGAGGAAAGGAGATTGTGCCCTCATCGCATCCCAAAAGGGTTGAAATTCATCATTTTATCCTTTTTTTTTTTTTTTTGGTTGGACAAAGCCTTGATTTTGTTTGTAGCCTCCTCCCCTCATCCGGAAAAAAAGGACACAACGTTTTATTTTTTGGTTGAACGACTAGGACATCGCCCCCCCTCCCCCCAATTCCAAATTAATAGTCACTTCTCTGTCGTAGAATATCCTAAAATTTCTCATAAAATTTAAATTTAAGATTAACTAAGAGTTTTCGTTTATCTCAAATGAAGCTGCAAAGATTAGAAAAACAAATACACTCGTAATCCTTTTTACTTCAAAGGTGATTATTTTGTAATTGTGAATTCAAGCTATTAAGCAAATTAGTTTTAATTATAAGTATCCAAAGTAAAATGCTTTTTATGTCCACCAATTGTTCTTAATATTTGCTACTACTCTTTGTTTAGCGAATAGTTTCATCCTGTCTTTCTCCTCCTTCCTGATTCACAGGACATCCGGTGATTATGGATTGTTTAGTACCTGGAAGGAAACATTTTGTAAGAGTCGCAGCTAAATCAAAGCAATGCTGAAGAATTAGGCTGAAAAATTCTGAAAATACTTCCAGAAATAAGTTACAATTAATATAATTTTGTAAAATAGTTATAGATTACTTGCTGTTCACATCAAAGATATCGTTTTACAACAGATTGTGTGATTAGAGAAAACGATATATTGTAAACTATTTAATTAATATCAGTGATTTTAATTTTTTAAGCAAATTATGTTTAAAACTTTCTACTAAATGCGAAAACTTTGATTGTTTATTCTTTAATATAATTTAAAAGAAATTTTAAGTTAAGTTATACTTAAGTTGATCGAACATATAGAAAATATCTGTAAAATTGTGTGTCAATAAGCGTTTTGAAATTTAAAACTTATCCAAGATGTGCAGGCTTTATTTTATTTTCGATTTTCTACTTAAGTATACTGCTTTAAGTGTTTTATTATTCACTAAAATGATTCAATAAATGATGGTCAGCAAAGACCAACATTTTACTGAATAGGTTTTTTTTTTGTTTTTTTTTTTTTTTTATGGTTTTTTTTTTTAAATATTGAAACATTGTTATGTTAAATTTTCAAATCTCTTTTGTTGTCAGTTTAATAACACCTCAGACAGAATTTTTTTTTAATTTGATTTTTTAATCTAATTTAAAACAATTAGATATGTCGAAAATTAGTAGAAACAGAGGCGTCGATGTGTGTCCACATGGCTTCGCTCTAGAGCAAGGGTGCACAAACCTTAGGAAGTTTGAGAGCCAATATTTTTATAAAAGTTCTGATAGAGAGCCACAGCTTCCCAGTTTCCAATCCCTCAGACATTTACTTTATCTTATTAATTAATGATTTGATGTCATTTATAATATTAATTATTAGTAATATAAATAATTTACATAAATGTCTTACTAATTAATGATTTGACAGTGCTATTTATAATAATAATTAATAATAAATGTAATTAACATAAATTTCAAATTATCAAATAATGCGCTAGTTGTGTTTCATACCAACATTCCAATAGTAAAGTCAGAGATAGTTGCTATTGCAAGTTAAGACATTTTTCAATGTATCTGTTTGCAGCAATGGAAAGGCTCAAATTTCATTAGTTTGACACTACCGGCGGGCCGCGGGTTGTGCACCCCTGCTCTAGAGGATGTGAAATTTTTAAACATATTTTACTCCAATATGCGAGTCCGAGATTTCAATGACTACTAGTCTACCGCATTATTCAGACACGTAGCCAGGGAGGGGGCTCGAAGGGCTGAAGCCCCTCCCGAAATCTGTATAAAAGAAAAATCTCTCTCAGAGTCTAAATCAAAGGAACTAATCATATTAAGTCCCTTAGTCGCCTCTTACGACATCCAAGGGAAGCCAAGGAAATGGTGCTCTTCTTACTATGGCCAACCATGCCAAGGCACTTTTTCGAGGAATGCGCCCTCCCCAAAAGAAAAGTCTGGCTATGGGCCTGGCATTATTGCATTGAATTTAGTTCAGTTCAATATTTATAATTGAAAAAGTTATTAGAAAGTTATCTTCATTGTCAAATCGTGTTAGACCAATTTTCTTTTTTTTCTTTTTTTTTTTTCTGCTATGTTTATTATTTGTAATTCGATTTTAAATGACCTATTATAGAATGATGAAAATGTGACTACGCGTATAGTACTGACGATGACATGATACTAGGAAATAAAGCAAGAGGTCTCACCAATATTTCTGGCAAATGGTCTCGCAAATCGTTCTGAGTAGAAATATCACGATTTACCCAGGGCTCTTCCCTGGTTTTGTCGACGGCCTGTTAATAAGCTTCTCTGTACATCATCCTTAAGCATATCGAATACCATTCAATTTTTGTCATCAGCTGTATGATCCAACAGTGGAGCTGCGAACATCATACAAAAGGAACGTTTTCATTTTCGACATTTTAGCCGCGACTCCAAACCAATTAGTGTGAAGAACTGAACCCCGTCACTGGTGATTTCTTTGTCTATTTCGCTGTTTTTTAGTCCTCCGATTGTTTTTAATTTAACTGTACAGAAAACCATCATAAATTTAGTTTTGCATCGGAAGAAAGGAAACCTTGTTAACACTGAAACATATTCATTCTTTGCATCAAATACATCAAAACATTTTGAAGAAAGATTTTTTGAACGATATTGAAATGATGGTGTTTACTTCAACTCTGTAAATCAATCAGCGAAAAGATTTTTAGTTTTGATTTTTGATAATTATTACATTAAAATTTCCGTTAAGAAATTAAGAGAAATTAGGCAAGATCCATTCTAAGGCATTTTGTTTTTAACGTCTGCCATTTGTCTGGAACAATATTCTTCCATTCTTATAAGCGATTGTCGACAGTCACAGAATTTCATGTGCTGACAACCATTGCTCTGAAATTTTGAAAAAAAAAAAAAAATGTTTTCTCTAATATTCTCCGATATATTCTAACGCATAAAATTAATATATTTCAGATAAATCTTACCTCCTTTCGAAATATAATCTTATTACTGTTGTAATAATTGCTCTCCGTTCAGCTGAAGTAAAGATAAAAGGCGCCAAGGATTGAATTTAAAATGACTTGACGTGTCGACTTTCGTGTTTCAGTTCTTCAGTCTAATCTGTGGTTGCAAGCAAACGTTGGCCCCAACACAAATTGGCTCAACAAGTGTACTTTGTCTCATTCGCGATGTGTTATATTTATAGTTCTACATTCAAAGTTGCTAGGAGCGGAGATAAGGGTTCATTCCCAAAAGTTAACTATTTGTTAACTGTATCATTGTTAGCAATATTCTAAATATGTTTGAAGTTAAGCTTAAGTATCAGGGTTACAGCCTTTTCATACATTGATGAATTCATTTATGGAAAAATTGACAAATAAAAGAGTTCCAGGGTTGGTAGTGCAGTTCGTTACAAAGTATGACTATCCATTCAACATAGCCTTCAGTGTTTGATAAGCGGATTTTAATGTCTAATGGCAGAGTTCAAAGAAAACATTATTAAGTATCTTAGAGATGAGGAACAGACTCAACATAGAAAAACGAACATTCAAGTAGAGGCCTGCAGTTACTATCATTTGGGAATCAAAATAAATCGCGGGAAGTGTAAAATGCTTCTGGTTCCTTAAGAATGCCATGTAAGTTATGAGTTTTCTATTTAATTTTTAATGAACTTTTATACTTAGGTACAACAGTAATTCATAACAAACAAAAGAGAGATATTTATAAGAAAAATATAAAGTGAATTACAATGTAAAAATAGAAATGGTAATTTGATATAATGATATATTGTAAATGATCATTAAAATAATATTCAATTGTTGAAATTGGGATTTCTAACAAATGGATACTTTGTTGTTAATGCATTCCTTCTGAAAAATTTTCGTTAATTAAAAAAAAAAACATAGGAGAGAATGAGTGGCGTAAAATATTCCTCTCCGTCAAAATGATCCATTCATTAGACATTGCATGGAAAAGGAGAATCATCTCTCGTTGCCAAAAAGGTCCATCAAATGCATGTTTAAATTGCTAGTGGAACTTTTTTTGGAAAGATTTTCTAGGATTAAGCACATCTGTTTTTGAATAGTTGCTTCTTTATTCTATCAAGATAATTAATTTCATCCATTTATCTCAAAAAGGCATGCTTTTAACTAACTTACATTTTAACTGATCGAACAAACATTTCAATCTGAAGAATGACACAATCGGAATACCTTTATGATCCATTAGTGTGTTTTGCCTCAAAGCATAGCATCATTGCATTGCTTCAATTAAATATGATCATTGTAGGTTTATCATTCAGGCTTAAAAAGGGTAAAATATTACACTAAAAAGTAAAAACGAATTTATTTAGATAAGAATTTCATTATTACGGACAGATTTGCTTAAAAGAACCTAGAAAAATTTTGTTTTGAAAGTTTTTATTATGATTTATAAATATTATTTACTTTTCACTTAAAAAGTATTGCATATAATATTCCATATTATTATTTTAAGGATAAAACATTGTCATTCATATATTATAGAGTAAATTTTTATATTAAAAAAAAATCTTTCAAAGTTTCACATTTCTCATTTAAGTAACATTAAGTGACAATGTTTTGGGAATTATTTTCACAAGTTCTTGAATGGCTCAACAATAAAAATGGCAAAATGGTTCAAAAAACTGTGCCAAAACACTGAAGAATAATGTTTAGGCATTATTTTTCCTATTCTTTTTCTCTTTAAGAGATCATTTTAGGCTGTTCTCATTCTAGCAGAGTTTTCATTTTCATTTTTCAATGTCCTATTGTAAATCTAATATTTTTTATGGTAAAATTTGAGTTTCACTGAAAAGTATCTTATAAGGAAGAAAGTCAAAAAATTTATCATAAGGTTGTAAAGCAGCAATAACTAAACCAAAGAGAAAGTGCGCATTAAGTGGATTTTTCCACCTTATGAGATGGGAAAAAAATATGTATAGTGAGTTATTATAAAGCTAGCTCCCATCTGATTAATCGGTGCAAATTTTTTTAGATTAACAATTCTCAAATTCATATCCGTTTCTTCAAAAGGAAATTTTGTGTAACACGTTTCCAATCTTTTAAAAATAAATGGAGTATTGGGCGGAAGAGAAATAATAATTAAGTTTCACAGTATATCAGTGCACGTATAAATTTAGAACTGTTTGCCATTTAGTATGTTGGAGCGTAATATCTTCAACGTAATCGCTGCCAATTCATATTGTCTTCTTAGAATCATAGTAAAACTAGCCTTCTGATATCCCATAGGCAAAATTCACAGGGTAAGATTGGGAAGCTTCAAATGTTCAGAATAACTACTAAATATCCGATACAATTACATTTTACCCCTGAACGGCAGAACATCTTGTCTATCTTGAAGTTTCATTGTTCGAACTGACCCTTCATTTTACTTTTCAGATATTTATAAGTGTAGAAAATTTGTATATATTTGTTTTTCAAATGATCTCTCACACTTTTTTTTTTTTTTTTCCATATTTCTAAACGATGTGGGATGTAAGGCTGGGATGCTTAAGACTACCGGTATTTCTTTCGTCCATTAGTTCATTCTCTGCGTATATTCTGTTTACACTTGCTGACTAGTTTATAGTAACAGATAAATACATATTCAGAGTAAAATTATTTCTTTTTTTAAGTTACGGTTTGACATTTTTAATTTGTGTAAATTAATAGTTTTCGATAATGTGATTCTTAATAAGTATTGTAATCATTGATTAATCAACAACTCTTGATTTAAAATTTCAATAGTCATTCTTTCTAATTCAGCATTGAATTGGATTTTATTGTAGCCAACATTATTTGGATTTTAAATTAATTAAAAGAGAATTTCTTTACTTATTGAACTAATTTTTTATTTTATTTTAAAATAAAAAAAAATACTTGGAATATTGATTTGGACCATCTGATTTAAATTTTCGTTCATAAGGAATTAACGATGAGCGTTTAGCCAACTTTACACAATATAGTTAGCTTTAACACTTAAGCTCCTAATTAAATAATGATAATGTAAGAAAGAACAATCTACACTGGTTTCCACGAAAAAAAAAACCCCAGGAAAATAACAAAATACAAATAAGTTGGAAATTCATGAAACTTGGATGAATGATATGAAAAGTAATGCGGAGCAAGGGGGTAGTATGAATGAATGGCGCTGTCATCTGTTGATACAAATGGGCAGTATAAAAGGAGCTGTTTGGGAAGTTTCGTCAATTCTTGTTTGGATTGTGAAGAAAGGCATTTCAGATAGCAGATCTTGTGCAGTGGTTTCGAGACATCATTTTAACAGATGAACTTAGGTAGAGGCAGGCCAAAATCAGGTGGGATTAGCAAGGTACAGCGAAGGAAGACCTAGGGCTACGACTTCCTCTGTGCCGGAGGAACAGCACTGTCATTGTTTGAAGAGTTTCAAAAGAACAGTTATCATTATTAGTGAGCCCCTAGCCATCAGCAGCAATATAAAACATTGCTGTGAGATCTGTATTGCTGTTAGGGGTTACCACACTCCATATGGAAGTACTAGGCTATTTTGACTTGGCTTTGTTCAATGTTGAAGGAAGTCGGAATTTCATACAAAATGTTTTTGGATCGTTAGTTAACGTACAGTAAGCTACAGGTTTTCACCAACTTTCATACAAATTAATCATGTATTTTTTTAATTATTTTGTATTATTCTCTTTGTTCTTTTCCTTATTTAATGGGAACCGCTGTATTTCAGATTTAATTAGCTCATATTCGTATCGTAATGAATTATGTAAACAGATAATTCATTAATAGCTTAATTTTATTTTGTGTAACGTTCCTTTTTTCTTTAAAGTACTCTAAAATGTGGTAAATTATGTGATTCAGACGTTTGTTTTAATTAAGTTTGATACGATCTAAAGTTTTTCTTTTCCAAAAAAAACACACAAAATTTTCATTGTAAAAGATTACGAAGTTATTTCTTTTCCAAAACTTACTTGTATTACTTTCAAGAAAGTAACATGACAAAACAATATATAAACCGTTTCCTGTGTAATCTAAGCTTAATGGCTGTCACATGGCCATGAATATACCAAATGTAGACTTATGAATAGCTGTAAAGAATCTTGATATTTCTTTAATGTTTTGCGATGGGAAAAGCAGGAGATATCAGTAGCTTTACGAGAGGTATGATTGCTACTAGCACTTGAGGCTTCATTACATGTAAGGTGCAGGCGAGGACGGAGTTTCCACTAATGTCAGTGCAGATTTTGTCAAAGGTGTGTAATCAGTGGTTGTCTAGTGGAAAAACCTGCAACGACTAGCATAAAGACTTGGCTGCAAGATCCGAGTCCAGAGAGCGAGTTTCCTGCATTGCAACGAAGATCCCAAAGGCAACACTCGAAAAATGCAGAGATTTGTTTAGTGTATGTCCTTATCAAAATCATTGTATACAGTCATAATCGTAGAGAATGTTTTAATTCTATTCATAATCACCAAATAGAACAGTCCAAAGTAGAAATAAATAGGAAGCATTCATGTTTTGTTTTTTTATCATAGAACTGTTTTCAGATCATATCATAATTTGACTGTGATACAATGATACATGAATGTAGATTGCTAAGAGAACTTTCCAGTTTTTAGTGCTTTCATATGCCTCACAAATTAAGATAATGAAAGTCATTAAGTCAGCTATTTATTTCTCTCTTAAAATGGCAAAATAGAAGATACTGTATTGCAATTCGTTAGTTGATGATCGGCCTAATTACATTAAATGACTGAAAATTGAGCTTAAAGTAGTCTTATTGCTACTATTCAGATTTTTGCATTTAATGTTTGTTTTTGTTTTTTTTTAATAAGTTATTTCTTATAAATCACTTATTTACAGCATTATTTACTTACTGAAATCCGATTAATTTTAATCCTATCAGAGCATGCAGTGGATTTATACTCATTGTTAGACACCATTGTTTTATGTGGGATTTATGTCAGCGCTAGTTTCTCGACAAAGACTCACAAAGATTCAAATGTAAAAGTTAGATCGTCTTTTTAAATGTCATGTGCTCTCCGTCGACGAGTGGTTTCTCCTTTATTTAAAAGCAAACTGAATGATGCCGTCTATCAGGCTTTCCAACACTATGCCTTTGCTATGCACAACTGTAATTCAGTAATTCTATTTCACTCTTCCTAAATTTTTTCGCTTCACTTTTTTTCGTTTGTGAAATGTTTGAGGTAGAGAAATTTATTTTGTGAAATGATAATAAAATAAAAAGATAATTGAAATATTTTAAATTCCTCAATTTAAACTTTTACTGAAAACCATTATTTGGAGCTTGCTAGTTTTAGTAGGTAGAGCTTTTGTTCCTTTCCTTCGTGAAATTGCAGGGTTTCGACGAATCAGACGTATTTTCTTAATCCAGTGCTAATTTATTGAAAATTTCATTCTGTCTTTGCTTATAAGTTTCTTTACTACGATTGGTAGCTCGACTTTCTGAACGCTCTTTTAGTCCGATTCTAAATGGTCATGTTTCAAAAAGATCCATTAAGCGGTTCAAAAATTATTAGGGAGAGGAGGGAAGGGACTAACACACACATACAGACTGAATGATTTGATTAGCTTCACTTTCATAGAAAAGTAGGCTAAAAATTGCGGTAAATTAATTTGTAATCTCATTTATTTGACGATATTTCATTGTATTTTGTTTTTCTTAACAAGCTCTTTTCTTTCTTTCTTCTTTTGTTTTAAAGGCGAAATGGATTTACTAACTTAACAGATAATGTTAGCAACTTTTATATTTTTCTTATATATGTTGTCAAACTTTTTAAAAGATTTTATCATTCTAAATGTCAACTCTTAACCGAAAATTTATATTTATGGATGGACAGTGAAAGCCGTGGCGCCTACAACGCCATTTGAGTATAAGGGGGGAAAAAAATAAATAAAAGAGGGAGAGAGAGAGATTGGATTAGAAGCTTCCCCTACCTTCTGATCGCGAGTCATTATAGTCGCATAAAAAAAATTACATTTTATCAACGCATTATTTTATTGATGTCGGGAACCTTTAAATACAGATACGTTCTTTATACAAATTCTGAAATACAATTTGTTTGGTGTTTTTTTTAGTAGATATTAACAGCATTAGTATTTATTATAGAAAATGTTCGTTTTAATTGAATTTTTTATTGCCAAACATTAAGAGAAAACAAAAATACATATACATACATAGGAATTCCGTATATGAAAGACCTTTCACATACATTCAAATTTTGAATTTCATTTTAATTAGAATGTATAAATTGTTCGTAACATTCTCTGCAAATTTCCTTTTTCTTTATTTTGATATTTTTTGTTTTCATTTTACAATTTATAAGCTTATGTATCTCATTTTTTTTTTTTTTTTTTGTTTTAGATTAATTATACATTTTTACGTGTGTAATTATTGTGAATAAAATGAAAACAAACACACAGTTAAAATAACATGGATTTGTATTAAAAATTATACATACAACATGGAACTGGTTTCAAGCCATTGGATATGGCTTTTCTTCAGCCTTATTTTTGTTTTAAAATTAATCAATTGTGTAATCAAAGAAAGAACATACGATAAAAATGATAATGGTAAATGTGGTATTGCTAAAAAGATGCTGTTTACTATTCTTACTGTAATTGAAGATTGGATGTAAATGTTTCGTTTGAAACGATCCTGTAAAACTTTAATGTGGGACAATTTACGGAAACGTGTTTGTTGAGTAAGAGATCGGGTGGCTTCGAAAATAGAATTGCATTTCCTATGAATATCGTTCATTGGATGATCGATAGCCACGGAATGTTGGTGATTAGTTCCAAATAATGTCATTAAATTCCCTTAGTTAAATTGCGATGTTGGGACATACCAATGCTTAGCATTATTTAAACGAAGCAACTAATTCAAATCATTGTTTCCTTCTGTCTGTTTCAAAGTCTTAAAGACAATAAAAAATGTTAACTCCTCTTTTTTTTTAAACAGATCAAGTTTCTTGCTTGGGGGTGGGGAAATCAAAAGTAATACGGGTTTTAAGCATCTCTAATCTGAATTGATCAAATTATATTTTTCTGGTCTGTTCAGAAATTTTTTAATCCGCATGTGGGTCGGGACCCAAGCTAAAAAAAAACGTTTTGAACTGAGGAAGTTTGGACCACATTGGACTATAATTTGGTTAGCTTTACTTCGAGGGCCAAATACGAAAAATGTCAATTATCAAAGGGGACAAAATATTAGTTGTTATATTAAGAACATTTTTTTTTATTTGTACATTCTAGATAGGAAGAAAATGCAATAAATATATAAAACTAGCAAAAATACCCGTGCTTCTCTCGGGTTACGAAGTAAAGAGTTGTCCTGATGTGGATGACGAAGAAATTGTAGTTGTGAAATTACTTTGAAGGTTTTCCAGTTGGTAAAAAACTTCCTCGGTAGTTAAAATTAATGATACATTCCTATTTTGTAACTCGATAAACCGTAGATATGAAATTAATATCCAGATCGCAGAATATAAGACTTCCCACCCGTTCTGTCTTTCGCCACAAATCTATCAATTCAAACCTTCCCCAGATGGTAAAAACATCACGTAATAAAGTAATGTTATATTCTGATTTTGTAATATGAGAACTCCGTACAGTACCCTTCAGTAATTTTGTCCCCCGTCCACCTCCGTTTACACCCTTTAGAACCCGAAAATCAAAATTCGTCGAATTTACTCTTTTCATATTGACAGAATATTCTTGTGAAAGTTCGTGTTTCCAACTAAAGCGGTTTCAGAGATATGTGTATCCTTCAAGAAAGTTTGCCCCCTGTTTACACCCCTTAGTCTGGATCCGGGTTTTATCAATATCATCAATATCTCTAGTGATAAGACAGAAGTGAGGTAATAAGCCATACTTGAAAATTATACAAAAGTGTGAAGGGGATTAAATTAGGGAGAGAGGGAGATGTGTCCAGTTTTCAATTGTAGCCTTTTATTTCCGCGGGATCCTAAAAAGGAATTCTGCAAAGTTTGGTCCAGATCGGTGAAAGGGCCTAAGAGTGTATAGCGAACAAACAAACAAACCTTTATAATATATAAAGAAGGAAAGTAAAAAACAGGAAAAATAAAAATGATAAAAAAAATTGCTAAAAAGCAGATTTGAATACATTAACTAGACTATACCTTCAAACGCCAGCGTTTAACCGCTGCTCCACATCTATCTATCTATCTATCTATATATATTATAGATAATCGTCAAATTTCAGCTAAATCGAACTGCCGCTAAGACAGCCGCTTCGAATTCCAATTACTGATACTATAACGTTTAAAGAGAAGAATGACTTAATATTACAAATTATGGGGGGAAAAGTTCCAAAAAGATTGGTTTAGAAGCAAAAGGAAATAATTTGGAAATAGTATGTAAAATGTAAATAAAATCTTAAAAAGTAAATTACTGTAATGCAGTGAACAATGAAAGGCCTTTTTTTTAACTTCAGATATGATCACAATACATAACAATTTTCAGTTCATTTAAATAATTGTAACTGTTAATCTTTTTAAAGTTGAACACTGAAACAATTATCAGTGTTTGTTTTTTTTAACCATTTCATTCTTAACTGCATCCTTAGGAGACATAAATAAAAATTGCAAATAAAATGCAAAATTATGCGTTGCTATTTAATTCTATATTGTATTATTTTATTTTATTTTATTTTATTTTTTCCTCTTTTTCATTTTCCATGTCTAAAGAAGATATATGAGTTCGATCAAAACTTGAATCTTATCAATTCAAATATCTAAATTAAATTACAAATGAATTATTAAGTTTCGACATTTTCTTCACCAAATGAATCTTGAAACAGATCGTACTTTGCTTCTTTTTTTTTTTTTTGAGTGTGAGATCATTCTGTGTTTTTTAAGTTTCTTTGAATTAATAAAACACTTTAAAATGTCAGAAAAAGGGTTTCGGTTTTGTCAGTCATTGTTTGTACCTCCGCCCATCTGCCATTCGTTCCTTCAGGATGCTGTATTCCGATATCATTGAAATCGTTTCCTGAACTGCTACTATTGCAGTTGTTGTCCCATGTGTCGTATTGGTCCTCCTATCTGATAGTAGCTTTGGTGAAGGACTTCACTACTACCTACGCTAGTTCTATTAACTTTATCATCCCTCTTCATGCCTAGAGGTAGAAAAGCTTGACAATGATTATGGATTTCTTTTGTCTCCATAGCTGACATAATCAATCGACTCTCTTCGCTTTCTGGAAGAGTATCATCATATTGGCCTACTTCGACTCAAAGCCATTTAGCTGGAATAATATTGCCCTACACATTATCGAGAAGTTGTATCCGAAAATAACGTAATCAGCATCCGGCAAATTACCATGTTGAAATCGACTACACGCTTTTGTGAAGATATTCCGAGTTTACGGTTCAGTTTTACAAGATTGTGTAATACCCTCCTCGTCATACGCCCTTAGATTTAAGAGAAATTCTCAGAAACACTAGAAAGCTGTCTTATGGCTGCTTGACATGTTCTCGAAACTTGTCTCAAACCTGAAATTGCTCAAAAACACTTGCTTGCTTTAAAAAGGATATGATCTAATTTGAGGCAAGTATTAGAACAACTTAACATCAGCGGGCTTAGTGGCGAAAAATATTCGTTTGAAAAACCAATACAATAGCAAAAGCTTTACGCTGGAGTGCTGATGCCCTTGTGTTTCGATTCACGGCTTCATTCAGCACCTTCTCTTCCGAGATCTTTCGTTTCGGGTTTTTTTTTTTCTGCAATTTTGTTATTCGTCCAGCATTAATAACAAAACTATAAGTAGTAGGACTTCGCTGGTATGTCATACTTAATCGCTTTATTTAACGCGAACAAAACGTGATTTCCTACTGGAAATTCCTTTACCTGTGTAAATTATTGTGTAATCTTGAGATGTTACACACCATTAATGATTACTTTTGTCTTCGTGTCTCCCGTAACTTGTTTTAATTTTTTTTAACAGCATTTCAGTAGTAATTCACTTATTATTTAAATGTGCTAGTTGATGCTTGGATTTCTACTGCAATAAGAGCAGATACACAAAAGGCTGTTCGTACGGTGCTGTATTTAGCGTATTCCAGAAGTGAAAGACCTGGTATTTGGTCGTGAACGTCGCTGATCTACCGGAAGCAATCCGATGACGTGGCACGATATTCGAAAGTCTTACACAGTCAGTACCATACTATGTAGTTGCAGTTCTGACAGCAACAGTGTTCCTTCAAATTATTAATTTCATAATATTTTAAACATTAGGACCGTTTTAAAAGGAATTAAATTCAAAGTATTGATTCTATACATGAGATACTATTTATTAATAAATAATTCTAGTTCTAATGTAGATCTGTATTTTGTTTGGTGAATTACTAATGTTTCATTCATTTATTTATTTTTTGTAAAATCAAAATTTTTTTCTTAGTGTAATCAGTCGTCTTTAGAGAAAAATTTTTGAATTAAGAATTTTTTGAAATTGAAGCAAGTTCTGTACCTATTAAAATTTTCATCCATTTTTTTTTCCATTTTAATACATACTTGGGTGTGTCTGTCTGTGTGGTTCGCATTAATAACTATTTTGTAATGAGTATTATTCTGTTTGAAAAAGTTTGAGATACACCGTTTAATGTTAATCAAAAATTCTAATGAAAATCAAATTCTCAACAAAAGGTTTGAACAAAAGGTTGTGTAAAATGAAAAGTAAGTGTTATGTTCATAAATAGATTCATAACGTGAAATTTTGATTTTGAAAGAAAAATAGTTTTGTCTCTTTCATAAGGTATGGAGAGTGGATTTCCTAAAAGGCTGGGGGGAAGGTAGAACTTTTTTGCTGGAAGAGCATTATTAGGCTTCGCTGAATAACACGTGTTTTTGGTGGCAATTTCTAAAATTAATTTTTTTAGATTATAGAAGCCGGAGGTGACTAACCTGTAACATACTGAAGTTGACATAGAATATAAAAAAAAGTGCCGTAAAAAATTTACTTCATTTCATCATTAAGAGTAATAGTTAGTCCAATTTAGAACAAAATAAATTTTTGTTTCGAGAATTAAATTGAATGACTGAACAGCTTTTTTGCCATTTTGAAGATTAGTCACGTATGTTTTAACCCTTCAATTAAGAAAATATATACAAAGAATGACAAGTTTTAGGGACAAAGTGCCCTGTATTTTATTTATTTATTTATTTAACTGATATGAGATGTATTCAATTACATGAATAAACTCATTTGCATAAATAAAAGGTTCTCACTATTTAGCCCACCAAAAACCATGGAATTTGTAGAAGCTTCCTCTTAGAATGATACCAGACAGCCGGATCCTAAAGAAGGCAATATGAATTCACTGTATGATTTCAGAACATTATTCATACATACATACAAATGAAAGATTTACACACAGAAAATAAAAGATCGCTTGTAAATTAAGACTGCAGTAATGTAAGCAGCAATCAGAGAAAAAAATGCGGTTGGATTTTTGGATATTTAATATTGACGTTTTCTTTGTAAGTACGTAAGTAATTGTGTCATTCGAGTGGATGCGAAATTTTAATTTAGATGAAGGCTAAATAATCTTCCAAATTCGGGAGGCGGGAATCCTCCTTCCAATCGGCTCTGACGCCAGTTATTAGTAAGATTTGTGTTTATTAAAGCACGTCTGCCGACCGACGTCTGTTGCTATCGTTGTCTTGATGGTTTTGCCATGCTTTAAAATATCTAGTTTTAATAACTTTTCAGTACACAATTTCTTTTCAATGTAATGTAATATACCGCAATTTTATTATTATGTTATTTTAATAATCTATTATTATTATTTAGAAACATTTTAAACATTTTTAAACATATTCCTCATTTCTTTCTCGTTGCGAATTTTGGTTTTCGTAGTCAGTTGTTTTGTATTGAATTAATCGCTCCACGATTTTTAGCGACTCATTTGGGAACTATTGTGATAGCAACCAAATATGGTAGCTATTACTTCTGTCCTGTCAATCCGTGTCTGTCGCCCCCCCCCCCACCCCAACAACTCCCGAACGGAAGGTCGGATCGGCAAACGGACTTCACCATTGTGTTCAGAGGCCCAAACACCTTAGGAATGGGGTGTTTTCTGGGAACAACTCCTCCCCCCCCCCCATGTTTGAGATATTTGGCATTGTTTTTATTTACCTTAAATGTTATAAATGCAACCCTCTTATTTCAGTTTTTCAGCTACAGCTTAATGGGCAAGGTCTCGGACTCGAATCCGTATATCTAAGCCTACTATTGTTTTTTTGTTTTATTTTTCCTCACGTTAATGTACTTCCTTTTTTATTATTATTATTAATTTTTTATTATTATTGTAGGTCGCCCTTAAATTTATGCTTTAGCACGAAATTATATTCACTTATTCAATTTGAAATTTCCTACACGGAATTCCTTTCAATATAAACTTGAATTTTTACCTCAAATCTTTTAGGTCTCTTAGAACATAGGATCTTAACTACGATCGTTACAAATGATGTTCTTATTGAATGTGACATTGGTTGATAAAATATATAACATTGATTAACTTTGCAAAAATCTAAATATTTTAATTGCTTTGATAAAACTGAAATGTAAAATGAAATAAGTCGTTGACTTTGGTTTTTATTGTTATTATTGTTGTTACTACTACTATTACTATTTCTTTATAAGGAAAGAAAGGGAAAAAAAAAAGGAAGAGGTCATAGTTAGTGGATATTTTAACAAATAATAAGGTTTGGGTTTTGAGTTTTTTTTTCCTTATTGATTCAGTTCCTGATAGAATTTCCTTTGTTGCTTCTTCGAGGAGAGAGAGAAAAAAATATTTAGTTAATCGAGAACAAGAATTGTGTTTGGCATTTAATCGCAATGAAATAACAGTCTTTGCTCAGGAAATAACAAAGCAAGTAGATTCCATTTTAATGTTCATCATCGATATTTTCTCAGATTTGGGAACTGAAGTTGAAAAATACAATAAAAAGGTATTTATTTATTTATTTATTTATTTATTTATTTATTTATTTATTTAAAGCAGAAATAAAATACTCATAAAGCGAAATAAACAAGATAGTGGAATCTTGATTACTGTCGAATGTCAATTTACATTGGTTAACATTTTCGGAACTGTTAGGTTATTTTTTTTTTTCTTTTTATTAACATTATTTTTACTTAATTTGCGAAAGCTATATAAAATGGAATGAACTCATAATAGGTTATTTGTCATTTATTTGTAGCAAATGTAAAAGGAAAAAAAAAAATCTTTTGGAAATGCTAAAGGTTCATCATAATCAATTGGCTTGACCAATTTTGAATCAGACCTTTGATAATTTGCTTGTAAATGGTTGGTATCATTTCTCTTATATATAAATATATATGTTTTTTGGTTTTTTTTTTCTTCTTCTTTTTCTTCTTTTTTTTTTTTTATCGTTTTCCTTCGCTTCGATTGAGAAAGCTGTGAGAACCTCTGTGGCGGTCTCGAGTTCAACCTTTTATTAGAGCCACAATTATTGTTGGCGCCAGTATATGCGGGTGGACCATTTTCTCAGGGATAAACATAGGATGCACTTTCACGCACAAAATATTACAAGTGGCTTAATTTTTTTTTTTTTTTGCTTTGAAGCTACAATTTGATTTCAATATGGAGAGACAAAGTGTAATATTGTTTCATTCTTAAGAAATTCCTATTTAAAAAAATATTATTTATCATTGGATATGTAAACAAATTCATTTTTGTTGACGCTTTTTTGTTTATTTATTTTTCTTGTTTATTAAATTTATTTTACGAAAAAGTTTCATGTTTCTGGATGATAATAATACAGATGTGTTTTAAGTCTCGGTGTGTTTTATATGTTTAACAAAAGGTTAACCCGATATGCTACAAACATTTGAACTACATTTTTTTTTCAATACGGTAATTTTTCTGAGAAAATGATTTCAAATAAAAATAGACTGTACATATGAAGTCTCTATCCTTCGAAAAATAGCAGAAGAAAATTAATTAAAAAAAAAAACATTGATTGATTCTGAAAAAAAAAAAGACCCTGTGCTTTTTCAGTTTAGATTTCGGTTGAACTTGGTAATTAATTTTACAATTTGTTCCGAGAGATCAAAAAGAAGTAGGCTGTATTTATATTGAGACTACTTACTATCTTGCCAGTTGCGCATCTCAATAACCATAGGTCCAATAATATTTGTATTTTTAATACAACGCATTTAAAAACTAGATTTTAAAATAAAGACTAATAAAACTTGTAATCCATCCACAAATAGTGGGTAGTTTGTTTTTTTTTGTTTTTTTGTTTTTTTTCCCATTTGGGAAAAAAATTGTGAAATCTTTTCCGGAGACTATTATTCGATTTAGATTGCACCTTTAACTTATAGCGTTCTAAGCATTCCAAATAAACAAAGACACCGCTTGCTATTACTTGTCAGCCCAGAAGTTTGATGGTGTGCAGAAAAGAACCAGCTCATAGAACAGTTAAACGTAAAGAACTCGGTACCTTTAATTTGCTTATGATGATAATCCATAATTATCAAATATGATACTTAGCTCTTGCTATAGAACATGAAGATTATTTTAACGTCTTTAGTAATGGAAAAGTTACAATATAATATGAAACATTAGTATACCTATTTAATACTTCAGCGTAATACAGTTAAAAAAAACTTGTTTTACTATGTTTTTGAGATCACCTTTTTCTGGAACGTAATTGGGAATAATTTCATTTTCTATTTTTCTTTTAATTTTCAAATGCATTCTTTATTATTATTATTTCCATTTATTGATTTTTCTTACGTAAAAGGATAATATAATGGGAATGCTGTGTATGTTTTTGTGTATTCAATCCCCTCCCTTGTTTCCGTTGGCCCCTTGGTGAGGGAGTGAGCGCGTTCCTTATCTCGATTCTGAGTTACTGTTGACGTCGATGACCCACGTGATAACTGGTGGGAGTCGAACACGTCACAGCACTTCCGACACGGATTAATGAAAAGGACTCGCTAGTGACAGGTGACCTTTGGGCCAAAATACAGATTACAATTGACACAATAAATTTGCCCAAGTAGCTGCAAGCTGCTAGGAGAACACCGCTTGCTTATTTATTCAGCTCATGGACGGCAACTGCTCTTATCGTCTAATTGTTAACCTTGGCCGAAACCAGTAGCCGAGCTGCCGTCAGCAACACAAGTTATGGCCGTTTGCAAACCCCTCGTTCCCGACCCAACCGAATGTTAAGTACTCGTAATTGGGACGTTCCTTCTCAACCCCTTCCACTCTTTTTTTTTTTTTTTTTTTCTCCTTCTTCTTCCCCAACATAACAACTTACCTTCTATGTAATTTCCCACAAGAGGAAAGCTTGAGATGAAGGCCTTCGCATCACTAGAGCCTATTAACGTTGTTTAAAATCGACCATAATTCACCAAAACAAATCGTAATGATTGATTGAAATGAGTGAAACAGTTTCTACTTACTACACTTATGTTTTGTTGCTGTCACCTCGTTCTAAACACTTGAACCTGAAAAGTCATTTCTTCAATTGAACTACAGTATCACTTGATGAAAGTATTTAACAGCACCGCTAAGCTCTATTTTCTAATTACTTCTAAAACCCATTTCCTAAGCACAGTTTTGTTTATTGTTTGGGAAGAAACAGATCTTGAACATGCATAAATTGGTTGATGGAGGTGGTGGGTTCGTGTCCTGCTCTTCTTCACCCTCTCATTATAGGCGAAGCGATGCTAAATAATTGTTAACGGAGATCTGTTATTTTCTCCAGACAGGACGGGTGTGTTCCTCCCTCCCCCTCCCCTTAAATGGACGCATCCAAGGGAAGAATTTCGATAAGGAAAAAAGTCTCTGTAAAAGACGAACGGAGCGATAGGTTTTACTTCTTCAAGAAGGAGATGATTAAGTGTAAATACTTAATACTTTAGAAAAGAATTTCACATTGGAAAGATATCCTGGTTCCGAAAATTACTCCAATTTGATGTTTAGTAAAAGAGTATGAAGCCAAAACTTCCATTCTAATTTCTTCAAATGGAAATAGAATTGAAATTCGAATGAAGTTATAGATTCTATTCTTTTTGTCTCACCCACTCCATTTCTTTTTTACGATTCACTTTGTTCGAATCCACATCACTCAATAGTTATGAATGATGAAAGCAAGTAATTATGATACTGGAACATGAAGTGATTTTATTATTTAAATTTGCAACAATATCTTTTTGGTTTTAATACCGCAATATTTATAGACAACTACCAGTTGGGCAAAATAGTGGTAAATGTAAATAACAATGAAATTTATAAGTTTCTTTCATTCCTGTTTAGATTGATACCACTACTTCGTTTAATTGATGAGTGAGAAACTGGAGTGCCTTTTTGTTTTCTTATTCCTTTATTTATTCTGATGCTTCACAAAAATGCCTTCGAATTTCGAGAAAATCTGGGTCTCCGATCACTTGTAGTAAGCACTTCGTGAATTTGTAATATTCGATTGATGCGCTTACTATACTACTATCAACTATAGTATTGTCTACTTTAACAAATGTTTTCGTTCATTATGTAAAGCGGATTTTATTTTGTGATGTAATTTCGAGAAGTGATCTAATTATAGTGAATGCATTACTAACCTAAAATAATTTAGTGTTTTTATATTAGTTAGTTACAGATACAGAATTGTTTTACAGAATTCCATTTTGCTTTATTAGTATAGTTTTAAGCTAGAAATTGAACATAACATTCTTATATATAATATTACTGTTTTGGTTCTGCATTCTTGTTTCTGTCCATAGTTTTTCTTGAATTCATATGTATTGGTTTGATTTCTGAAACAAACTATGTCGGTAGGCAGTTCTGCAGAATATTCTTAAATGCCATAAATCTTCGTATTTTCAGCCAGCATTCACCTTAGCTCGCTATCTGAAAGAACTTTGGATAGTGGTCATTTCTAGATTTCATTTCTATCTCCTTCAACTACAGCTTGTGGGGTCGCTGACGCTTGTGTAAATCCGAGGAGATGTTTTGGCAGGGGTTATTACGGATATGTTCTTCCCCATATTACAAGGAAGAACACAGATATTATAGATGGTAAAGAATCAGACAAAGACAGGAAAGAAAGCAAACATCCACGCTAACGCCGGGAGTCGAACCCAGGTTCCGACGCAGCAGCCTCGTGAGAGACCGCCGCCGAGCCCACAAGACCACGCCGGAACTGCTGTTTCTAGAACTTTCAACGTTCTTCCGAATAACTGTTATCAAGATTTTTTTCATTTAAGATATATGCTTAACTTTCAACCTGAAATTGCATTTTCTCTTCTGGGCCGACTTTCTTTCAGTTATAGTTATATACAGAACGATATTAACTGATATTCGGAAGTGACTCATTTTAATTCTCTCTAAGAATATACAATTATTTTGTCCTTAAAATTTTTCACCATCTAAATCAATTGTAATTATGTATTTTCTTTTTTTAATAAATATAGGCTATATTTTATGTATAAAAATTAATATGATCTTTGCTGAAATTTAGAAGATCCACTCGAAGTATCACGCGCTTCTTTACCGTGGTCAAGTTGGCTTTCAATTAGTCTTTATATGGTGATAAAGTACCTCAGTTTCGGCAGTGGGCTTAAAGACAGTTGGGCTTACATTTGTTAAAAGTTACATATTTGATTAGAAATAGAATTTAAAAGAAATAGGAAATTCGCTGTTTATGTACTAACATTGAGATAAATTTAATAAAATGATACAATAGGCTACTTCAAATATATTGAAATGATAATTTTTTGTTTAACATTTGAAAATTTGCATAAAGCCTGTGAATTAGTTTCTTTCATTTGTAAAGTGATTAATTGAATTTGATATTGTAAATGTTGACCTAAAAGGCAATGCCTTTTGATAAAAAAAATCAGACTTCTTCTGATAGTTAAAATATCGTTCCCATCTTCTCAAATGGGGATGGTGATCACAGGAGGTGAAGGATCGTGTTCAGTATTGCTACTAAAGGGTAGAGATTTGTTCGAATATCTGTAACTTCTTTTAATATGCATCGGAAAGGGAGAAATTTAAAGCCAAACAGTTTTTTAGAATCCAATTTCATGTCCTTCTGTCTGTTACGTTACTATAACGTTTACGTTGCCTTTCTACTACTTCTTGTACTCCTTATAAATCCATTACGTAAGGAACTTAAGGGCAGAAAATCGCCAAAATAGGTTGCTATTAAAACACAACAATCAGGATTAATTTAAGAACTATGTCTTACAAACTTAGTGGTAGATACATTTTATTGAATATGATCAATGATATTGATTTTGGTAGAAACGGGCCTATTTGTAGAGAATATATTCCTTAAACTGCGGGTATTGAAGTTAACACGACAACCGTATCACGTAAAATTGAATTAAATCTATGGATATCTATTAATGCTGTTGAGCGAGGGCGTAAAAATAATTTTAAGTGTTATTTTTAGAAACTGAATAAATCTTTATCAGCTTTAGAAAAAAATATAAAGGCTTGAATAATTTTAGTGAATAAAAGGATTTGCGACCTGTTATCGTGATAATTCAAGAAGTTTTTATTAGGTCATATTGGAGAAAGTTGAATTTATCATGTCAGCCGAACAACAAAAATATACTAGGCTATCAAATAAATTTCAGGCTACAGTTTAATTCTTCTGTATATAAGATTGTGCTTTACTTGAAATTGGTGTAGATATTAGGCTTTTGTTAAAGAACAAAAAAAATGTTCTGAATATTTAAATTATTTTATAGTTTTAATGTTTATCTTCTCCCAGGAACAAAAAGAAACTAATGATTTTAGACTGCAATAATGGTTTCGTAGAAAAATGGAATGAAATATTGGTTATTATCTATAGGAAGAATATTTCCGGATTTTTTTTTTTTTAATAACTTTGTCACGTTGCTTGCATAAGAAATGTCTTTCTTTATGAGGAAGAAACTTGTACTTATCTACAAAATTAAAACGGAATATTACAGGAAACAAGAAAAACTTAAAGTCGACTTCCCTAATGTTTCTTAAAATTTCTTTTTATTACTTTTTTAAGTCGCGAAAACGACAAAAACGAAAAGCCTACGTTTATTTTCAAATTATAATAATATATAAAAATAAATTTAAACAAGTTTTCCATATCTGAAAAAACTTACTTGCTCTTAAGTTGTCTAAATTGGATTAATTTTTAATTGTATCATATCAATCGGAAATTAATGGATTAGCTAAAAGGATTACTAGTTATTGTTTCAATGGGAATTGTTTTTGTCTCGTTCTGATGCTAATTTCCCACAAAGACTTGATAATATTTCAAATGTAAAAGTCAGATCGTCTGAAGTCCTTAAATATGTGTACCAAGTTTCAAGAAGATCTACCCAGCTGTTAGCAGTTCAAAAGGAACACCCACACTGACTGATTTAATGATTCTCACTTCCCGACGAAAATAGGTTAAACAACTCATTATTAAAACAAACCACTTTATTTTCATGATAAAATGATTTTTTTAAAAAAGATTAAGATTTTGTTTTTCATTTGGGTATTTATTTAAAAAAAAATTTTTTAGCTTGTGTAATATGTCATGAAGAAGATGAGAGCCGAGGGTTGTACAAGCGCCAATTACTGTTTTTTATTTTATTTGCAAATTAGTGTTAGTATTTCGATGATTTCCACTTGAACAATCTTTTCTGAATAATAACGGAACAAATTATTCTGTTTGATAGTTCAACAGAAAATATTAAAGAAAGTTTAGCAACGACAACAATTGGGGAAAAAAATTCCTAGAAACTCGAATAATAAAAAAAAGCTTAATAAATCAGATAAGTCTTACTAATTAGAATGACGGTGATTAGAGAAACTAGTATTATTATATAAACTGCTTTGTTGATGTGAAACTTAGGAGACATTTTAATATCATGCGAATTCAGAAGTTGTATCTTCTCACTTTTCAGCGCAATGGGCATTAGATAAATTCTTAGATAAATGCCCATTGAGTTTTTTTTTTTAATGCCAATGATCTTTTATCTATGATCTTTTTTTTTAACGCTTTTTGAATGTCGGGGGTCAGCAGGGGGGGGGGGGAGCATTAATTTACATTTTATATGCCTGGAGTTCAGATTCATGTCGTGAGGGAAATCAGAATTCATTTTAAGTGTTTTAAATAAAAGTCAGAAGTTGAATGTATATTTATTGAATACAATTTGACTTTACAATTTTTGCTTGTCAGGGGTAAAAAATGTTACAACAGCACCGGAAATGCTGTAGCATGTGTAATATATTATGAAGAAGATGAAGACCAAGGGTTGTACAACCGCCGAGTACTATTTTTATTATTATTATATTTGTGAATTAGTATTAGGAATTCGATGGTTTCCTCTCTAACAATTTGTTAATACCTGGCAGAATTTGCTTAAACAATCCTTTCAATAAATTAATCAAATGTTTTTTTTAAATTTTGTTCTTGATCGCATTTTATTTTTGTCGTTTATTAGAATATATCTTTTTTTTATTCTCCCGAAATTTTATATAGTATGAAATAACCAAATAATAATAAGAGGCTATGCACAATTATCTAAAACTGACATTTAAAACAGCAACAATAATAACTTTTGTGATGATAATAAATTTCGTGAGAAATAAAAAAACAGAAATAGCGATGGTAGCGCCACTATTTTTCATAGAAAATGTCTCAGGAGTTGGAAAAATAAAGGGTTTTCGAATTAATATTTTATTTATTTATTTATTTATTTGTTTATTTATTTTATAAAATATATACATTTTTATTAATTTATTTTAAGTAATATACATAGACATATAAAGAAAAAAGTTAATCAATTACAATAGAAGTTCTCCTGCTTATAGAACTTACTGCAAAGAAACTGAAGCTCTAATATAATCTTTTATTTTATTAATTTTTTTTTCAATTAATTTAGATAATATTAAAGAAATGGTCTTCCCATTTAAAGATGGAAACTTAACGATTACTAGCATGGGAAAAAGTCGTTTTTAATTTAAAACTATTTATTTGTACTTTGGAAAAATTAAGGTGCTGTGAAAAATTTCTAACAAAACAAAATGGAAAACCCAGAGCAGCACCAGAATAAATAAATTGCCTTTCTGATTCGATTATCGGGAAGGAATCGGGAACGGCCGTTTCGTCCTACAGGGGACTCTATCAGCCGACCTCCGCCTTCCCCGATAAAAGACTCAGAAAGGCAAGATCTTATATGAAGGCACCGTCACACCTGGCAGTGACCCCCAAAGAACAAAAAACAATAGGAAAAGGTCTTAGTTTTGCAAAGTAAGCACAATATTTATTGTTGTTTTTTGTTCTTTGGTGGTCACTGCCAGGTGTGACGGTAGCTTTCATATAAGATCTTGCCTTTCTGAGTTTTTTGTCGGGGAAGGCGGAGATCGGGCTGATGAGTCCCCTGTAGGACGAAACGGCCGTTCCCGATTCCTTCTCAATAATCGAATCAGAAAGGGTTTATTCTGGGTTTTTCATTTTGTTTTATTTAGTTGTACTGTTGTAGGATTTTTAAATGGTATACTGTCTGTCTGTTAGTGAATTCTTTAATCTACATAGCAAATTAATATCTAGTAGCTAAATGAGAATTGGTAAGAAATGTTTCCTATTTGCTATTTTTCTTAGATTATAGAATGAATTTATTTATTGTTATATATTATGAATTCATTAATATTTCTTGTAAATCCTGTGGTAGAATAAAAATACATATAAAGGCTGTTTTTATACTCGCCTTGTAGGTAAATCACGTGGGTCATCAACCACAGGGTAGTTCTTACAGGTTTGGTCTAAATTAGCCCTTAATATGCATCGGACAGAAAAAAGGATTAGAATAAAAACGTTACCTAAAATACAATTTTAAGTCGAAATACGTACGTATGTGCTTTTGACCTTGGATCAAAATAACTCCGAAACAATGTATCCTAGAAAGCTGAAATTTTAGCTGTAGCTGTGGGTTGTACTAGGAAGATATCTGTTGATTTTGGTACAAATTGGACCAAATCGGTAAGAAATAATTAACTATCGGTCTTGGCCAAAATGTGTCAGATGCATTCTGTATGAAAAACGTTCTTTTTTATACGATCTTACAATGAGGGTATTCAAAAGTTGCCATGCCAACTATATGTTTTTTGTTTTTTTTTTTCAATTTAATTTTTTATATTGAAATACACGAAGGTTAGGGCGAAGCCTAGTTTTCTAAGTCTCACTTACATTTTTCCATTGTCATTTTAATGGCTAATTAACAGTTTAGAATGGTTAATGTCGTAATAAGTGCATGCTTACTGAATAACGGTACTTGGAAGCAATTGTTGTGACATTTATTTACTGTTTTTCAGGAACAGCTAGAGAGACGTAAAACCTTGTGAAACTTATATATGGTATGTAAAGATTTTATGATAAGTTATTGTAAAATTTACTTGTAGAGCCACATTGCTTTCAAATGATGCTCATCATCCCTCACTATACGTCTTAAGTAACATATAAGGGATGTTAGAGAAATTCCCACTTGAGAGTCAGATGCAGTGGTTTACGCAAATATGGAGGATTCAGAGTTCCTAATCCATTTCCCCTTTTGAATCAATATAATTATTAAAACAAAAATATGTAAATTATTCACTGTTACTATTTCTAAAAAAATTACATAGTTTTTTTAAGTACGAATAGTAAGTTATAGTAGGAATATAAAAAATTTTGGGGCAGTAACACTTTTCATCATATCCTGGCTATTTCACTGACGTTTTTCACGCAAACTATGAAAGGGATTTCATTCACCAAAGTAACCAAAGCTGAAGATCTTGTTCGATTAAAGGTAGATGATAAATAGTATCAGAAATTGTATCGTTTATATAAGAAATATGTTTTTTTCTTGTTATGCTATCTTCAGAGATGTCAGTTCGAAGAGGTATTAATATGTTTGTGAACTTTTTACGGAATGAATGAGCTCTTCATGAAGTACTTAAAAGAACATATCCTTTTTAGATAGCTTTCAGGAAATAATTTGAAGTTTGTTTTTATACATTCTCGACATCGAAATATTTTTAAGTCTACTACTTTATATATTAAGAAATACTTGTTTTTAAAACAAATTGAAATTACTTTAGAAGAAAGGAAAAATGCTTCAATCGTAAGAATTTTTTTTTTTTTTTTTTTAATGTTAAATATTTATTTTCGTTAAAAAGAAAAAAAAGAACATGATTATAGCGGTTTTGTGTTACTTATCCTGAAAATAATAGTTTCGGAAAGATTACGTCACATAACGATAAAGTTTAGTATTGTGCATTTGGCATTAGTTTGGTCCCTTTACGGTAGACTTAGATTTAGATTTTAAGTTAAAAGTTAAGTTATAATCTATACGAGAGAGCAAGCCAAATGATAAATTGATACATTATAATAAATGCATTTGTTTGAAAATAATTTGTGTTTTTCACTTTAAGAACTATGCTATTAATAATTAAAAGATACGTATTGTATTTGTTTTAATTTATTTTTATGGCAACTCTGGTCCTGTTTTGGTACACACCTTTGAGAGACCATTTGATGTACTTTTTAACAAGTGGATTCCAATCTTTATATAGCTTAGGGCCTCACCAAATCTAAATCCGACACTGCTTATTATTCATGATGGGCTAAATTGGAAAACTTTATCTTCAGATGCTGTTCCAAATTTTCATTAGAAATGTCTGTCTATCTAATGTTTTTTTTTTGTTTGTTTTTTTATACTTGTGGTTAAAAGAAATATTGATTTTGACGATAAAAGAATGAATTTATTTTAAATAATAATTTAAGAACATTTTGAAATATTTTTGTCCAAACTCTAATCAGTATCGTTTACTGTTTTTCCTCTTAAAAAAAATGACAAATTGCCTTTGAATTCTTAGAAAAAAATAGAAAAATAATTTTCTGTTTTTATATCTACGGTTATAAATAAAAATTATAATATTTGTTTTTATTTTTTTGAAATGAAGTAACTTTTTTTGTAGTCATATTTCTTGAAAATTAGAATTTATTTTGTATTTAATTTTTTTTAATGAAATTACAATTCGTTTCGTATTTTAATTCGTTCATTATAACTCACTGAGCGAATTTACTTCAAAATTTTTAAATTTTATGGATTGTTTATCTCCTACAACATACAATAGTCCAGCTGAATGCAGATTTTCGTTAACTCTCCCGTTTCCTTTCTGCGCGAGAATGAGTAAAACAGCACTAAGCAAGATAGCAATGTCAGAGTGAGTAGATTTAAATTTGGAAGTAGCAGAAAAAACTTGTCAGTTTGTAATGTATCATTAAAATTTTCACTACTTTGGTCTCTTAAATAGATACCTTAAGAACATTTCAAAACAATTTAACTCTTTGATTCATTAAACTTCTTGTAAATTAAGCTTGAACTTGATGAGCAAAAATAATCAAATGTATCTCATCCGTTTAAATATCGCAATATTTTGTTGTCATTTTATCTAGGTTATGAAAACGAAACATTTTTGCAACTGTACGTATAACATTTTGTACGTGACTTATTCGGTCTTGAATTCTCCGTATTTCCACAGCACTGCTTGCTTGTCTTTGGATCTGGTGTGATTGGATCGCATTGATTGAATTACTAATTGATCAACAAACATTATTTAGTTTAGATTAGAATACTAGTCGAATATCCTTCAGGAAGTAAACCTGAAAAATATAGAAGGCTTCTTACATAAGTTTAAAGCAGGAAAATAGTTGGCACATTAAAATTCCATTCAGTTTGTGAATAAATGAAAAGGATGACAATCGGATCTAATTGTTTACATTTCAGCAAGTTTTTAAAATAATTATAAGCGAAACAAACTGCTACAAAATGTATAAGGATAATGAGTTGCGTTGATATTGAAAAAGAAGCCAGAAAGATATTATCACCCTATGGTTCAAAGAATCAGGAGGACCAGTCAGGCTGATCGAAAAAATAGATAGATCCAATTATGCGCTACTTATGAAAATTGTGATTTGTTTGAGCGAAATCTAATTTATCTTAAATGAAATGTGTTTTAATAACAGGTAAGAAAACGATCTACATCAGTAAATATTGTTAATATTTGCTTAATTTCAAGTGAAAAAAAAAAAAAGAAGAAGAAAAAGATGCTGATGATCTAAATAATTTCAATTAAGGATCGTCATTTTGTCACTTGTTTCGGGTATCAAGGCACACCTTTGTATTACTAATATCAGTGTTTATATAAGGTATTACATCATTACTATCGTAAACAAATTATTTACGACTTTTTTAATAACGTCTTTTTTAAATAGTTAAGAGGCTTTATCTAAATGGAGTAGCTATCTCAAAGATTGGTAAAGAATTATAGTTATAATAAATAATAAAAATCTTCTGCGATCAAATATATATATTTTGAACATTTGCTGACAATTTATAAAGCAACGTTAACAATATAGTAGTAAGTAAAATAGTATATTTTCTTAATTATTATCTTAATCCCATTACGTTATGTAATTTAAGTACCCATCTTTCCTAAATAGAATGTTTGAAAAATTATTTTGAATCAGTAATTCTCTAATTATATTTCCTCTGCAGATCGATCAAAACATGAGAATGAATAATAGCTGAAATGTATTTTTCTTTTTATAGTTTAGTTGCCACTTATTCTAATAAATATATAGATATTAAATTAAATAAGCAACATTTCAGTGTTTTTAATGCATTTTTTGATTATATCTTATTTACAGTTGCTGATCAAGGATATTTAAAATGCTGCAAGAGATACTATTAGTAGAGACGAATGAGAGTTATTAGTTAAATGGAATGCGATTGCATCTTAAAGTCTTTGTAATGAACTTAGAACTAAAATTTAGGAAAAGTGCACATAGAACCTTTTGGCTTGGGATTTTTTTTTTTTTTTCATTTTTTTTTGTAAAGCCTGTATCTAATAATCCTGCAATATTAAATCCCCATTATTCATTCGTAATAAAACTGAATATGTTAAATCTATAGATTCATATCAAAAATCAAGAAAACAAGCGCCCTAATCTTCCATGCCTTAAAGAACTGTTTTATTACTTTATAAGAAGGCGTGTATGGGTATTTATGTGTATTCTAAGTTTGTGGACAATGCTTTAGTCGTAAAGTTCAAATTTTACATACTAAACAAATTGTTGATTTATTGAAAATTAATGAAGTAATTTTGCCTTTATTTACATTTAAAAAATGGTCTCACATTTCTGGAAGCATTGTTGCATGGTAACAATGTTCATACAGTGAACATTCTTTCCGTTCGATAACTGTTAAATAGATTTACAGTTTTATCCTTCTAAAGAAAACAATTCGAATATTAAATTCGCGCCATCTATTTCCTATTTATCCATCTTTGTCATCTTCTTTTAATGACATTAAGTTATTTAAAATTATTCTAATATTAAGAAATAATTTGAAATGTATAATTATTTTTTAAAATAAATAAGATTATTCATTAATATGTATAGAGAAACAATCAATCAAATAAGTTTTTTACTAATTGTGCCACTTATTAAAATGTAAGAGATAACTTTCGAACTGTTCGAAATATTTTAACACATTAATCTCCCAAAATCATAAGTTTCAATGATGGTTGCATCGCTAATCCAAATTTGAGCATTGTTAAGAAAATAAATGGTTAACATAAAAAGTCAACTATTCTATTAATAATTTCCAAAGTTTGTTTAACCCGAAAGATTTCTGAGATGATAAGAGCTAGAAACATACAATTTTGCTTAAATTTCTTTCACTCCGCAGAAGATTAAAGGTTATGTGTGAACCTCCTGGGAATAATTGACCCGTGTGGAAAGATATTGACGTTGTGCCAAGTACAGACATTGATATAGACAAGATGATACAAACACGTTTATAAAAGATGTTAACACAAATGAGTGAAGTATTTGTGCCAATATCTTATCATTTTAAAAATGCTACGTGATTCCTATTAATTCTCAGTTTGCCCTGAATTATTTCTTTAGCTATTTCAAGACTGATGTAGTTGCAAAAAGAGGCACATAGAAAAATCTGAACTATGTAAATATTCTAATTCTGTATTAAAACTCATTTCATAGCAAAAATAGTTTCTTGAAGAAAAAAAAAATTCAGTACATTATCGGATTGTAAATTGTGTGTAAATTCATTTTTAAGAATTGCTCTTAATTTTTATTATTAATAAATATGTAAGGTTGTTTTTTTCAATTTTAATCTGGTTTAATAGCATTAATTTTCATCGAAGTTGGTTCAATCTCTGTTTTAATGGGTCTTGTAGTACTATTTATTTATTTATGTATTTATTTATTTATGTATTTATATATTTATTTATTTATTTATGTATTTATTTATTTATTTATTTCTGATAGAAATAAACTCAAAAAGTTTATATTGCATTGTGTCTTATTTTTCTTTTCGTTCGACTCTTGGACATTCTCTGAAAATGTCCAGCTCAAATCATTATTAAGAACCCTAAGCGTATCATGAAAGCTTCATTTTATTTCAGCTGTTCTTTTTCATATGATTAAAAAGTATCATCCGCGTTTCCTCTCAATATGATATTAAAAAGTGGATTTTTTTTTTAAACCACTCTGTAATAAGTTTTTGAAGTCTATAGTGGTCATTTTATGTAGTTTCGATTTAGTTCGGAATTTTGATTTTACGATTTAAATAGAGAGGAGAAAGCAAGCCCAAAGAATCGGAATTGAAATTCAAAACTAAATCGCAACTGTTAGCCTGCGAGAACCAAACTATCCAACAGATAGGAGCGCAATCACTTCGATTATGAAATGGCCCTAACGCCATTGGCTTTGACTTGTTTGCATTCCGCTCTCCCCTTTCCGATTTCCGAGTGATAAAATAATGTAAAGCTGATCGACAACGGATATTCACTTTGTTAGCTGATACTCAGTGTACAATTTTATGTTAACCCATTGTTTAGAAATTATGAAAAAGATCGTTTTATTTTGTTTGTTTTTTTCCAAAAAAAAGTTTTGTTTTTTTTTTTTTTTTTTTTTTTCCCCGTTGTTAAATTCTTAAAGGGAATGGGTATCACAAATTCCCAATCGTTTTAATATTTCTTTCTTGAAACTAGTTTATGAATCATCGATTCTGTTTTTCACAGTTTTCTTTGTGGATTCAGGCATCAAAAAGGTTTATCGCATTCACTTTGATGAAATCGGTTTTGAATTGTCAAACGTTGACTTGACAGAGGAAGTAACATCGTAAGCGATCGTTGCAACTGAACAAATCGACTGCATGAATGAATCGCACACTGGGCTTAAAGAGATCATGTATAGAAAAACCTTTCGAAACATTAGGGAAAGTATTATCAGCGAATAACAAAGAGTGGAAACTCTTTAACAGTCTGAATTTTATTTGAGAAGATTTTTTTTTTTTTTTTCCGTTATTCACAAATTGAAATCAAGCATGTTTTTAGCTTTTCCATTTGTGAATATTTTGATTAAAAATTAAAAATAAATATAGATAGAAAGCTAACTCAGCGTTATCTTTTCCAAATGCTAATTCACTTTATTTGTTTTTATTTTTAAAAGGAAGAAGAGTGTTGTTTGTTGTATTCTTTATCAAACAATATTCGTTAAATCATGGCGATTTTGTAGATTTATTAACGGTTTGTTTTCTTATTTTCTATGCCTTAGAAATGAAAGGCGACAAAACAGAATATATTGATCCAAAGATAGATTACATCTCTTAGATGTACCACAGATGTGCTTGAATTTGTTAGATTGCAAATAAATGAAATAAATTATAAATCCTTTTCTTTCTGGGGATTGCTCATCTTTGAATTATTGGGTAATTATAATGAGCAATTGAGTTAATAATTACAATGAAGCATTGAGAGATATCGTGTTTTTCGTTTGACTTAATAGCCGCTGATACGAAAGGAGAAAAAATATAGGACTTTTTTAAGAATGCCAAATAAATATCTCGATTTTCTACTGTTATTTGTATTTATTATCAGATGTTTGTATTACTTTTGTATTTTTGTTCGTGTCATTTTAAAATTATCAAATAAACCCTATCCAATCGGCAAATCTTGTCAGGCATTAAAGAGACCTGCAACTTGGTTGCCTGATGCATTTATGTTATCATTCTATTGTTTCATTATGTAATTTAATAATGTTGTGGTGTTGATGAAACCAATTCAATACAAAAAAAAAAAAAAAAAGACTTTATCTGGAAAAAAGAAATCGTATACAATTGGCTGATGCATTCAGTAGTTCCGTAAATTTGTTAAATGCGAAAATAGTCAGACAACAGAAACGAATAATACTTATCGATTCTCAGAAAACACTCAAGAGGAATTAATACTTGTATAAATTTGGTAGTTTAACACAATGGAATCAGATGGCTTCAGAATATACAAGGGCAAACCGGGGCACAAGGTCTCAAATGGAAGATTACCAATTTTAGGGACAGCTTTCGTGGTCAAGAAGACTTTAGCCAGCTCAATCGCAAACTTTAGCTCACCATCCGAAAGGATCTCATTCCTAACTTTCAGATGCGGAAATAAAACCTACACGATCATCAATGCCCATGCCCCTATAAATCAAGACAACAAAAGGAACAAAGAGAAGGTAGAAAACTTCTGGGAAACACTGGAAGATGAAACATCAAAGATTCCCCGCAGAAATGTTAAGATCTTGGTTGGGGATTTTAATGCACAGATAGGAAAAGAGAGGAAATACAGAATGACTGTAGGAGATTATCCAGCCCATAAGAGGACAAACAGAAACGGTGAGAGACTAATAGCATTTTGCAGACAATTTAATCTAAAACTTATGTCTACACATTTCAGAGCCCTGCCAAAGAAGAAGAAGACGTGGCTATCCCCCAATCCAATGTTAGGAGAATTTCAGATAGATCATGTTGCAATAACAACTACCAATAGAAGTGAAATTCTGAACGTAAAAGTGAGGAAAAGTACGAACATCAACACAGACCACTATCTTTTGGAAATTAAAACGAAATTTCAGCCGAATAGACTCCGTAACAAAGCTGGAAGCAGAAGAAGGATCGACATAGAAAGTCTCAAACGAAATGAAAATACATATCGAGAAAGCTTATCAAAGTGTAATATGAACAACTGGGAAGAAATTAAGGAATCTTTAACAAAAACAGCCGAAAACTTGCAGGAACCGAAAAAGAAACGGAGGCACAGATGGTGGAACGAAAGGTGTGACGACACCCTCAACGATAGACTAAGGGCCTGGAAAAGGTGGTATTCCAACCGAACAGAGGAAACATGGAATGACTTCAGTCAACAAAGGAAAATTACTGCAAAGATCATCAGAGGAGAAAAAAGAAAGTATGATAAAAGCCGACTGGAAAATTTGGAAGAAAATTTCAAAAGAAATAACACTAGAATATTCTATAAAACATTTAAGGAAGAATTACAACAGTACCAGCCTCCAAGTCTCTCTTTTAAAAGACAGGACGGTACCCTTGCATTAGGTAACAAAGAGAACTGCCAACTTTTAGCGGAATATTTTGATACCCTTCTAAACTGCGAAGCACCTTCTGAAAGACTGGACTTCAAGAAGCCATCCGACATAAACTCACTGTCAAAACCACCAAGCCTCATTGAGATAAAAAGTATTATTAAAGAACTGAAAAATAATAAAGCACCAGGAGAGGATGGTATTGTTGCAGAAATGTGGAAGTTCGGAGGAGATAGGGCAGTAGAAAGCCTACATCACCTGATTTGTGATGTCTGGGAAAAAGAAACAATACCAGGTGATTGGAAATGTGCTCTGATACATCCGCTCCACAAGAAAGGTGACCGCACAGACCCTAACAACTACCGAGGAATTTCACTGTTACCTGTTTCTTACAAAATACTCTCCAAGGCCTTACTTAACATAGTGGAAAAACAGGTGGATCATCAGATTGGAGAATATCAGGGAGGCTTCAGAAAGGGAAGATCCTGTGTGGAACAAATTTTCTGTCTCAAAAGCATCCTGAGAATAAGAGCGTTGAGGGGTAAGAACACAGTGATTTCGTTTGTCGACTTCAAAAAAGCATATGACTCGATAGACCGCCAGACGCTCATCAATGTCTTGGAAGAATTCGGCGTGGATAAAAAAACAAGATCTATCATCAGACAAACATTAATAGATACTGTCTCTAAAGTTAAATTTCAGGAGGAAATTTCAGAGCCCTTTCAGATTAAGACAGGAGTTAGACAGGGGGATGGACTTTCACCAATTCTGTTTAATATCGTTTAATATCGTTCTGGAAAAAATTATGAGAACGTGGAAGAATGCCATGGCGGAAAGCGGAATTGAAGGAATCTGTTTAGGTGCGAAGAAGAAGGGTTTAAAAGTTGAGTGTCTAGCATTCGCTGATGATTTGGCGTTGTTAACAGATAACAGGGAAAATGCCAAGATAATGCTTGAAAAACTGCACGAGATCGCAGAAAAAAACAGGACTCAAGATCTCATATGAGAAAACTGAATACATGGAATACAAACATAACAGAGAAACGCACCTGAATACAAGATATGGAAAGGTTAAAAGAACTGACAAATTTAAGTATCTAGGAGAATGGATCCAGCCAAATGGTCTTGATAAAGAGGCAATCAAAGGACGCATCAGTAAGTTGGAACTGGCATACAGGTTAGTGCAAAATATATATAACAAAAAAGCTCTCTCCTACAACGCAAAATTCAGACACTATACCACGGTTGTCAAGCCGGAAGGGATCTACAGTTCAGAATGCCTAATTTTAAACAAAAAAGGGGAAATAGAGGAACTTGAAAAGAGAGAAAGAAAAATTTTAAGGAAGATACTCGGACCGGAAAAAAGAGAGGATGGTACATGGAGGAAGAGGAAAAATATGGATTTATACAAACGGGTGGAAAAGATTACAGACACGATACGTAAGAGAAGACTGATATTTTATGGTCACCTCGTAAGAATGAGCGAATCTAGATTGACTAAGAAGATCTTCAGCTATATCACCAACTTAAAGTCGACGACTAAATGGGTTGAGGAAACTAGAAGAGACATGCAACAAGTTGGGATTAATTCAGAAGAGATCTGGAATAGAAAAGTGTTTAGAATGAGAGTTAATGGATTCAGGGGGTTCCAGGGTAAAGAAACTACGAGGACCAAGGTAATCTGGTCAGATGATAGAAGGCGGAAGCAGAGTGAGAGAATGAAGAAATACTGGGAGGAGAGGAAAAGACTATTCATCTAGTCAATTGTTTCCCGCGGTCCATAGTAGGCCAAACTCGGAAGAAGAAGAAGAAATTTGGTAGTTACAAGGAGACAACATACCCTCTATATCACGGATTTTGATGCCCTTTTGGGAGATGAAAGTATTCTTGGAGTACTTCATATATATATATGTTTTGGGAGCCAACCCTGCACGGATTTCGAGATATTTGATGTTGTTTTCGTTGGATTTCCTGTAATAACTTAAATATTGAAAATGCGATAGCTCCGTTATTATTGTCGGCGATAGGACATATAACAATGCGTTGGCGTTCTGGGATCGAATCCGCTATATGCTTTTTTTTTCTTTCCGTCGTGGATTTTTTTTTTTTCCTTACGTTAATATGATTTTTTTATTATTATTATTTGTCCCTTCTGGCTTACAGTAGTAATATGACTAGAAATTTTAAATATTATCCCATTTAATTAGAAGATAAAGTAAAATGTGACTTTATTATGTAAATGACCAAATATTTTTTCCTTCTTCTTTTGCTTCCATCTTTCTTTTTTGTCCTTCATTCTTTGTTTTTCTTACTCATTATGTTATTGCATTTTTGTTTGATACTTACATTAAAAAAAATTAAAGGGCTTATCATGTATATATTCTACTTGTATTTTTTTCTGGATTATATTAATAATATAAATAATAAAAAAAATAAATTAACATAACAAAACAGGAAACCAAAGGACGAAAAAATAAAAAGAAAGAAGAAATTAAATGATAATTGATCATTTATATGAATAACAGTCATAAAAATAAAATATCATTTTACGTTATAGTCTAATAAAGGGGATAATATTTAAAATTTCTAGTCACATTACAACTGTAAGCTAGAAAGAACAAAAATGTTAAAATAAAGTATATTAACGTAAGGAAAAAGAAAACCAAAATCAAAGTAGAGAAAGAAGAAAAAAAAATCAATGATGAAGAATGAAAAAAAAAGAAGAAGTGGATTCGATCATAGGATATCAAACACAAACATTATCAAATAAGCTATCACCGACAAAAATAAAGGAGCTACCGCATTTCTAACATTTAAGCTATTACAGGAAATCCAATGAAAACAATGTCTAATACTGTAATTCGAAATCCGTGGTGGGTAGGCCTCCAAACCTATATACAGGGTGCTTCGAAATTCCTATTACAAACTCCCAGGGCTTGAAGAGGGGACAGTTTTGAATAGGAATCCATGTCCGGAAACGCTCCGCGCCAGAAGCAAAACAAAATCAAACCAAGTATTTATAAAACATATCAATAAATATTCTTGCTTCTGCTCAAAGTATTAATGAGGGGAATGCCAATTCCAATAAAAAAGAAATGTTTCCAGTTTTCCTGTACGGAAAGGAGGTTTTATCCTATGTCATGTCATGTCATGTGAAGTCATGAAACAGGTGTCATTTTTGTTTTGAAGTTCCAGTTGTATGTTCGGCATTGTATCCTGGTCCACTAAAAGAGCTGCTCGATGTGGCGACCACCAACTTCGTTGCAAACATTGTATCTGCGAAACATTTTCTGGCACACTCGCTCAACAATACCTGATATGTGTTGAATCTTTTGTGCCGTGGCCAGAATTCCTCCAAACAGGGGTCTCCAGTGGATTTAAATCCGGCGATCGTGGAGGCCAAGCAATTGGGTCACCGCGACCTATCCATTTCCCCCCGAATGGTTGGTCGAGATAATCTTGGACGGTAAATATAAATTGATTTTGGTTTGCTTGTGGCGCGGTTCGTATTGAAAACATTATCTGCTCGGTCCCCTCTACAAGCCCTGAAAATTTGTAATATGAATTTCGATACACACTGTATATTTTTGAAGTGTGTATACTTTTCATCTCCCGCAAGGACATCAAAATCCATTATTTATAGCGTATGTCATCTCTTTGTTAGTATATCGTAAATAATTTCGAATATAAAGATCTTCCATTTAGTTTCCAGGCAATGTTGTCCACCCAACACTGGCAACAAACATTCACATCACAGACAATGTGACGTAATTACATCGTGAAGTCAACTTGTGTATGTGTTTTTTTATTATTTTTATTATTATTAAAAGGTTTCAAACCTTGGGTTTCCCCAGCAAAGACAAAATGGCGGATCAAGAACGAAAGCACATATTGCCAAGTGTAAAAAAAAAAATGTGGAAGAATGGTTAGGGATGTGTGGTAGTGTCCATAAATTTCCTAACTATACGTGTTGTGTTGAGTACCACAGACTTCTGGAGTGTGCAAAAGTGTTTTTGTGAAGTCATAGTATGCTGAGGCTGTGGTGCAATGTGTGAGGCACCAGACCAGTGGCGGACAGGACGATGGGTACAACGGCCCTGCCTCTACTGCTTCTGGAGCTCGTGTGCTAGGTCGGTGTATTTACTGATCTTGTCTGTGTGAGTTTTCTGCATGTTCTTGCTGATAGGCACTGCAATATCAACGAGCTAGGTCTGTTCGTTGACCTTATCAAGAAGTGTGATGTCAGGTCTGTTGTGATGTATGGTTTTGTCTGTGTGAATTGGGCGGTCCCAGTACAGCTTATGTGAGGATGACTCTAATACGCTTTATGTTATGTACTTGTAGTACGGGACCTTGTTCTTAATAAGTGAGTGCTATCTGTTGATGAACGATCGACGCTACCTGATTGTGTAGTCTGTTTGGGAGAGAAGGGGACAGCCTGATATTATGCGGTCGATCGTCTCATGCGTAGTGTGGCATTTCCTGCATCTGTCATAATGTGAGTTTGCGTCATGTAGGATGTGTTTCTTGTAGTTGCGTGTGGGGATGACTTGGTCCTGTATCGCGATCATGAACCCTTCGGTCTCCCCAAACAGCTCACCACTCATCAGCCATCTGTTCGACGCTTCTATGTCGACATGAGGCTGGCTGAGTTCTTGGCGATGTCTGCTATGGAGTTCCTTACGAGCCCATGATTCACGCAGCTGCTGTATGTCGATATCGGGGGTGGTGAGTGTTGAAGAAAGGTTTTCGAGGTCCAGGGGCATGAGGTGTGTGTCAGCCTTGACAATGGCTAAATGGAGTGAGGAGTGTTGTACTCATTGGTGGAAGTGTTCCCTAAGTGTGTGTACTTGTTTTTCGAGTAGGGTGATGAGGTTGATGAGTCCTCGGCCTCCCTCCTTGCGGGGAAGAGTCCTCTGGCGGACTTGGGAGGGTGCATATTGTGTTTCGTGAATACAGTGCGTGTTGTGCGTTGTAATGCTTCGAATTCGGTGTTTGTCCATGGAATTATGCCGAAGGAATATGTTAGTGTGGGGACGGCAAAAGTGTTGATGGCTTTAATTTTATTTCTGGCGTTGAGTTGTGTTTTGAGGATGTTGTGAATGCGACCACGGTATGTGTTCTCGAGTGCGTTTTTGATGTTTGCATTGTCAATGACGCGCGCTTGCTGGAAGCCCAGGTATTATTATTATTATTATTATTATTATTATTATTATATAATATTTATTACAAAATTATTTCGCTCTTCAAAGAACGTTCGCAAGCAAACCAAGGAAATAAAACATCACTTCACCAAATGTACTGGATATCCGGCCATATTTTCAGTAGCCGCGAATTACATGGAATTACATAATGCCAAGCATTTGGTCTTTGATGAGAATAATAGTAAAATAACTAACTAAAATAATTTACTTTTTATTTTTTCATTTTTACTTCGAGCGGGTTCCTCCGTGTTTAATGTACTACATCTATTCTGGAAGTAATTTATATAAACATAAAATTTCAACTCAGAATATATTTGGAAATTTCAATAGAAAATGAAAATAAAGAGCTCTGCACTGAAATTTACTATTTATTATTTAAAGAGATCTCATAAAATAAAAGAATTTTAAATACTCGTTTTAGGCTTATTATTGCTTATTTAAATTATTTTATCTCCTAATATTTGAATCATTTTGTTAGGACTGTAGCAAAATTTCTAATTTGAAAAAGAAAAAAAAAATTCAACTATTTGATAATTCGCTAATTTTGCTTTATTTAATTGAGGTCTGCTTTAAATTTTCTGACAATTTATTCGACACATTTTTCAACGTGAGATTTGTGGTTTATAGTTGATTTCTATGACATGAGTACGGCAATTGTTGCACGTTGAACACTTGAACGAAGTTGATTTATTTGTCCGAACGGCTATTTTTTTTTTTTTGCATCTTCGGTAACCGGCACTTCTTAATACTTAGTTCATTACTATTTGACACCTGTCTTTCACCGTCATGGAAAAATAGCCTACAGAAAGGAAAGCGTGAGTTGGGGCGAATTAAACGTACTTTTAAAAGTTTGTCATTCTTATTGCATAATTACATTAATACATAATCTTGCTAATATGCAGAACGTTATTTATCCCCTTCCTCTCCAAATACTTTTAAGTTTGCTTTTTTTTATGAAAAATAAGCACTTTGCCACTTCAGCTTCAGTGAAAACTAAATTTAGGATTCCTCGCAACGATATGAGAGAATTTTCACTTTGTTCTTCCTTCCCCAGGATATTTCTGCTTACAACTTACCTTTGAAAGGCTATAATTATGCCATTAAACTTCTGAGTTACTGAAATTCGTAACTAATTTTTTGAACCAATTTTTAGGCTTCAGAAAGACGCCTTATATCCCCGGTTTGTCTGTCTGTGGACACGTATCCCAGAATGCTTCGCAACGGCTTCTCAGTTGTTAGCTCAGTTGTAGGTGGCCTGTTAGCTCAGTTGAGCGTCGTGCTAATAACGCAAAGGTCGGGGATTCGATCCCCTCATGGCAATTTTTTATTTTTAAGTTTTTTTTTTTTTTTAAAATCATTATTAGGAATTCTGTGTATTAACAAGGTTTTAGTTAAGAATGACGATTATTCCATATAAATAGGGGTGGGTAAGATAGCATGGGGTCGCAAACAGACTCGCGCGAGCATTTTCTAGACCACCCCGGCGCAGTCTATTCTAAAGTAAAGGTGACTCAGAAGCCGTTGCGAAGCACTGTGATTGGTTTACTAATCACTATCCCTACCTTTTTTTTTTTTTTCAGGAAAATTCTCAACTTTCACTGGATAACTAAATTTCTCTTTTAATTCAAATATTAACAACTCAAAGTGATACATTGAATTTATACATGTCAAATACCGAGTAACGGTGGGCGCAAATGCTATTTACAATATTTCTTTTAAGTTTAAGAATATGACATGTCTTGTCATTTGCGGATCTTTTTAAGATCTGTTGGTAAGTACTGGGTGGGCATAAAATAACGTGAGGTGTTCAGAGCCCTCTAGCGAGGAATATATTGGACGATTCGTAACAACATTCCGTTGACATACAGAGTGGAACATGCGGTTTCGATTGCTAAAAAAAAAAAAAAAATAGTACCAAATGTCGCCAACAGGGGAAAATGTGGCGCTGTTAACGCACTAATTTGCATAACCGCGTTACATGTAGAGCGATCATGGTAAAAAGAAAGGCTTGCAGAATTCACATCACTCGGCGACGAACTGCCTTTCGATGGCTCTTACCTTTGGTGACCGTGCTTTGTTAGTGAAGCTGTATTATCAGAGGGACGAGAATGTCAGTGCCCTTCTGGAATTTCGGCTGTTGAAGACGCTACGAAGAGGACCGATGAGCATAACAAATGTACGAAAAATGATTCAACGCTTTGAAACTACTGGAACTCTAGCAGTGCAACCAGGCCGGGGACGCAAAGCTATCAGTCACCAACACATTGAAAAAGTTGCAACTGCCTGTTGTGGAACAGGAGATGACGAATGTGCAGGGTACAAGCAGTGCACGGGCAATATCCCGGCAAATGGATATCCCATACTCAACGGTGCAGAAAATCCTGCATCATATGTTGAAGTTTTACCCCTATAAAATCTGTCCTGTTTAAGAATTGCGCCCTGGCGATGCAACCACCCGCATTAAAATTCTTAGCGCGCATGGAAGTGGATGAAGCATGGCCGTGGCGGATTTTATGGAGTGACGAAGAGCACTTTTATTTGAACGTTGATACTAACACATATAACTGCACTTTTGGGCTGCGACTAATCCACACGTGATGCCCATCCACTCCCCGAAAGTCAAAGGGTGGTGCGGCTGTACGTCATCGTTTATCATCGGTCATTTTTACGAGGAATCTCACCGAAGTAAACCAGTGACCTGTTCCGTCAATGCTACACGGTATTCCGATATGCTAAGGAACTTTGTGGTTCCACAACTGCAGCAAAGAGGATGTCTCGATTCAACCATCTTCATGCATGATGGTGCACCACCCCATCGGATATCAGGTACGCGTGTGTTGCGGCAACATTTCTCTGACACCAGAATCAGTCGTGCATTTCCCACAGCATGGCCACCGAGGTCGCCTGATCTCAATCCTTGTGACTTTTGGCTGTGAGGATTTATTAAAAGCATTGTGTATCAAGGACATGTCACCGATATCCAAACGTGAAAGATCGAATTACATTGCAGTCCATTCAGATATGTTTCGAGCCGCCGTGGAACATGTCGTACACCGCATGCAGCTCGTGGAAAATCACAATGGTGATTATATGGAACCTTATTTGATACCGTTTGATCCTTTTTTTTTTTTAGAAATCGAAACCGCATGTTCCACTCTGTATGTCCAGCGAATGTTACGATTCGTCCAATAAATTCCTCGCTACAGGGCTCTGAACATATCACGTTATTTTATGCCCACACGGTATATATAGGAGGTGGTGCAAATGTGGAAACCCACTTTGTGTTTTTAATATATATTTTTTTGTTTCTGGTTTTTTTTGTTTTGTTTTTTTTTACTGAAAATTTACCTAAACTTACCTAGAAATCTCTTTTATGTAAAAATAATACTAATACAAAAAGTTAATTTTAAAAGAGTAAAAATTAATTTTTTGATTGCATAACATTTTTAGGAAACTACAAAAAGTGTGGGTAATGTGGAACACTCTAAAATTAGTTTAGATTAAGGATTTTAAATAAAGTAAAACTATTTTAGCAACTATTTTATATATGTTTCGATTACAAAAGAAACACAATCTTCAGGTGATATATTGGAACGTGCAAATCTCCGAAGTGTCTTCTGAGTTAACTCTTTAACTGCTCTTCTTAATCCCTTCTTCTTTTCCCTAACGGCTATTACAGCCTTAATCATATTTTCTGCATCCCACTTCTTCAAAATGGCTTTTGGTTTCCCACCAATGTACTTCCGTGGCATCTGAATAAAAAATGCTTAGCACATTAGAAACATTACATCCGATATGGGTATTGTGGAAACGTTTCTGTAAAACCCACAAGTTCATGTTTCCACATTACCCACACATTAGCCATTTTGAATTTGACAAATTTATGTTAAGAAACTATTGGTATAGGTTTGATTTAAAACCGTCAGTACCTTCTATGCACGTCCCTTTATTAATTGCATGATATTAATTACCGTATGTTACCTTGGACACAGATAGACTGCATAATAAAAGGAAACTTGCCTCTAAAAAGTTTTGAAAAACTCGACAACATAACTTGACGTAGTACCACCACATCCACTGCTCCACTGACTGCCAGTGCGCTTACTAGGAAAAAGATAAACTACTAAAACTATTTGCCGCTCATCCTACTAGAGCACAACACTCTACAAGCCAGATACTGGATGTTCCACATTATCCTCATGCTTCCACATTTGTCCCACTTCCTCTACAAGTAACACCGTAAGAAACTCGCCAGCTCTGTAAGTGCTGCAATAGAAAGAAATGCATCCTCGATTCCAATAGTCAAAAAGAAAATTATTACCATTGTTTCTAATAACCATTTGTGACGATTGTTATACATAGTGCATAATCGAAGATAAAAAGGAGTGGATTTCTAGGAAAACTAAATTCAAGTGAACTGCAAGGATATTTATTTTTCTAATACTGTAGTCTTTAATATTTTTAACAAAATTATTTGTAAAACAACAGCATCTCCCATTACAGTAATTTGATAACGATTGACTTCTTTCGTTTCTTTATTATATATTATTTTTAGAAGAATTATTATAAATTCCGTATTAAAGAGAAGATGGGATTGAAAAAAAAATTAAAAAAAGGCAGAATTTTAAGTTTCGGTTATGACATCATCTTTGTGGAAAGAGATAGTGGAAGCTTATCAAAATGTAATGAATTAATAGTCTTAGTGGTGTTAAAAGGACGAAATGAAACACAAATGGTGGTTGGCTAATAGTGTGCGTCATTACTAACTCGCACCGGGTACATCTCTTTTGAATAGTAGGTGCTCCAAAGATGTCTTTACAGTGCTCTGGTGGATCCTGAGACATGAATAAACGATTGCAATATTTCTTCTAAGTGCATCCCAAAACTGAATTGGGGAAATAAATGGAAAGTGGTTAATCGATTTAAAAACATCTTTCAACTTAATTTCATTTTTTAAAAGCTGATTCCAATTTGAATTAACGAAGTGGTTAAATGAAAACTCTTTCCATGATGTTTCAGTTTTTAAGGCAATTAAATTTGCTGCCAAAACGGGAAAAAGCAGCACTGTTGTATCCGTTTTTAAAACTTAATATTCAAATTGATGTTATACATTGTGCTAACATGATACTAATTCTATCGATTTAATTCGAGATAATTAGTATGACTCGCTCATCCAAAGTAAGATTTCTTAATCTTTGTGAAACCTGAAAAATCTTGAAATCTCTGGTGTTAGCTTAGTTAAATCGAGTTGTCGTTGGTTTTTAAAATAAAACGTTCCTATGATATTTTTTTATGCGAGTCGTATAATATTCTTATGTCAGTGGATTTTTAACCGCCACCACCTTATTTCCCTAATATAGCGTTGGCATCATTAGATAGTAAATTTTAATTGGGATGGGAGATTTCAATTGAATTTCACTTATTACGACCATGTTAAGTTTGCCCGGTGGTCCAGTGGCATGGGCGCTGGGCTGCGGCCTGGAGGAGCTGACTTTAATTTCCGGCGGTGGAGATTTTCGCAGGGTTTTTCTCCTCCAAATGGTTCTTAGGGTTCAACAAAACGAGTCTTGTTTTGTTGAACCCCCCACTTTTAACCCAGGTAAGCAAATCTGGTGCTTCGAACCGACCATCCAGCTCACTTCTTCCGGTGATAGTGTAATCGTTGGGACTTATACTTCCAACGCCCCGAAGGGGCCTCCACAGCCTGTAAAGTGAGATCCGTTAGCTTCTAAAGATCATGTTATAATTCAATTTTATAATCATAATTTCCGTTTATTTATTTTTTCTTAGGTTTTCAAAATTTTACTTCTGGTAGCTTCTTGGCGAAGGTTTTTAACTTCCATGAGATGCTTAACCAAGTGTATGGTTTAAGCTTTAATTCTAGTTTAAAATGTATTTATTTATTTATTTATTTATTATTCACATTCTTCTGATACAACTCAGGGTAATGTTACCATAATTTCAAGAAACTAGCATAAAAAGTACTGATAAAAACTGGTTGGACGGCATCGTCATCTTATCTTTAAAACATAAAATCAAATCATTTGCATAGATTTACGCAGTTTATGATTTGAGAGGAAGCCAAAAGTAGTGTTGTATTGCCTTCAATTGATTAATTTTTCTTTATCAGAAGGTCTACAAGATATATCATTTACATGGAATTTATAATGTTCAAGGAAGCATTAGTAAACACAACCAAAACTATTCGTCCACATTTCCAATTTTAGTAATAATACAATGCACTTTTTATCTGTGAATTACTTAAAGAAGCTTCTTGTTGTTTTCAAATGTAACAAGAATACCGTATTGGCCCGAATATAAGACGGCATTTTTTTCCAAAATCCCATCCACGAAAATACTATTTCGTCTTATACTCGCAACCAAACTTGAAGCACGCACGAAACCGAAACCAAGCGTGCTCTGGCGCTGAAGCAACGACACCTGGTGATGTTGGCTGAAGTCGATCGTAGGCCTAACCAACATGCTCCAAAATAAATAAAAAATATATTCTACTACGCTTAGTGGTGTTGTACTTTTTTGCAAAAATAGTTTAATTTAATTTCATAAATGACATTTCGCCTAGCTTAGAAGTCACAGATTTAACTAAATATTACTGACATTAAGCCTATTACTGCAACCAAAAGTATTAACGATTTCATCATGAACTGGATGTGGGAAGATAATTTGTCAACAAACTTTTTTTTAAATAATTTACTAGAAATATTTGTCGAATTACGCCTCGTTAATAGGTATAACGTCTTATATTCGCGACCAATAGTTTTTTATCAAATCGGAGCTCAAAAAACGCCATTCGTCTTATATTCGAGCCGTCTTACATTCGGGCCAATACGGTAATAAGTTTTGTTGCAGATTCCTTAAGGCTTAAAGGTTTAATTTTTTGTACTTGCAAATTTCTCTATAGAAACCTATATGGACAAATTTTTAAACACAAAAGATAGATTGTCCCTTTGCCTGTAAATACGTATGCTTAGTTTCAATCACCGATTCAAAAGTCATTGGGGGCGAGGGGAGAAGGGCATACACACGCACGTAAGCACACACTGACGATTTTACGAAACTCACTTTCTTCGGAAAATCCCGAAAACATTCGTACGACATAAAATTATATTTACAGATGTACATGAAATTTCTCAGTAGGCTAAAGGTACCCAAACAGTCAATCGAATGGTTAAGGCCTGGTAATTCCAAAATTAACTCCAGACATAATTACTCCATTCTTTTTCTCTTTTTTATTGAAACAATTGAGATTGAATCCATTGTTCGATTGATTCTAATGCTTGTATATTCGGTCAACCATCTTTACGTAGTACACAGATTTCTAACCTTCGCAGATTTCTTGATTAATTGAGTCTTCAGCTTAAGTTTATTTGGGAAAAGAAAGGGGGTATAGTTTATTAGGCAGGAAAAAAATATCCTCCCCTTTTTTTTTTCTGCCTAATAAAGTTCGAAGTGTCGTGATTTCCTTTCACTTTTCACGATAGAATTAGGCTTTTTATGGGATTATAGGAATTATGTAATGCTTGAAACCTCATTTAAAGAGACCATGAAATTCCCATGATTGACTGACAAGGGAAGATTTCATTTTTATCCAAAACGTGCGCAAATCCAAACCTGAATCTGTCGATAGGAGGTCAGAAAGAATTACCAAACACGAAATTAAAAAAAAATGTGTAACCTACAGGATGCTTAAATATCAAACTTGAAGTGAAATGATAGTATAAAGATAAATCACACAAACATGAATTTAGGCATTACAAACACATCTATGTTTCAGTGATTACATGAAGAAAAAGCTGTACAAGATATATTTCAGCATAGTGTTACAATTATTAATGTAATGTATATTAAGAAGAGAATAAGAGAGGCAAAAGAAGTTTTCTTCGTGATCGTCAATTGAGTCCTTGTTTCCATCAATATTACTTCATTGTCTTCCAATTGTTTTTGAATCTGCTTGAATTGATCCTTCACTGTGGGTTGATCATTAATTTTTACGAATTGCCGACTAAAATACAATAAGCATTTGGGATTCATCTACCTGTTGATAAAACAAGGACAAATGGTATTAACTTACTTTAAATAAAATATAATATTAGGATTCCATCGTATTAAATCTTATGGTGAATAAACATTTTTTTAACGACAGCCAGATTAACCATAGCTACATTCTTCACTGGACAGATTAATTCCATTGTTGACATTAATCTCTATTGTAATTTCTCACTTTTTATTTACAAAACGCACTTTTAATGGTACATTTCGGAGTTCTTTTTGACCCTTTATCAGATCGTTGAGGTTTGGTTTGCAAATACTTTGGACAAAATTGTTACTTCTCTGTATAGGGTGAGGGAAAAGTCGCATACCATAGAGATTTAGATGTATAGCAAGTAAAGGATGGTTTATGATACAAAATACGTAGTTTACATAAATAAAAGTTGTGTATACTGTCTGACAAATGGTTCTTGATGATCGCGTTTGCGCGGGAATCACGAAAATCACGAGATTTGGCCATTAGCCTCTTCAGCAGGTCTCAAGGAATGTAGTATTGTGAATGTCTGTCACTAGGACAAAGCTAGAGAAAAAATGTTAAAGTTGGAATTTTACCTTCAGCGTAGAGGCGATGGATGCAGCGGCGAATAAGGCATCGGTCAAAATCGTCGACATCAGTAATGGGGCTTGCTCGTGGCCGCTTCTTCCCCGGAGTCGATAAGCCTTCTTTCTCGCCATTTTGTGAGAAGACATGGATAGAGGCTATTCTCGCGTCAATCACGTGAAATCGCGAAAATTCTGGATCGTCAAGAACGATATGTCGGCCTATAAGTTAGATGGTATGCTCAAACTGTTCTCCTTTGTCTTTGTCGGGAACAGAAACAATAATCAATCAGTGGCAAAATCAATCCGTCCTGATCCACTTATTTAAAAAGTGCCTTAGGTAAAGATCCACTAGACCAAATTAGAATAAATTGTGGCTTCAGTGGTCCTTAAGAAACCTAAAAAAAATAGACGTTTTAAACCCTTTTTATAACCCACTTCTTCAGCCTAAAAAGCGTCTATACATATTTCCTTTATTGATATAGTTAAGATCTTTCTGTATTTTCGAGAGGCTTTCTGTATCATCTGTACTATATCAATTGAAGATTCACTCCTTAGAATCCTTCGAAAGAAACATGATTTAAATCATAAATTGTCAGAATTAAAACTAGTAACAGGAATAGTATCTATATTGTCTAATCTCCCTAAAAATCAGCGCACACATTGTGTATGTTTAGGCCTGTCATTCAAATAAGCTCTAATTCAAACGTGCAGCAATGATCTGCCCATTTAACTATGTATCCGCTTTGTATGAGGTTGACCAGATGTTGTCCCCGGTACGTAATTTTTAACATTATCACTATAAACTTAATAAAATCATTGACTACTTCTTTTTAAAATTTCCTTGTTTATCAAAATAAATTGAACTCTGCAGTTAAGCGATGTTCTGTAATGAAATGGTTGGATTCATTCTTGAATTTGTACACTTGACATGAAAGAATAGACATAAATAAACTTTGTGGAAGTCGATATAACTTAATTTAACAATATTTTTTTTCCCTATTCCCTTTATTTATTTACTTTTTTCTTTTCTTCATATAAAGTATCTATTACAAAGTTACAAGGAAATCTAAAGCAAACCTACGTAAACATATTAAATTAAATCAGAAGTGTAACTTTTGCTTTTTAGCAAAGATCATGCACAGTACTGAGGAGTTATGGTGGAGGATTTTTCAACTCAGAGGACACATTTATTCGTACGGTACCTGTCTAGAATCCTATCATATACTTACCAAAAAATCTTATAATACTGGACTGTCAGTTAAAAATATCAGAAGTGTTTTCAAAATTGACAATAACGCCTTCACGGCTAAACACCCACATCCCCCTGGAATCACAATGGACGAAGCCAACCTTCTTCTACCTTTCTTGACAATGGAAAATTCCTGCAATTAAAATTTACCTCAGTGCAACCATATGACTTTCATTCCGATGAAGATCCTCTTCAGGGTCGAAAGCTCAATGTTTTAATATTTTTTAATTTAAGTTTGTGTGATTTTTAAATTTATATTATATTATAAAGTGTTTAGGAATTCCCAAAAATATAATAGTATAATATTATATTTGGTGACGTGCCGTCCTAAAAAGGAAATGAGTCTGGCTTACAAATAAAAGCTTATTGAATCGCTTACAGCAGAGGTATTTATGAAAATTTTAGACTTCCTTTTTTACAAAACCTTTCTCCAATTCAACGGTGCAAATTAAATACAAGTCTTTCGTCCAGTGTATTTAGGAAAAAAGCCATCAGAATGGTCCTTGAGACGAAGCAGCAGATATAACAACACTGGTTCATCATGATGCAAAATGGTCCTGTGAGAATGTCTCCTAAGGGAAATACATTGAAAAACTTCAGTGTTAAGAAAGAAAGCGATGCATGAAAATAAAAATATTATCTGATTAAAACGACTTCTATGATTGTGGATGATTTATAAGTGAAGTGGTTTCAACATCCGTGGAACAGTGTCTAAAGTTAGTTTTACGAATTACTCACTGTCACTCCCGAAACAGTTGTAGCTGAACATGATATTTAGCAGTGAGGTTTGCATAAAAATCATTCGTGACTCTAATGCTCTTTTTGCTGTTAAAAAAAAAAGATTTACATTGAAAATCGTGAGTCCTAAAGATAAATTTTTACACTAAAACATAACATATCTCGGACATCACAGTGCAGTTTGTTTAATAACATGAATGTTATTGTATCAACCTAATCCACAGAAGACGCAGGGATTGCTTGACCTTTGAAGATTATGCTATGACTAGAAAACATGAGTTATCGCTTAAATTGTGTATGAATACTGGCACTGTTAAGATTTACGTTGACAACTTTTTTTCTTGTTGGTCTACTTTTATAAGTTTTCAGAATATCCGTCAACTCAGCAATTTCTCGAACTTTCAGTGTTCGATCTTCCATCAGAAGACCTTCGATATTGGCACAGTTTTCTTATTGTTCATGCATGGGATCATCGTTCAATTCCGTTCGACCATCTTTGAATTTGTTGCATCATACGTTCATTTCTTTTCAACTCTAAACTTATAAATTATATGATGTAACCGCAGATGAATATATTTTTGGTTGACCCCTTCCTCTTAGAAAAATCAGATGATTGCGCACAGTTGACTTCGGAAAAAGTCAGTACCACGTCATTTCATTTGCTTCTTAAACTTCGTTTTCAGGTTAAGTGGAAACAACCAAACTTACATGACCACAATAATATAGAATATCCCTCCACCAATAATGTAGAATGTTGGTGCTCACATCAGAGGTTGCCTATATTTTATTGACTACCGTCGTAAGGGGCCGTCCATTAATTACGTGAGGTGTTTTTTTTAAAAATTTGGACCCCTCCCCCTTGGTGAGATGTGGTGGGATCTCCCCCCTCCCTCACGTGAGATTTCAAAAAATCAAAAAAGTTCAAAAAGTCAATACCGGTATTACAAAATGCTGTAATCTATTATAATACGTATATTCTCTAAATGAAAAAGTTGACGTGAGATTTTCGTTGACCCCCCCTCCCTCCCCCTTTTGACCTCACGGAATTAATGGATGACCCCTAACATTAGAGAATTTCAGTACTGTGTTACTCCATCAATATTTATTGTATGTCCCCACTAAAGCAACTACTGATTCCATGTTCTATCACTGGTTAGTGTCGTATATTAAAATGTTAATCTCTTATTTTGGCAAAAATTTAGGGATCACTTTCTTCCACAGAGCTTGACAACAACAAGAATCATTTATTGGGCTGCTGGCTTAATATCGATTGTTTAGTTCATCATAAAGTTATCGTTGTCTCGTTCCTTCTTGTATTAGAAGCAGTAGCCCATTATAGTCTCACAGCGCCTGTATCGGAGTTTCTTCCCAAAAATCTTCGTCCCATAGATTGTTAGTTTAAACCAGCTCGTTCGATGCTTTTTTTCTATTTCCGTTGTTAATTTTCCAAATTTGTTTTTCCAATTCTTTATTGACCTTTTCACTTCTTTTGATGAAAAGTTCTTCTAACGAATCTTATTTCTGCATCTGCAGTTTACGAGGATTCTTTGTTATACAGTGTCTTAATCAGCTTTCGGACTGATTAAGTATGATTTAAGCCTGCTTAAATGAGAAAGATGATATGAAGATTGAATTTTTAAAGGAGAGAACTCGACCAAAATTTAGTTTATCTAAGTAGCTGATATTTCATAATCTAATATTTGACCTGTTCTAAGATCTTATTTATTGACGTGAATCTTGCTTTTGACTGGTTCTTTATCTCTAGTGCTTATAATTTTAATTTTTTATATGGATATTTCTAAGTCTTAATTAAAGATAACGTTCTTTAAATAAGTATTCGCTATGAAGATTAATTAATTTCTAATCATCCGAAACAAACTTTGTTACTTCTAGTTATCTCACAAAATAATCATCAGCAATAAGAACATCCATGGTCAATCTAAGTTATTAGGCGCATTCACCTTTCGTTGTTAACGAGGGTCTACGCGCTGTTGTCATCTATGGACTGTCGAAGGAAGTAGAATCCAAAATCAACCACTAGATGGAAACATGTTCTATGCGGTCGTAGCCTTAGTTCTGAAAAGTTTGTGGTAAACTTGAAACTTCCGCCCCATTAATTTCATTGATATCTCTTTATAACAAGTTGCATGATATCGTCCAGTGTAATCGAGTTCTTACACGACTACAAAAGAATAGACAAACAGTCTACATTACATGATTTTCGAATTTTTTGTGTGTAAATGCACCTAAAAAAATACTATCATCTTCATAATTGCATTTTATCTAAATGCACAATTTCTTAATCTTTGAACGCGAAAATGACTAAATTTCAAGACTATGAAATCGTTTTAAACTATTTTGTAGTTTAAAATATAATTATTGTGAAGATCATTATGGTGTTCTTATTTTTAAAACTTATTTATCTACTATTAACAGAGCATAACTGAATATTTATCTTTATTCATATACAAGGTGTTCATAATTTCTGTTCACATTTCGAAAGGCTGTAAATGGAGAACCAACCAGCTAAACGAATTCATATTTCACATGAGAACGTCTGTGGCGATAGAATTTTGTTTGGCGCAAAAAAAAAAAAAAATATATAAATATATATATATATATATATATATACTTCCGAAAGTGGCCGTTAGGGCGATATACGGTGCTTCAATATTGTAGTGAATCATACTATTAATAGGCGTACGTGTGTTTGTTTGACATCACAGTGGAGACAGTGAAGAGAGACTATTTTAAAGACCAGCAGTAGTCCAGTGGTTAGAGTTCCTGACTGCGAGGACGGAGGTCCTCGGTTCGAATCCCATGCAAGGCGAAGAAAAAGAAAAAAGATAATTTGACTTTCTCAGCAAGGGAAAAAGCAAATAGATCGAATGCAGTAGGGTTTATATTTTATTCCTTTTAAAAAATGAGCTTAGAACATCTTTTTCAATCTTGTGTTTTTGAAAAATTTCACGGTATTTCAAAAATGTGGAATTTGTTTTACTTCCGTGAATATTTCACGGGTTGCATCTAGTACACATGATTCATTGTGTATTATACAAAGACATGTTCGATATGGTTTTCATGGTATCGGGAACGTATTGAAATCGTGCTCAACCACAGTACGTAGATTGTCACTCCTAATATTGTGAATATGCGTGTAATACTGGTCTTTAGGTCCGCTAAGTAGGCTATATATTTACGATAAACAAGATCTTTTGAGATGCCTCCACAGCCAAAAGTCTCAGAGGTTGTATGAAAATGGCGGCTGATGATTCGGTCGTCGCGTCGTTAAAAGTAACCCGAAGCAACTGCTTGACGGGGTGGCGATGTGAGGTGAGGCACTATCCTGCATGAAAACCAAAACTTTCGCAATTCTATTAAGGCACAGCTGTTATTTTAAAGAAATAGCTTCACAAGAAATGCGCGATCCTTTGGTAACATTGTCATTAGGCAATGAAGTAACGGTGACGTGTTACTTTCTCACCTGTCTGCTTTTATAGCAGTTTTCAGTCACGTGTAATGGCATGTGCATTTGTCATTTGCATAATCCACTATAGTATTGCAGCGCCGTATATAGTCCTAGCGAAAGTATTTCTCTATCTTCGAAAGTATTTTGTTTTGTTTGTGCCAAATAAGATCCATCGTCACGAACGTCCTCAAGAGAAATATGAAGTCAATCTGCTGATTGGTTATTCAGTTACAGACTTTCGAAATGTGAACTTTAATTATGAATACATTGTACAATTAAAAAGCAGAATAAAAAGAATAAAATAATGTAATAAAAAATTGGCCTATATTGTATATTTTAAAAAAGTGGATACAAGTCGGATCCTTGTCTAATCTCACTAGTTATTGTTTACATATCTTACAGCAAACTGGCCAGACTTTATTGCAGTCAATTAAAATCATCAATATTCAATATTATAATATTTTTATAAATTTTTGAAGATTGATTATTTTAGCTGACTAGACGACTTGTATTATTGGCTTATTTCTATCGACCCGATCCTTTTCTTTATATACAGGGTGATTTCTGAGTACTGGGGCTCCTATGTGTTTGAAATAAACCCAACGGACTCACTACAATTTGTTTTATTTATCCCCCCCCCCCCCCGGGCTCCTTGTGTTTGAAATAAACCCAATGGAATCAATACTCCATTTAACTTAGCCTATTCTAATCTCGCTTCCCTTTCCTTGCTCTTCCCAGTTGTGAAGAGTGCTAACTAGACCATTTTTTTTCATAGAGTCAGAAAAAAGGCTAAAATGGGGACTCCATCATCCGACTCAGAATCACACGTTCGATCCGGAAAGCCCTATTTTATTTTTTTACACCGAATTTGACAGAAAAATATTTCGATGTTCGTTCTTACAGGCCTATTTTTCCAGTACTTTATGAATCACCCTGTATATTAATTAATCTCACGTGTTTTGATGGTAAACTCTCTCTCTTTCTAAATAATAATATTAATGTGAATTCTTGTCACCACAAGTATATCCAAATCTGAAAAACATTTTGTTCGTCTCCGAATTGATTATTGTTAAATTCTGCTCATTTCATTTTTCAGAATAGATAAATAAATTTTGTAGTCAGTACGTAGAAGACCGAATTCCTTTCACTATATACAGTATATAAATAATCCACTGTTTTCGGATGAATTTAGTCGAGAATAAAGACGAAGAAAAAATTGGTACCAAGCACTGAAGTTAATTTCTAGTTGATCTACTTAGGGGCCGTCCATTAATTACGTGAGGCATTTTTTAAAAAATTTGACCCCCCCCCCTCCCTCACGTGAGATTTCAAACAGTCAAAAAATCACAAAAAGTTCAAGAAGTCGATATTACTAAATGTTATAATCTATTATAATACTTATATTCTCTGAATGATAAAGTTGACGTGAGATTTTCGTTGACGCCCCCTCCCATTTGGTGAGATTTTGACGGACCCCCCCCCCCCCTCCCCCCCTTTGACCTCCCGTAATTAATGGACGACCCCTTATACTGCCGTTTTTTGCAAATAGTCGTAAGCTACTTCTGGATTACGTTCAATGGAATCCAATGGAGTTGCTACATTAGCTAATACTGATACTATTTGGTGAAATCAAACAGTAATTGATATCGGTGAAATCGGCCGATAATGTTTTATCTAATGAAAGGAATAGAGTTTTTATTTTTTTTAATAATGAAATGTATCTTCTTTTTTTTTTTCCATTTAAATTTTTTTTTAAATATGTAGGGGGGGAAAAATCCAGTGCAATTGTTACTGAGGTTTTCATACGCACAATACCAGCCGTGTTTTGTCTTTTATGTATTCGGAAATTGACAACAAAATGAATCTAACAGCTTTGTTATCTGGTTTTGTGAATGTTGGGACAGATGCAGAGTACATATAGTTGTGTTCCGAATTAAGAAAAGCTCACAAGGCAGCTGCTGACATGAGCTTGTACAGGCAATGCGGAAAGTCACCTTCGCTGCCATCTTATCGGAATTGAAAGGCACAAATTAAAAAGTAAATATTCCTTCCCCTCCAGTTCCTTCAATTTTTTGTTTAAACAAAACGACAAAATGAAGGTTCGGAAAATTAATTAGCTCTTTTGATAATGCAGCTCCGTAACTTTAAATGAACATGATTTAATAGTGTAATTCGTTTTACTACAAAATTTATCAGTCCGTACAAATAAGATAAAGGCTGATTCAGGTTGCAGTTTTATGAGATTCAGAGAAACTTTTGTTTAGATACAGTATCCTATTTCAAATAACTACATCGCTAAATTGAACTAGTAATCAAATTAAAAAAAACAAACAAACTACAATATTTCTCTCCCCTGTTACAATTGAGAAAATTATTTATCAATTGAATAATTAGACATGATATGTGGACTAATATTAATTTTACCATGATTAATTAATTAATTAATATTAAATAATAAGCATGGTAATTAAATAATATTAATTTTACCATAAGTTGTTATAATTGGGAAAGAAAAAAGCTATACTGCCCGGTCACTTTATTAGGTACACCTACCTAGTAGCGTGTTAGGCCTCCTTTAGCCTCAAAACAGCCTGAATTCGTCGAGGCAGGGATTCCACAAGATGCTGAAAACGTTGGTATTGTGTACGAGGTATTGTGTACCATGAAGACATGAGTGTGTCACGCAGTTCCTGAAGATTTGATGGAGGTGTAGGCCTGGAGCATTCCAGCTCATCCCACAAATTTTCAATCGGGCTGAGATCCGGGGACTGAGTGGGCCACTGCAGCAAGGAAAAGTCCGGCCACGTCATGTTCCTCAAACCATCCCATAGTGATGCGGGCTTTGTGCACCGGCGCATTATCCTGCTGGAAGTAGCCATCTGCATGAGGATAAACTGTTAACATGTACGGTTGCACTTGGTCAGCTACGATGTTTAAGTACGCTTTAGCATCCTGACGTGCCTTCAGAGGTATCAATGGACCCAACGTGTACCAGAAAAACATCCCCCACACAATGACACTGTCCCCCACTGGCTTGAAGAGTTGTTGTGAGACACGACGGGTCCAGACATTCATGCGCACAGCAGGGGTGTACCTAATAAAGTAGCCGGACAGTGTATTTGATTGTCAATTCTTATTTCAAAATATTAGTATTAGATTTCTGCATATTAAATTGAATTTTCAGATTAATTAATATGATTATGATAATTGCTTTTAAGTTATTATTAAAATTATAATTAAGTTATTTATTAAAATTATTGTTTTTTTTTACAGAGGTCTAGCCCTAAAGTTGCTTGGCTGTAATCATTCGGATTATAGGTAAGTTTTCAAAATTAGCTGAAAATTTCTATTTTTTATTTAAACTTAATGTTAAATGTCTGATTAAATCAGATGAGAAGTGAGAACTCAGACTCATCTAATTACTTTGCACCAATTTTCACTGTTAAATAAATTATGTAGTGTCTACACAGATTAGTAATTATTCAGATATGAACAGAAGCCGTAAGATGAAACATTTGAACTTTGAAAACTTGCGAATGGAAGTGGTGGTCTAGCAATTGGTTTCAATCAAAGATGCAGCCTTCATCATACATTTTTTATCTTAGCAAAATATAAATTCAATTTTGACGAAGCATTAGGACTTCGCCCACAGAAGTTTGTTATTCGGAGAAACTATAAATATTCCTCGATTATGTTTGATAGTGTGATGTAATCTAAATAAGAGGTAACGAAACTTCGGACAAAGTTTAGATAAGTCATCATGAATATTAGCTGATCTTTGCAGTTTTAGAAGGACCACATTCTGTTGTACAACATCTTAGCAAGAACAGTTCTAGAATCTATCACCTTTTGCATGTGTTAAAGCTTCATGATTTGGCTGAAGATCTCCAAAGAACGTGAAACAGCTGTTGTAGGATAGTAAACACTTTGTCTCCCCATTGATCTTTATAAGTGTATCTTATCACGTAAAATTTTGGTATTTACGAGTCTTCATTTTCTCTGAGCTCTTTTCTCTAAGTTTACATCGGAAAAGACATTCTGCTAACTACAATCTCTGCAATTTTTTTTTTCGGAAAAAAAATAAACACAACTTGGATATAAGAAATCCTAACACATTTTAATTCAATAATTAATTGATTAATTAATTTAATTAATTTTAATTATTAATTTTAAAACTTTATAAATATACCGTAATTGAATTTTTTTCTAAATTTTATATCTGTTTATCATAGCTGTTAAGTATTCAATACATATTATAAGCTAGGTATATTCTGTTCCTTAATTCGACTGGCAGCGCAATCGGTTTTGTTTAGAACGCACTTGGTAGATGGATATGACCCTCGAACGTATGCTCGATCGGACGTTAGAAAAAATATAAGATATATACCCGCTACGGACCTTGGGCCTAAGTAAGACCGGACATTACTCGATAAGAGTTAAGTCGAAGTATATCTATTGGTTGATGAAGATTTATTTATTTATTTATTTATTTATTTATTTATTTATTATTTTTACTTGAATTCAGTTTAATATATGTTAAGTGTTTTTAATGAGTTACTGTGATTCTTTGTAAAGAATACATATGCACAAGGATTTATAATTGATTGAATTTCATCTTACTTTTAAGACCCACTTAAGACTAATTTAGATCACAAATTTAAGAACAATTTTCATTTGTTCTGAAAACATTAACATTCACCTGGGGCTGTTTTCGTGTAGGATCTAAGTGTCTTAGATTTGAAGAGAGCCCAATGTAACTACGATATCTTTAAAGCCTTTACTACATTTCTCACGTGGTTAATAGTAGTGAGTCGCCAGGATTCTCGACCGATAAATGCTCATCGTTTTGATGGTGAGAACACCTGCAGCAGCAGGATTGGTCTTGTGTCAAACCCTTATGCCACATTGCAAACACCCTCCATGATAATAAGAAGAAGATATGATGTGGTCCACTGCGGATTTCATGCTTGGTTCATTTTTATTGGAAGAGGACACAGGTCCAGGGCAACGGCTGTTCTGTCACGACGGAACACTGTTGCAGTTATTTCTGCCTTATAAAAATGGAAGACATTCATTTGAACCGATATACCTTTCTCTCGGGAAAAAAAAAGAGATTTTAAAACCACATTTTTAAGTGTTTTTTAAAAAAAAACTTGTTTAAAAAAAAAAAAAAAGTCTTTGGTAATTTTTTTTTTATACGTATTTTCCTTTTATTTACTTTTGTACATCCCAGAATTGTTGTTTCACCCTTATTAGAGATAATCAGCCAGGGGGTTTACTTTCTTCTTCAGCTCTTGGAAGTTCCACATTTAAACTCACGTAATAAACCTTTTTACGAACAAAAACGTTTCTCTCATTCTTTATTTTAAAGTCGCTGTAACAACGAGCAAAGAACAAATGGCCATGTTTTTTTTCCTCACCACGACAGTTGCTTATGAAGAAATAAAGCTCACCATAACAGGTGTATTGCGCGGAGCAAATTATAAGCAGCAAAAGAAGAGTAATAATGAAGCCAGTCTACAAGGTAATTACATACAGGATCTAGCAATGTTGTCATTGTCAGAATCCTTGTATTGTAAGTTGACATTTGTGTTGCTGAGAAACACAAATAAGAAAACACTTTCAATCAATAGTGTGCATATAGGGATTGAACATTTACACTATATGGTGCCAAGTATTCGCACAACCCTTATTTCTAGAATTCAAGGTTGTATGAGATCATTAAAAATGTGTTAGTTCTTTCTTTACTGCTGTGATTACCTCTGTGATTTTCGGAATCCTTCCCAATGCACGGCGAAATGTTGTTGCAGGAATTTTCCTCCATTCTTGCATAAGTTCGGCAATGAGATCAGGTACTGATATTAACTAGTTGGCTTAACGAGCAATCGGTTTCCAACTCATCCATGGGCGCGGACAGGATTTTGCAATAGAAGGGTTATGGTAGTTGTTCAACCCCAAAAAAAAAGTTGTCTCCTTTTTCCGAATATGATTGTTAAAATAAAGCGAGGAACTTTCCCACCAAAAAAGAAAAAGGTCAAAATCCAAGATTTATTTTTTTTTCATTTTCAGATGGAATAAGGGAAAGGGATTTACAAGGAAGCTCTGATCTATCGGGGATGTTGCAGGATCCCATAGCATTACTTGTCCGATTACTGAAATCAGCGATTCTGACCGTACCATAAGTTTACAGTTCTTCCCGAAGTTTACAGTTAGTACCTATATAAAGACAGGTAGCAGTCTTCTGGTGTCAGCCCATCCTCTTCTATCCTGTTGTCGAATTGATTTGTCACGGTAGAAAATTCTTTTCACTCCTCCCCATCCAATGTAGGAGAATTTTACACCATTTCAGACGTTATTCGTGGTAATCTTTGGCTTGAGTGCAGTTGCCTTAGTATAGAACACTAAGGCATTTTGTTCCTACCAACTGATGCTCTTCCATTGCTCCCAGAAGCATTCTACAACTCTTTTGGATCCTATGCTTCAACACTCAGCTCTTTTCTACAACCCATTGTAATGTTTATGTTTGCCTTTGGCGACTCTGAAACTGTGATGTCAAGTGACTTTATATTATCATTACGTAAAAGTTTCAAACCTTGGGTTTCCCCGGCAAACACAACATGGCGGGTCAAAGACCAAAGCACATATTGCCAAGTGTAAAGACGCGTGCAAGAATGATTAGGGATGTGTGGTTGTGTCCATAAATTTCCTAACTATGCGTGTTGTGTTAAGTATCACAGCCTTCTGGAGTTGTGCATAAGGGTTTTTGTGAAGTCCTAGTGTGCTAAGGCTGTGATGCAATGTGTGAGGCACCAGAGCAGTGGCGGACAGGACGATGAGTAAAACAGATACTCGATCCTGCCTCCACTGCTTCTGGAGCTCATGTGCTAGGTCGGTGTATTTACTGATCTTGTCTGCGTGAGTTTTCTGCATGTTCTTGCTGATAGGCACTGCAATATCAATGAGATAGGTCTGTTTGTTGACCTTATCAACAAGTGTGATGTCAGGTCTGTTGTGATGTATGGTTTTATCTGTGTGAATGGGACGGTCCCAGTACAGCTTCTGTGAGCGTGACTCTAATACGCTTTATGGTGTGTACTTGTAGTACGGGACCGTGTTCTTAATAAGTGAATGTTTGTGTGCTAGCTGTTGATGAACGATCGACGCTACCTGATTGTGTCGGTGGAGGTAGTCTGTTTGGGAGAGAAGGGGACAGCCTGATATTACGCGGTCGATCGTCTCATGCGTAGTGTGGCATTTCCTGTATGTGCCGTCATGCGTGTTTGCGTCGTGTAGAATGTGTTTCTTATAGTTGCGTGTGGGGATGACTTGGTCCTGTATGGCGATCATAAACCCTTCGGTCTCCCCAAACAGCTCACCACTCGTCAGCCATCTGTTCGACGCATCCATGTCGACATGAGGCTGGCTGAGCTCGTGGCGATGTCTGCCATGGAGTTCCTTACGATCCCATGATTCACGCAGCTGTTGAATGTGGGTGTCGGGGGTGGTGAGTGTTGGAGAAGGGTTTGCAAGGTCCAGGGGCGTGAGGTGTGTGTCAGCCTTGACAATGGCTAAATGGAGTGAGGAGTGTTGAGATCTTTGGTGGAAGTGTTCCCTAAGTGAGTGTACTTGTTTTTCGTGTAGGGTGATGAGATTGATGAGTCCTCGGCCTCCCTCCTTGCGGGGAAGAGTCATCCTTTCCATAGAGGACTTGGGGTGGTGCATATTGTGTTTCGTGAATATAGTGCATGTTGTGCGTTTTAGTGTTTCGAGTTCGGTATTTATCCATGGAATTATGTCGAAATAATATGTTAGTGTAGGGATGGCAAAAGTGTTGATGGCTTTAATTTTATTTCTGGCGTTGAGTTGTGTTTTAAGGATGTTGTGAATACGACCACGGTATGTGTTCTCGAGTGCATTTTTGATGTTTGCATTGTCAATGACGCGCGCTTGCTGGAAGCCCAGGTTCTTGTAGGTCTCTCCCTTTTCCATGGATTGGATGGCCAACCTATGGTCCAGTTCAAAACCCTCCAAATTCGAAGTCTTCCCGCGTGTTATATGTAGCTTGCGGCATTTGTCCATTCCAAATTCCATCCCAATGTCTTTGGTGAGCTGTGTGGTGACTTGTAGTAAATTAGTAAGTTGTGCGTTGTTTGTGGCGTAGAGTTTAATATCATCCATGAAGAGTAAGTATGTGATTTTGTATGGTATCAGAGTGCCTGAGGTAAGCCTATAACCGTGTTTTGTGTTATCTAGTATGTGGCTTAATTATTATTATTAATTATTACTAATTTCCTCTGGACAATGAAATTTAAAGGTAACGCACGTTGTGTTTAGATAGCTTGTGTCTTGGGTCTTCAAGGGCCTACTCAGGATTTTGGAATGGGAGGGATTTTGATAGTCTTAGATGTTCAATCAAAAAAAAACGTGTTGCCCATTTTTCCGGATCGGGGGGAGTTATAAACAAAACGATTAACTTTCGAACCAAAAAAAAAATGTCCAAAATTCTAGATTTCTTCCTTTTTTAGATTCAGCGGGAGGGATTACAACCCCTATTAATCCCTCTCTCCCATCGGTACACTAATATCTGTCATCATCTAGATAGTTTGGGTTTTGTTTTTGTTTTTATCAAAATAAAATTGTCAGTGTTCTTTTATTTTGGTCAGATTTTAAGTTTTAGTTGTTGAAATTGATCTCTGATTTTAAAAAACAGTAGTGGTGTAGAAAATCAGCGGGAAAGTTAACTCTTCTCTTAAGATTGAAATGAAAACGAAAGTGCTTATGATGTAACTGAGCTATGCATTGCATACTTATACGATACGTAACGATTGACAGATGCAATAAGAATAGACATATCCAGAACCCAATGTATATTCTCTTATAAAAACAATTTTATATTTCCATCAATTAAATTTTTGTGGGAACAAATTTGATGTAATCTTCAATTTTAAGCCAAGAAAAGCTAATTGTTAAGCTAATTCGTGTTGTTTAAAGTTTAGTTTTTTGGATATCCTTTTCCTTAAATATGCCTCTAGAAAACGTACTACCAGTTTAGACGTGGCACTGGGACACTGGAACATCAACAATGTAGCTGAAAGAAAAAAGCTAAAGCCTCAAGCAATGACACATCACTGTTTGGCTAAAGATGTGTAATCTAAACTCTTGAGTAAGAAAATAAAAACCCAAAAACAAATTTCTCAAATAGCATTTCTATTAGTGTTGTTTGTTATTGATATCTTCTGAATAACAGAATTGAAAGATTACTTATTATTTGAGGTATTTAGTCTTGTATACATGAATTGATATCTTCGGTCACTAATTTTGGCTGTATTCTCCAACATCTACCTTTTGAACTGTTTAACTTTTTTTTTCTTTTTTTTTAAAGTAAGGTGGAGTGGGGTAAGATCGTAAACACCATGAATTTATTCTAATATAAATTAAATTATACAAACTAAGAGATAGAAACCTGTATTAGGTTATTATGAAGTGATCGACATAGATATCTATCATTAATTGGGAACATAAAGTGCAAGCTACTTGTACCGTACACATCTAAACTTGAGTTGTCCGTCAAAGTGCCGTCATTTTTCAGTGAATTTTGTGTCTTGAGTGCTTATTTTTGGTAAGTATAAAGAACATTGCTTAAAAGTTTACGTTAAATAATACAATCCTTTCGATTCTTTGAAATTTACTGTGAAAAGCAATGCTCCGGTCTTGCCCCGAAAATATTAGTGCACGGGCAAGTTCGGAGCATGCGGCGGGGTAATTAAGACCACAGTTGCCTGCACTCTGCAGGCGCTCACACTTTTTTTTTATTTTTTCTGGTTTCTTGCTCTAATGCTTAAAAATAAATAAATAAATAATAATGTAATAACGATGTACGTCGGATTTTATTGTATTTAAATTATTTTCTTCATTTTTTAATTTTTTAAATTTTTTTTTTTTTTTTTTTCCAACTTTTCTTTGAATTTGTGCCGTAATAGTTGGCTTTTTTATCTTTATCATAACGGTACGTTAAATTCTTTACTTGTAAATGAAAATCAAATTCAACATTTTAAGGAAAACAGGCTTTAAGTTCTTTCAACAATTTTTTGTTTTTTGGTTTTCAAAATTCTACTCCCATTCACACATCAGTGCTGTCAGGAAAAAAAGAATGAATTAAAAATTTCATTTAACTCAAAGGAAAAAAAAAAAAAAAACTCTCATGATAGTAAAACTAAATGCCTGATGTTTTCTTATTTCAATAATGCTGATAAATAGTTTTTTTTCTTTCTAAATATAATGGTATTTATGAATTGATTGTTGAAATATAGGATGTAAGGCAATTTATCCACACTGAATATATTGTGTTAGAATTCACTAATTATTGAAACAGCGAATACTGAAACATGTAGGCATAGTTTTCTCTTTCCTTTTGTTTTTGATCTCTCTAAGCCTATATCAAACGAAGTTTCATTAATTTGTTGATATGAGCATAAGGCATAAATTTTACACATCTAGTGAAACTAAAATGTAGCAAATTTCTTAATTTCGTAGAAACTTTATGGTAGGTCAAATCTAAAAGTTATACTGTTAATTTGGAAAACTATTTTAATGAAATATATTCTTTAAGATTCTAAACATACGAGAGCGATAAAAAGAAAGACAGAAAGAAAGAAACAAACAAACAAAAATTCAATTTTCCCTAAAACAATTTCACTAAGATAAACTTCATCTTATTTCATTTCATTTTTGCTTGATTATTTTTCTAAAAGAATAGTACAGAATAACTAAACAAATAAACTCATGCCACGCCGATAATTTCAACCAATTAAATATCCACAAAATTAGCAGATAAAAAAAAAAAAAAAAGAAGAATTGAAATGAAACCGTTGTATCGGCATGTCTCGAAACCACAATTGAGCGCAAGGCAATCACGTTGCAAACTCGCCTATGGCCTTCACTTGGCTATGCTTTGAAACTGCTCTCACCGTCATCGATCAATGATCCAGTGGTCAATAGTCTTTCGATGCGACAATCTCTATGGCATTTAATATTGAGTGGGATGATAAATGGTTTGCAATTTCTGACTTCAATGAAAAAGCCATTGAACAAGTAAATATAGAATAACTTTTAAATGAGTGAATTCAAAGTTAAATACAGTACAACAATATTAAAGTAAGTTCGGGGTAAGTTCGGATCGGTTTTTGTTAAGTTTGAATTTAACCATTGATTTTTTAAATTCGTTTTAAAATATTTAACATACATTGATACCAACGCGGAGTGGAATTAATACTCTTTAATTTGTATTGATAAAAACACCAATTTACATTGTAAAGTTTAATTTTTATAGAAAATTGTAAAAAATGACAATTCCTATATAATGGGGCAAAATCGGAATTATTCATAAGCCATGTATAAAATGCTTTTTTAAAAAAGTTAAGTTAAGTTAAACCCTAAGAGGAGAAAGGAGCGTGGAAAAATTCCCTCCGCCGAGGCCGGAAATCGAACCCGGCACCTCCAACCCGCAGCCAAGCGCATAAAATGCTTTTTACCGCATTCAAATAAGTTGACACATTAAAATTTGAGACCAATGTTCATCTGACACCTCAAGACAAGCCTGTTTCACGCTTATTAGGCGATCATCAGTTGAGAGTAGTCAGAATGAACTTTTGCAGGTCTCATAACGGAGGTGTTTTTAATGTGTTTTTATGTTTTTAGTTTATAAAAAAAACCTCCGTTATGAGACCTGCAAAAGTTCATTCTGACTACCCCCCCCCCCC
>JAFIDM010009631.1:93260259-93285696 GCA_023159025.1 Thereuonema tuberculata | reverse complement strand
GTTATTTATTTTTATTTTTTTAATAACAGAATCATTCAAGATATCTATTCATTGGGGGGGGGGGGGGGAACCTAACGGAAGTTAACTATTTTAATGTTGTTTTGTGTTTTTTTTAATAGGCAAAGGTTAATTATACTAGTACAACGAATCGATATTGAAAATATTTTGTTGTTTATTGATATTGCTATATTTATCATATAAATTACCTTTCAGGTTACAGTAAAATCGTGTAGAAGTTTTATTTCTGTTTAAGTTTAATTCATGTAAAAATTGAAGCGTTTGGGTTTGTTTGTTTTTTATACCTTTTTAATAATAAATAAGCAGATACATTGGTAATCGTGGATGAAAAATTTCAATAGTCCAAATCAGCAGAGCTATTCAATCCCAACAGTGATCGAAAGAAGAAAGTTATTCAAAAATTGAGTTGGTTCTATCAACACATGCATTGGGTTTTTCCTCATAAAATCGATGTTTATATCCATTAATAATATCATTTTGTAATATGTGTTGTTTAGAATTGGACAATAAGTAATTTTTATTTATTTGAAATGTAAGTTTCCTAAGAAATTACAAACTTAAAAATTTAATAATTAAAATTAAAAAATGCTGTGTCAACCTTCAGTAAAATTAATATTATTTCATTAGCTGCTGTTAGATATGAAAAATTTATAAATAAAGCAGGTTCGCTTTTCTTTTAATTTATGTGTCTAAAATGTAGTAAAATATCTGTATTATTCGTAAATTATATGGATTTTTATAAGATTATTGTAACTATAAATATAATCAGTATAAGTAAGAAACTGACAAATCTAGTTTCTTCAGTAGTTTCAGATTTTGAAGTTTTTGTACGTGATATCAAAGATTTCTGTTTTATTCCTTAAAGAAATAAAAGGTATTTGGAAATGAATCACAGAAGAAATATCAAGTTCTGCATCTATGTAGTGGCATAGATTTATATATTTCTACTTATTTTAATTTTCATCGTATTCATTATATACATTTAACATTATAAATAGAAGTAAAAAAAGAAAATCAGCCATTAAAATCATGTTGCAAGATATCGGTGACGCAGATATGACATTAATTTCGACATTAACGTTAATATAAGATATTATTTGTACAACTAAAAACTATAAAAAAGGTGCTCTTCGCTAATGCTGTGTTACCTTTGGATTTTCTATTTGTTTTCCAAAAATGATGTTATCTTATTATCTTTGTAAGCTTTTTTTTTTTTTTACATTGTTCATGTCTAAGGATTGGCAGGTTCTCTTTGGCAAATAATTAGGTAATGCGCATGCTCTGTCGGCGTCTTTTGTCTTAGATGCTTCGTCATGGAAGTCTTATTATGCTCCCCGACTCTTCGACTCCTGTGTATCCCCTCCCCTCTCTTTCCCGTCATAATTGACTTCCCCATCTTCCAAAGGTATCAATAAGAGAAAGAAGGTTCTGTTGGGCAAATAATCAGAGCTGTATTTTTTATAGTTTAAAATTGGCAATATAAACAACACTGAATTCACTTAAAATAAAAAGGGGGAGGGGGAATTAAACTAATAAACATCACATAATCTGATGTTTATGGTTTTGTTTTGTTTCATTGGAAGCGCAACTAATTGAGACGTTTTATTTCAAATTAACTGAAGTATTGCAAACACTTCTGTACAGATAAAAAGAAACGAAAACTTTCCCATTATAATGTGTTTTGTCTTTCAGCACATTAATGAATTTATAACTATTTAGTTTAGTCCAATTCAATTGAAAAAACACGGCGTATTGTTTACTAAGGTTTTACAATATCAAATCAGCTTTAAATATTTGTTTTCGTGACATGATAAAAATACTAGTTAAGAGTTTGATGGCTATTGTGATGAGTTGTAGGTTATTCCTTTTCAAATGTCGACTTGAATGAAAAGTGTAAGAATCTAGTTCTTTTCTTAGGGTTGTTCCATTGGAGTGGGGGTAGCCAGAGCCGATTGGCTGAGTGCGAACGACTCCCTTGGGCCTGATTTTCTTGGTCCAACATCCTCTCCCATTCGCTACCAATAGATTGAAGCCGTCAGCAAGAACAATAAAGACCAACATAAACTGGCCTTTATGTCGCCCTCCGATTGGCTACTACTCGATGGAAAAACACAAAACGACCCATATATCGGACCAGACGAGATGCGATTGTAACCCCCACCCTCCCACTCGAGTTGCAGTGGACACTACCAAGATCCTTCAGTTGGCCTAATTGCGTTACTTATTTGGAATTGAAATTTATTATTCATATTTGAGTAGTTGTTTTTGTTGTTAATAGTACATCATGTTGGCTCTTTCGCTTTTCTTTTATGACAAAATAATGATTATTTTTTTTTTTTTTTTGCCCCTAAAATATTTATGAAGATGCCAAGAAGACGGTTGACAAGTGTTTTGTGAAGTAAACATGTTGTAATCTGAGGCACTTAAAAAGAAGTGGGTGGAGGGATGACATCACAACCTGGTCGATCGGCTTCTCTTTGAGGTCTGTTAGTCTACCCCCGAAGGCGATCTTTCCGACTCGTTACCAGACGCCCAATTGCCAAATGACTGGAAAATTATTGTCAGGTAACCATATTTGGATAGAAGATTAGTGCGCAAAATTTGTCGCAGCTTCGATCATGTGTTGTAGTAGCGGGGGTGTTGCATTCCGTTGTGTCGGGGCTGTATTTCTCGGAGCCCATCTGGATATGACGCACGAGGTAATGCAATTTTGGGCGAACACTGCAGCCAAAGTCAATTTCCTCGGTTGCTATGACGACCCGCCGCGAGAGGCGTGGCCGAGTGCTCCAACTTTTGTGGTGTGGGTAATGCGTTTTAGGGAAAACTCTTGAACGCACGAGCGATTATTCCCCCCTCTGTCGAACACGTGCTTTTCCACCTACACTTTGTGTCTGTGTGCAAAGAAACGGACTCTGCCACCTCCACAACTTAATGGACTCAACGCAATTAAGAGCGTCGTGGGGAGTCAAAGGTGCCTTCATTATTATTTCGTTTTCTACTAAAAGGATTAGCAATTGGTTGACAATTGAACACAAACTGGATTTAATCAAATCGAATGCATTTGGCAAAAGTGTTCCCGATAAAACGAAATCATTCAGAAAAATATTTTGGACTGTTCTGACTTGCAATTCTCCGCTCGAGGTTTCCTTCCCTGCAAACCTCTGTTGGTTGGTGGATAGGAGTGATGAGGAGATAGGAGCATCTGCCATTGTTGGGGGAGTTCCCCTTCATCTGATAGACAAGGGGTGGGAGGCATTCTATGGAAATCGGTTTGTGACACCCTGTGACATCAACAATGAATATTTGTCGCTCGAATCGGGTCCGGATGTTGTAGTGATTGACTGCACCAGGGACTAGGATGATAAGGAACCCTTGTGACTCACTTGGTTCCGCTACTCCTGGTTGGTTGCCTCCAAGTTCTTTGAAAAGTCCTTCATCAGTTCTCTTTAATTCATTGGAGAAAAAAAAAAACATGTTGTCAACGTTGGAAGGGTTGTGTTTCCATTTCATTCCGGACATTTCAATGATAGTATTTACACCCAAGTTACTGGTTTTTGTTGTTGTTGTTACTATTATTATTTGTTTTTGATCTCTTGAATTGTACTTTAGGCGCTTGTGGGTGCTTGCTTGCGATAAAGGTAGATTCCTAAACAGTAAATGAGTACCCCACCACCAGTGAATCAAACTCGCTCATCCCCTTCCCCTCTGCTCCAACCGATTTCTATGCAAATGAAGTGGTCATATCAGCGCAGTACTCCCCTCTCCCAGGGGTCTGTAATGGTCGTTCCCGAGAGATCAATCCCCCATCAGCTCTCTGCTCTGTTTACCGAGTGGCGCGTGAAACTGCTCCACAGATTCTCTCTTTTTATAATGTTGAAGGGAAAAAATATAGGGATTTTTCTTTAGATTCTACTGTTTTATATTCCTCCAATAGTATCCACAAAGTGCAAGTGAAAATATATGTTCGTCATTGATTACTTTGAATTAATGTATTAAAGCTGAGGGATTCGTTCCAGTCCCACTTAATGTTCATTAATATTTAGGTGGTGGATATGCAGAACAGGCTATGGTTGGTTAGCATCAGTAATCCTTCCCATCTGGAGCCTCCCGGGAGGTTTGCTTTTTTCCAAGGGGGAGAAATATGCGCAGTTGTACTTGAAGCAACCTACCCCAGGACTGATTATTTCATCTTCGTCGTTTTTAAATAAAAAGAAAATTTTAACTTGGAATAATAAAATCTTAAAATAATATTATTTTAATTAGTTTAAAATGAGGTTTTGAAAATTTTTAATAAATTCTATTAAAATCAAGACAAGGTCGCAAAATTTAGAAATATATATCCTACATTTTAAACTTCTGCCATTCGTAAAGAATTTAATAAAATGTTGAGAAAATATATCATTTTATTGGATTTCTGCTATTATTTTCAAATAATTCTGTGTAGTTGGCGTATGGTCGTGCTTTGGCGTACTGGGGTGGGTGAGTCGTTTCAATCTCCCGGTGACCCAAATCGAATTGTCGTAAAATTCGAAACTCAATTCCAGCAGCAGGAGGACGGAGCATGCGCTCATGATGACGACACCTCACTACGACGAATCGTTCGTTATTAGTTTTGATAATAGTCCTTTGCTATAGAGAGAAACCCATATTGACTGGACTCTCGTCGGTCAAGGCCTTGTTCATCCATTGCCAAAAATCCTGTTGTGGTGGCCCTTTATTTGAGGGCAGTTTTGCTGAGAAGCTCTACTTGGATTGTGGGGTCGCTTTCGCACTTAATTAGTTGAAAGATCGAGCAGAAGGTGGCTTTAGTTGCTCCCATTAAACATTTATTATCAAACTGTGTCCATGTATAATTAAACAACATTAGCATTATTGATGTCAAGCTTTTAAGGACTGAGATGTATCGTTAATAATTAGAATTTTGTTTAAAAAAATTATGGAGGGGATGTCAACAGTTTCTGTTAAATCAATAGATGCATTTGTACAACGGAAGAATCAGATTAGACGAAATATGCGAGCCCAAAAAAATGCGGGAGGGAGAATAGTTAATTGTCACCAAAGAAGATTCGAAAAACGTTGTCATCTTTGGTCCATTGATGGATGATGATGTACGCCTGCGCAGGGGTCTCATCCGGTTGCCTTTGCATAGAGATCACTTCGAAAATTGCACTTTTCATCTTCATTTCCTGCCTATTTCCCGTCCTTAAGTGAGTGTTACATCAACGCAGCTCAAATATCATCAATTACGACGACTTGATGGCATTGGCATTGGCCTAGCCCCGTGGCAGCATAATTAGAAGGCCGTAATCTGTCATTGGTTGGTGTTGGGTAAACAAGGAAAACAAACAAGACCCCTCAAAATCTCAGTGGAGGAGCCCCACTTTGCTTGCTCAGCGACAAATATTGTCCGTTTCATCAACAATGTAAACGAAGGGCGTGCTGGGACCACATTGTCCGGCTTGAGACACGTGCCTCGCATGCTCTCAGGTTTCCCCCTCGACTCCAAGAAATACAGTATCTCCATCGAATTCAGTTCAGCCAATCTACAGCTAATGATTCTTTTCTCCTAACTTAGCAATAGTTTACGAAATCTAATTATTGAATTTCTCTTTTCAAGTTTATTATTTTGTTTGTTTGTTCAATAGAAATAATATCAGTTATTCCGTCACTTTATTATTTCCAGATGGAAATAACACTAAATAAGAAATAAGTTTTGTATAAAAATAGAAAGTAATGTTGTGTGAATGTAATTCTTCAATGAATATTAAAGAATACGAACTTAATGAAAAAATGTGGATTTATCAAAAAAAGTCTGCGATCACAGGATTCTTAAACGATAAAATATGAGTCAGTATAAAAGTTTTTCAAATTATAACCAATTTTCAAACCTTTTTCATTGAGGTTTTCTGAAACAATCAAGAAAAATTGAATTAAGTTAGTTAAATCCATTTTTATTACCACATACTTTCCTGTCCGGTTTTAATAATCTCTAGTTATAATCCATAATTTTATCTAACAAACTCATTGTTTTTTTATTTTTTCGTTTTATTTAAGAAAGACAAGCATAAAGTTAGTTCATTTATATACGTATCAATGGGTTAAATTCAATTATAAAAATAAATTATGCCATTATAATTATAAAATAAAGCTATGCCTACAGATTAATTTTTTTTAATATTAAAAAGATGGATGAACTCGTTGGATGATGATATTGATCTATTTGTTTTCGATGAATGAGTAAGATGCAGTTGAATTGCATTGGTTCAGTTGTCACATTAAGAAAAGAAATTAACGCGTTACAGGAAAGAAATTTGCTGGTTCCTATTGTTCAATACAGTGTCAGTAGAATACCAAGTTTTCTAGGACTATTTCTAGGTAGACCTTTTATTTATTTGATACTGTGAAACTGCGTGAGACCATTGTTTGTTTACGTGTTCGCATTTCTATCTCTAGCTTCGTCTGCCTTGGCGGTTGCCTGGTTTTCTTGAAGAAGTTGCTTTCTTTCAAGTTCAAAGGAGAATTTGTTAGGTTTTGATTAGACAAGTTTTGTCTCAATTTCTCTTAAAGACTTTTGAATTGACATTAAATCATTCCTTAGTCACAATCCGTTTCAAACATCTTCAGATTATTATAAAATGGCCAAAAACTGAATATGTTATTATTCCTTCTATTAAATGAAATAAAATAGGTGCATAGAAAATTTTTGCTACGTTAATTTATTAGAAAGAAAGCTTAAATAATCCCGTTTCTAGTCACCCAACAAATAACCTCTATGAATTTTAAGAAATAAAGTAGTACCGGTAGTTGGTTAAAAGAAGTTACGTTGCAGAAAATTCAATTTTCAAAAATGTCTGTTATTTACTTTTTCATTATCTTAAATGTGAAATAAAAAAAAAGGCAAATTTTAGATTAAGAAACTAAAAAGGATACCGGTTATATAAAACTTAAATTTTTGACCCTAAATAGAATTTTCTTAGAAAAGTTAGTATTTGCTTGGTTATAACTTTAGGTACATAACAATGTTTTATTACTGGATAAAAATAAAACGAGATCAAATCAAACCAAGTGAGAAAAATTATAAACGTTTATCCAAGTTAAAAATTCAGTTTCAAGACAGTTTAACCACACTAGTATTTGAAATTGTAAATGTTATTGTTTTTTATTACTATTAAAGCAGTGATCTTAAACTTCGGCTCGCAACAGAGAGCTCCAAATCGACTGTTTTATAGTTGGCATGGTTTGAGACCTTTCATTAAGTTCTAATTAAACAAGTGTAAGTTTAAATGAGAAAGTGATGAAAGATTTTATCAGAAATCGAAAAGAAGAAATAGGAAAGTTTTGTTGTGATTTTTTTTATTATTTAATGTTTGAGAGGGAAAAAAATCCAACTATTTCTTTACTTTTTTTTCTTCATAAAATTCTAATTTCTAATATGTAATTTATTATTATTAAGCTTTTATTAAAAATGACGATAAAACAGAAATATTTAAGTGCTTTTATAAAAAACAAAACACTGTCCTTTCTAAAGATTATTAAAAAAAAAAAAAAAACCTGAAACTTTTAGCACTGCTTAAATTTCATAATTTTACAGAACAATGAAGCATTTATAATATTTAGCTTTTCCGTTAGTAATAATTTGTTTTGATTTTCATTTTATATAAGAAAGGAAGAAGAATGAAGCCTCTTTATATTTAATGTGTAATTGTCTTGAATCCTGAAGGGAGCGGTTGAAATATTACTAATATGTAGACGCTTTAAATACATTAATAATAATGTTTTATGTAATTTTACTATTATTTCATTACTAGTATTTTAGTAAGCTTAATTGCATTATTTTTCTTGATTTTATTTTTGTTGTTTTCCTTTTTTTTTTTTTCAATTCTCTTAGTTTTACATTAACGGATTGTTTAATTAAAGCAGGTAATGAGAATAATATTAAATAGTTTTAATTAGTTATTTCATCTCTTGAATTTGATCAGATATAAATTCAACATACTGAATATCCAGCCGAAGCTAACCTTACCAACGGCCCAGCAGTAGAGTGAAAATTATATTTGTAATAAATATAATGATACATATTCTTAATTTTTTTTTACAAGCAAAATTCCCATAGCTGTGAAAAAATGTCATCGAATGTAAATTTATTTCTCACAATCACTGAAACAGTATATAAGTTACTATTTTTTTTTAACATTAATTTGCTAGCATTAAATTAGTGTTAAATTAAGTTTCAGCAAAATGCGCATAATCAACCATTTTCAAGCATTTTCATTTTATTTAGTTCATTTTATTTATTTACTTATTTTTCAACGATTCTTAATATTTCAACTTTTGCGGAGCTCCAACGAACCAGTTCTGAAAGTTAGGACCTATTAGCCACGATTTGAATTTCAAAATAACTATAGTAATAATAATAATAATATCTTTAATTTTTTTATATTGAATACACTTTTAATTGCTGTCGTCTTTGATTACCGGGGATCCTCGCACCACAGTTTAAGAACTACTAATTTAGATAATCCAGTAAATTATGATCAAAAGCGGATGACGAGTAATAAACAATAAATTCATTATTATCTGTTGCCTTATTTCAGTGGTATTCAGTTACTGTCTGTGAAATACCCTTGGCTCTCACATAACTTATTCTTTAGGAAGGAGAGATGAGAGTTACCATTATTCCTAACTAAATATTAAATCAACAAGTTTTAATAGCAAAACAGTAAAAAGATTGAAGAAACTATAAAACAAGAAAGTAGTAAATGTTTAGTAAATGAAGTATTAAAATCAAATACATCTAACTTCATCTACAAATTTGGGTAATTTAAGAAAGTTTTAAATAAGTACAGAAATAACTTAATAGTTTTTCTAAAATTTAATTATTTATACGATAAATAACTGAACTTTATCAAAAATAATCAATTCTTTTAAAGTATTTCTAAACAGATATGAAGTCATGTATTAAAGTTTTAACGTTTAAAGGTTTTTTTTCTTTGTTTTTTATGAACATTATTTAATAAATATTACATGCAATAAATAAAGTTTATAAATAAATCTAGCTTAAATTACTTTATACATGAATTCTTTGAGTGTTCGGATTTAAAATTATTTGAGAGCTTTACTAGAGAAGGTTTTATTGATATTTTGGAAATAGGAATAACGATGAGTAATTTCAATCCCAAGTTATTAAAGAATATTATGTTTTCAGTTATAATTTTGTATTGATTGTAATTATGAAGAACAATCTACATATTGCAGTAAAATAATATCAGAAATAATCTCCTATCAATGTAACTATATCCAACACTTGGTTCGAATACCAACTGAGACTTGTATCATGGGATGAACCTTCCGTTGAATTCTTCTCCCCCACCCTTACCGCCTAGCTATCTATCAAACAACCTAGGAAAGCTAGTATAAATCATTACACTGTAATTCTTCACTGTAATTCTGTTATTAAGTAACAGATGAACCTTTTTTTTTTTTTTGTTAATAGCAAACTTTCATTTTCTGTTCTAACTATCGGTTTTTGTTTCTTTGGTATTAATGTTCTTCGAAGATTCAATTGATTTAGAAGCTGTGATTGTTATTTTGTTTTATAGCTGAGTTTATAATAATGAAGAAATTCACCCTCTATTCACTTCGAAGCATTGGAAGTGAAATAGACGTAACCTATTTTTTCCTATAGTTTACATTATAACAGAACCTGAACCTTTTACTAATGAATGATTAAATTGTTATCAATGTGGCTTATGACAATGAAGACGACAACTGGCGGCAGTTACCAATGGCTGTTTTATCATTGTTTATAACTTAGAGAAATGTTTCCATGGACGAGGAACTCCATTGAGTCAACAATGAAGCTGATTGTTTGACTTTCCACTTTAAATAGTTGAACTGAGAAGAGGATCAAAATTGACCATTTAATAACGACTCCACTTAATTATCCTCCAAGATTACAACAAGACTAAATTATGATAGTATTGGTTTCTAATAGGTTTGTAGTGAATTTAAGATTTAGAGAAAATATGAATCCTCACTTTCGTAAAATGAAGAAGTGAAATAAGTGCTTTGTTAATGAGCAGACGTTCTTCTAATGAATAATCAAATGCTTTATTTCCCATGAAAAATAAATTCAAAGACAAGACTAGTTTCTGAAATGATTAAAAAAAACAGACCAGTAATTGACCATATCTTAGCACTGAATTGTTAATAATTCTGTTGCTCTGCTTTTATTCAAAATTTTCCAATAAATATCGAAAGGAAAATCGAACACGGTCAAGGGTTTGCCCCTCAGCTTTTCTACCTGTGTCCTCCTATGTGGACCGATCCGCATCGAACATTTTTTTCCTTTGGCCGCTTCTGTGTATTAGAATTCAAATAGATCCCAATATTTTATTGATGGCAAAGAGCTTCTCATTAGCATTTATATGTACCGTATTCCCGAGAGACTTAACGGAGAGACGCGTCATTGCCGGGCGCATGCAAACATTGGCTCTGACTCCTCCTACGCTTATTACTATCATTATATCAATAGCTTTAATTTTATTTCACTTTTTTTTTTTTTTTTTTTTTCAAAAATAACAATTTCCAGCTTTGTATCCCTATTTTATTGTTCTTTAATTTGAGTCATTACAGTTTTATTTCTTTGCAAAACAATTCCAAATTTCACTCTTCATTGCAACTTTTTAAATATTTTATGTAAGATTTATTTATTTATTTATTTATTTATTTATTTATTTATTTATTTGTTTGTTTGTTTGTTTATTTGTTTATTTTGCGTGTGTGTTAGAAAATTTGTTTTTATTCAAAAACTTTTTTCACGGTTACTTCATCAGCTAAACATCTAATATACATAATCTCAGTATGCGTATGTTATAGTCACATAAATATATCTATATTTTTAAAAAAGAAAGAAAAGAAAAGAGAAGGGGGAGTGGCGTATGTAATATTGACAAAGAGAAGCAGATAGCATTTTCATCGTTATTGTAGAATGGAAGGTGAAGGTACTGGTGTCTTTCCTCCTGATGGGATAAGAATGCATTCCGTGGAAAATACGACAGGGATTACTCTCGGCTCCCCTCCCTCATGCAAATGAACCCGACCGGGAAATGGGTTCCGACCCTTGGATTCCAAGTATTTGTAAATTTCATAGAACGTTATCGCATGTTCAAGGAACAGAAAATCTCCTCGTTGAGTCTTCCATCATAAGAAATTACAATAGAAGGTAAAAAGAGGAATTTCCTAGTGAATTTAACAATTAATTTCTCGTTTTTAAGAATTCAAATTTAAAAATTCCAATTTTATATTCTTAAATGTAATAATTAAAATTATTAAAAATTATTATGGAAATTAAAGAAAATATATTTTAATGAAGATTTTATGTTTTGTTTTTTTTTTTCCTTAAAAAAAAAAAAAAGAAAAAAAAAAAAAACACCTTCGGAGCGAATCGCAAATGTTAATGAAATCGATGAAAGCAAGCCGAGGGAAGGGGGAAGGAAAAAAAAAAAACTTTGCTTTAGAAGAAGACGTATTTATATTCGCTGCCGCTGGATGTCGCTGTCCCCAAGAGAAGGCGTTCCTTGGCATTTGTTCATCGAAGGAGGAGTCGATCGCTGAGTGGAGGAACAAGGAGTCTGATGCCCGCCCTCTCTCCTTTGGTCGACCAATAAAAAGGAGTGCTTGGTTGACCTTCGTCAAACGACCTCCTGGGGGCGTCTCTGCAGCAAGTAGATGGAGGGGGGAGGAATAGGAACCCAGTTGAGACAGTAGTGGTAGTAGTTGATTTCTTTAGTCTTTCCTTGACTCGGTTGTATGGAGGGTGGGTTCAACCAGTTGAGGGAGAGGCGATGGGGGGGTAGCGGGTGGAGAGGGTCAGAGGTCGGTAGACAGGGAAACAAAGCGCCTGCTGGCGGTGCCTTTGTGCTCCTCCCCTGCGACGCCATTTTTCACCGAAGAGAACAATGCCGAACGCCCACAAGGTCCAAGTGGCCTTCCTTTCCCCTCCCCTCCCCTACTGTGAAATGGGCAAAGACCCTGAGGCGCCCCTTCTCTCCCCTCCCTTTCATCGATTGGAAGATGCTCTACAAGAATTCGAAGGCGTGAGTGACACTGTCGTGAGAACGTGACAAGGTGACAGCGTTGCCCTGGCAACCATTGTTGTGCGCCAAGAGGTTAGACCAGTCTTGTACTTTGGGACTGTGTTTGTCTTGAGGGGTGGGAGACGATGGGAGCTCTTGTTTTGTTGCGCATGCGTGGCTGGTTATCGTGGCACGCGACCGCCTGTGCGCGTTTGATAACGCTCTGACTCATGCGCGGGTGGCGAAGCTCATCCAAACGGTTCAGATAGTTGCAGGAGTTAAGGCCTATTTTTATCTCGTGGGGGAAGGAAAAAAAAAAAAAAAACTGAGGAACAATGACTGCATAAATCTGTCTCATCTGAGAGGAATTTGATATCAAGAGGGGAGAAAAAAGGTTTCCCTTAATTGAATGAAAAACTTTTCCAAAGATGTTCTTATTTGAGTTGTTTCTCATTTTTTTATGTTGAGTTTTCTTCACTCCATTTTAGCCGGAAATGAAGGTGAGCTCTGTTCTCCCCTGCCAGCCTATTTGAAATTCGAATAACGTCCAGTAAAGAGAAATATATTTTAAAATGGGATAACCGACAACATTTTATCGCTCCATTTTGTCTCTGAAATTTCAATGGGAGGAATTGAGTTTGTTTAGTGATCGCCCCCCTGCAGGTCCACAAGTGATCTGCTCTCCCCTGCTACAGCCTCTTTTCAACGAAGTGCTTTCGTTGTATTCAGCTTAGAACGAGGCTCCGAGATCTTGTGGCGGGGACACAATTTCACAAGTACATTTTCTTCTTTTTTTTTTCTCTCCCTTCGATCTTTTTCAACTTCCTGTTTCAAAATGATTTCCAATAGTTCACAAAACGGTTGAGATAAGAAGGGTATATCTGGTTGGCGAAAGGAAGATCCTGATCTCGTTAACAGTCGCCATAAAAACAGAAGTTAAACGTCGTTGACATCCGAATTTTTGGAAATGGCCTGATTTGTGTTTTGAGTTGCGATCTGTCGTTTAATTGGCAGGTGGAAAGGAGGATTGGTCGGTTCTCACATGCACCCGAAATCCCTTGGTCGGAATGTAGGCTTTTGACGGGAGGGACAATACTGCCCCTGCGACCAAGATCAACCTGGGGGATCCATGGGGATAATCTCATTGCAGGGGAGGAGGTGGAAGGGATTTTCCATGGGGGAATCAATGGTGAATGAGGACGCATGCGTCCCTTGTTCCCCTTGTCACCGGTGGATAAACAGCGACACCTACCCGTCTAAACATCGCGACCACAAAGGACTGAGGGACGCTGTCCCTTGCCAGTTGCCAAGAAAGATTCAGACTTGTCAACCATTGATGGAATATGATACTCTACCAAGTCAATAGGTTTCTCCTAGAAAACTCATAGAAATAACCAAAAATTACAAAAAATAAATAAACTGTACTTATTGATATGACATTTATAATTTACTTTTTTTAGATGTAGGTTATTTTTTAGTTTATTGTTATTTTACAATTTGTGGTTCGGTTAGTTGCAGTAACTCAAAAAATAATTAGAATTAGATTGGAAATTAGAATGTTTTAGAAAATGTAGTAGATAGACTAGTAAAATAAATAAAGGTGATTCGTTTAAAAAAAAAAAACAATTAATTTTTTTAATACCTACTACTATTTTTTTATAGAATTTAAATAATATAATGCATATGTAATTAATTGGTTAGTTATCCTAGTATCAAGTCTACAAATTTACCTTTTATCCTCTGAATTTTCAATAGATATAGAACAGAATTAAGTTTTTCAATTATCAATTTTAGTATTTGTTTAAACACATTTTAAATCGTATTTTATTTAATTAATTATTATTACTCTGTTAAAATATGCACATTTAAAATCTTCATGTTACAAACATCTCACATGGAGTGAGTAATTAGGAATTTTGCTGACAATTTGTAAAACGCGAAGCACGATAATTACAATTAAATACAATCTTGTATTTTTAAATCGATATTGTACTAGACTTCTGTTTTGAATTTGAGAGGAAATGGATTATTAATATCGGGAGCACAGCCAGTGAGTGAAGGTTCTGTGCCGGGATCTTCTTTTCATAGGTTAAATATATGCAAATTTTTAGTAAAGTTTAATCTACCTGTGTCCAGATTAATTATTAATTTTTGCGTTTCAATTTATTTATTTTGTTAAACAAAATAGAAAAATGCGATATATCTGGCATCCTTCCAGCTGGAAGTAATATTTTATTTCGATAACTGGAGAAAAACACTGTTCTAACGTAAAGAACGACAACTTACGACAGTAAATAATACTTTAGTTATTTGCTCTGTTTCAGTCGACGTTTTTGATTTGAAATATGCAAATACTTTGGACTGCTTATATTTTATTCAATTTTAACATGATTCTAAGTAGGATTTTGTCTTTGTTTCGATTTTTTTTCGAATATTCCAGGTTTTGTCATTTAGGTCCGAAATATCTGAATATGCGTGACTTCTACAGAGCCTTTACTTTAAGAAGCCAATCAGTTTCAAAAACATGAAATTAATCCAAAATGTTAATGAATTTTTATCATTTCCTGCACAGCTACAAATCGTTTCCGTGAGGAAGGCCTTACATTTTTCACAATCTACGAAATTTCCAATACATTTGCTGTATATAATAAACGTGGTCGCAAATCATTTGATGACGAAGGATTTCTACTTAAACTGTTTTTAAAATTCATGTTTAAAAGCAAAAATCATTTCTTTGTAAATTAGTAGACTACTTATTATAATTTTAGTGAAAGCTTACAAACACATAAAAGATTTAAATTAAACATTGAATTCAGTCATTGCTATTCTTTATTTTGCATTCTTGAAATATTTTGCCCAATAAGAGTTTTGTATTGTTTTTGTTTTTGTTTTTCATTTTCAGAATTAAAATTTTATTCTGAAATATATCAAAACGTATAAGTTATTAATACCTTTTTTGAATTTATATACCAATGTTATAGCTATGGTTATCGATAATTGGCTAAAAATTAAACTTTGATTTAATTTTTTTTTCCTTTTCTTGTGACATATTTCGATTGTGACTTTTAATACAGGTATGAACGGTGAAATTTACAAACTTCCGAGTCATCCTAAATTAGCCATTTCTAAATTTAATGAGAAAACAAAAATTTCTGAAATTCAAGTTTTTTTAAAAATTAGGAAGAAAAACAAAATCTTAGACCTACGAAAAATCCTTTTAATTATTAAATCGAAAATAAAATGTAAATGACAGAAAAGAGCCTTTGACAAATAATAGGAAAAACATTAAGTTAATTGAGAGTCGTGGTATTGAATTCAAAAACAATACTTGAAGATCCTAAATATGATAAAAGATATTATAATTATAGCAGTACTAACTAAAGTCTATAGAAGAACAGAGAAAATCGATGATTTATTTATTTTTATTTTTTTTTTCAGTATTTTTATTTTAAGCTTCATTTTTATTACTAAGTCTTACTAGGTAATTTTTTTTAAGTTTTATGAAAATATTGGATGTTGGGACAAGAGATAAAAGGTCAAAATCAATGCCTGCTTTTGAATGTAAATATTAGGAATTTGGGAAAATGGAAACTATCATTAAGACTTAAAAGATATAAAATTCTTCCTTATTCAAATCTACATTAAAAAAAAAGACTATACTTTCGATACCGCGGTTTGAAAAAGATTCTTGTTTTGATTTTTTGAAGAATGTTGGTAGTATCTTTCTCATTAGAAGTAAGGGACAGAATGACGTTAAGTTTTCGTATTCAAATATTAGATAACATTTTATAAAAATATTTCAGTAACGTTGGGAAACGAAATCTGCATAAGCCATGCATTCATGTGAACGTTATATTGATCTCGTATAACAATTGTCTAACTTCAAATATAAATTTCACTGTAGTAATTGTAACAAATCATAGTCATTAATATAAATACTCGACGATTCCTATTCAACTTCCGAAATATCTTCTATCCAAGTCAGTACTTGAACAAAATAAAAAATCAAGCTTCTTCTGCCTTTTATAGTTCGTTTCTTAAAGAAATTAAAGAGAAATAAATTTATTAAAATGAGTCTGAATTTCTGCAAAGCGATAGGCATGGAGGAGGGGTTATTATGAAGTTTGGATTTTGTCTATACATTTAAAGCCAGAAATCAATATCGCATTCGTTTCATGTTTGAAGTATTAATTGGTGTTGTATCGTTGTTTTTAAAACAAGATAAAAATTAAAGCTAATAATACTTACATTTATACAAAGCAATTCATGAATTATTTACTATTTAAAAAAAAAGACAGGAAATTGACAATTAATAATTTCATGTGGTATTAATATTTAATAAGTATTAATTATTCTTTCACTCCTAAAGGTTTCTAGGAAAAAAAACAATACATATCCATTGTCATTTCAATAGGTTTCATCGAAAATAACGCTCTGAATTATCCAAGCCCCAAACGACTTGTTGGGTTATTCAAATAATAATTAATCATTTGCTCAGACGGTTAATTGTTACAGTGATAAAAACTTCAATGTATAAATAAGTCGTACGTAAATTTACACTTACTTTGCTAGAGATTTGTTTGTATTTGCAACGAATTCTTTCCATAAGCTTAGTTCAATTAAACTTTTATTGAAATGAAAAAGTTTTATTCGCTGTAATTAAATTCCAATGCAGTACGAGAACTTATGAATTTTAGTAAGCTTTTCATAATAATAAAATAGAATTCTTATAAAAATACATTCCCTATTGCTTATAAAGGATTTAAATTCATCAGTACATTAACAGAAGTGTAGTTGCTTATAATAACTCTGAGCTGATTTTCTTTATAATATTGCATTAAAGACGTAACATTTTCAATTACACTGCCTTCTTTAGTTTAATGGTTTAAAAAAAATCAAAGGTATGTTTGAATTTATTAACAAAAATCGAAAGAAGAAAAACATGTGAGAACAATAATAAAATTCAGAAACTGTAATTTTGATGAAGAAGGAAAATGGAAACTTTCTTGTAAAAGGCGAAACAGTAGCAGCTGAACTGTTGTGCTTACCCTCCTTTCCATCTTAGCAGTGTTATTTACAGTAATTACAGAGATTGCCTAAGGACGGAAAAAACACTTATTATATGGAAGTTTGTAGGCTTCCATTGCTGAATTTTATATAGAAAATAATTCGGACATAAAAACCTGATTCTCAAATTTTAAATATTAATTTTTTTTAATAAAAAAAAAAAAAATATATATATATATATATATATATATATATATTTATTTATTTTTTTTTTTTCTGATAGCTTTGCTTATTTCAGCAGAATAAGAAAAAAGTGATGACTTTGATCTCTTTTATCATTCCAATAAATAAACGGCGCGATTTCCTATTCTTCACAATAAAATTACTTCGTGAAAAAATTCTGTCAAGTTGATATCATCGCGTTGTGTTTCTCGTTATGAGTAGTCCTTTCGAAATCAGTCTTGTTGTTATGGAATCTGTTCTTTATTAGTTTTCTAGCCTAGGTTTTAATAGTAAGCTTACATGTGAATAACTTGCCTTTTTTTATCTTTTATTATTGTTGTTATTGCAATTTGTATGATACTGATCTCTAGCTTCAAAAGTATTTTCGGGTTTGTTTTTTCTTCCCTTGCTTTATTTTTTTTTATTTTTTTTTTTAATATATTAAAACTTTCCCTGGTACAAAGTGCGTGTCTTCATTGTATTACGACAAAAGTTTAGTTATAACTTATATATACAGGCTATGTTACAATCATTATAATTTACGTCAAATTATAAAATAAATGATGGAATTTGCTTTTGTGATTTCCTTATGAAACTTAATTTTACATAGGTTACAAAATTAAAGATTCATAATTGTATTTAATTAGAGTCCACTTGAAAATATTTTGAAACCATTGTGAGATGAATATTATAACCATTGTCTTATAAATTAAGCATTGATCACCGTCTTATTAAATTCTCTTCATCACTATTCTTTGATTTCATCTAGAAGAAAGCTTCATTGTTAGCCACGTTCAACAATGCAAATTTTATAACATATATATAAATATATAATTACATTATTCTGAAGTTGACTTGCCGCTGACTACAAGAAACACTTTCGATTGTTATAAAAAATGGTTCTTTAGTCAAACGTAGCTACAGGAATAATATTATTGGCGATTTCATTATTAATATTATTGATGCAGGAGTTGTTTTTTTAATTACAGCAATAGAATTGTTATGAATAGAGATTATTACTTGATGTAAAGAACTGTAAAATTACACCTACTATGCTTAAGTGAACTGGTATTTCTCTACAGAGATAGCATATATTAAACAAACTATACTATAGACGTTACATTATTTGTGTTTTATTGTATCTTTTCTTTTTTATTTTCGCCTGATTTTGAATGTCAACATCACTGATGACAAAAAAGTCGGAAACACTTTTCTCTGTTTAAAATAGTTTTCAAATATTTAGTTCATTAGCTCAATTATTTCTTACTGGTGTGTGTGTGTATATATGTGTGTGTTTGTCAATAGCAGTTAGACTTCTTTTTTTTTTTTTTTTCCTCCCCGAAATAAAAAACTAAATAATCACATTTATAAAAATAAAAAAAACAACATCATAACCAATGAAAGGTCAGTTATTATTAGTCGATTGATATAGTGGAATCAGTGTTTGCCAAAATCCACCACAAGGTAATATAAATGTGCATTTCCATGATAGGGGGAATTTCTCCCCGAATGCTGCAGTGGGGAATGTGGTAAGGGATGGCAGTGCTGAACGTATGGCAAACGAGATTGTGCTCGGAATGAGAAAAGGAACAATGCTATCGTACGATTCCATATTCTTTTTTTTTTTCTTACGGACAGGGCTTAAAATGCATTCATACAGAAAGAAAGGGATGGTGCAGTGAAACGAGAGACTGGGACAGAATTTTTGAAGAATATTTCGGGGCAAATTTGATGTTTTTAATCGTACGTCTCTGGATTATAAATTAGTTTTAGATACGGAGTTGAAATTTATTTAGATTGACTTGGGTTTTTAAATAACCGAAGCTACTCCATAAATAAGGGCATTGGTAGAAGCGAAGAATAGATCAGACACAGCTGTTATTTTTTTCTAAATTAATGTTTTCTGAATGTGCATTATACATAACTACATTAAGTATAGAGATATTTATGTAGAATTCGAGTCTTTTTGCTATATGAGGGCAGTCTGGAATTGAATCGCAAATATGAAAAAGGTACTAAGTCATAGAAATACCAAACTGAGAAAACACAAAAAAACCTTCCACATTCAAAACTAGAGCCAGCAATTAAAAATCCATTGGTGTGGTGTGAAACGACTGTGAAGGCGACCCATGCCCGTCATCTGTTTATTTTTAGGTCAGTATGCAAATGAACAAAGACATAATTAAAAATTTCGACTTAGTACCTTTTTCCAGATTATTGGTGACTTAGGTACCTTTTTCCATATTTTGCAATTATATTGTCGCATTTTGCAGTTAAAATAAAATGTTTTATTTCAATTTTTTTTAGTACAAACTTAATCATATAAGTTATACATACATGTTATATATATAGTATCATATGGCAATGTAACACTAGTGCAAAAATAATGAAAAAATGTAAAGCAATATTCAAGTTTTTGACCTCCTGAGGCTACTGGAAAAGCCTGATTTAGTTCCCATTTAAATGATGCATGGGGTGAACACAATTGAACCCATTTTCAGTCCTAATTCAAAATGTACAAAAAGCCGACTTAGTACCTTTTTTCACATTTGCGATTCAATTAATAAATGAAAGTAGTAATACATATTAAAATAATTGAGATTTATCTGGCTGGCTGCAACATACGTTAACCTGTGATATTGATATGAAGACGACAGTAGACAATAGCGTTTGATTTTTTAACTATTAAAGGTTAGAACTATAACTGAACTATTAAATGAGTAAATAAAATAGTAGATGGACGCACACAAACACAAAAAAAAAATTAATTAGTAATTCAGAAAGTTTAATTCCGATATAAGAAATATTAAGATGCAGACTGTGAAATAAATGTTTAAATAAAGTTTGAGAACGGAGCACTTTTTGTTTTTCTAAATTTGATTAATACAATGAACAGTTCACATCACATGACTAGAAGTTATGGACTATTACTCAATGAAGCTGTCAAGAGTTCCACTTTGAGGGAGGAGTGGCTTCCTTCCATTTGTCTTTGCAAATCGGGATACAAAAATCCTTTGAGCATTCACTTGAAATACATCTACAATCTTAACTATTTGAAATTACTTAACTATCATAAAAAAAGAATAATTTCAAAAAACTAAATACAAAAAATCTCAAAACAAATCTTTAAAAATCTCTAAAAATGTGTAAAAGTTCTACAAGTTTGAAACTATTCAAATCCATAAAATTTCCTTTAACTGCTTTAATAAATGAATCAAATGCCAAAATTCACTTTTGTTGTGTTTTTTCCCCTGCACAATCAAATTTGTCAAATAGTCGAATTCTCTTGATAATGTAGATACATAAGAATGAGTTAACAACAAAAAAAAAAAAAATCTCATTTCAAAAGAATTAATTGGAACCGTTAAATGCCTAAACAAACACCACAATGCCATTAATAAATTCGTTAGATCGAAATCGATTCCTCATTTCCTTTCTGCTTGAAAGCACACAAACCAGCTAATCTTTCCTTCTGTACAGATTTCTATATTGTTTTAATAATAATGGAGAGCTAAAAGAGTTACAAGAAACCATTCACTCTGTACTGTGGACATTCACTCACGCAGAAAAAGGGACCCAAATTTTAAATCTTTGATTTAAATACATATTTAATAAATGCTACGACGGAGTGATTACGATAGTTGCTTAGCAATCGCGGATCTCTTGTTAAGGACCACTGGGTTGGTTGGTTTTTTTTGTGTTTTGTTTTTTTTTTCACCTTCTCTTTCCTCTTTTTTTTTAAATGTTAAAAAGAAAATTAAGATAATTCTTCTAGATGTTTAGTCTTTTTTTTTTTCCTTTAAAAATTTTAACTTAAGTTACAGTAATAAAAGGAAAAATGGACATTTTTAAACTTATAAATAAACACAAGTATTGTGATTTTTTTATTATTATTATGATTACCTTCAAATATAACTAATTACTAAAAAATACAAGTAAATATTAAGTAGTCATAAAAAAAGCATTTTCCATCTTCACAAAAGAAGAAGAAAAGAAAAGGGAAAAAAAGAAAGTAGCCTGGGAAGAAGAAAGCAAATCTCCAATAGAGGAAGACTTACGAATGTCAGAAAGAAAGAATGAAATTTCTAATAAGTCTTAATTATAGGTTCAAACTTAAATTGCTCTTCAGCTTCAAATTCCTCATAAAGATACATTTTAGGATTTAATTCAATCGAGTTAAAAGTTTTAAAAATTCACTTTTGTTACTTAAAACAAAACAAAATCAGTCTTGTCAGTTTTTCAAATATTTATTTTTGATATTTTTGGTTTATTATTATTTGTAATACTGAATAAAAAAGTGATAATAATGATATTATTAACAGATATAAAAGTTGCTGCCAACAATTTTTATAACTGTTAATTTAAGTCTTAAGAATTGGAAAGATTATCTGTTCGAAAAGTACAGTCACAAGTAGAACTAGAATTTCTTATTTTACCTTTGCCAATTCTAGGAAAAAAAATAGAGAGAAAGCAAATAAAAGTAACAGATGATCTTGAAAGAAAAAAAAATACAGACCAAGTTCTAAGTCTTCTCAAGTATATATTTAATATATTTTTATTCACAGTGGTACGTAGTCATTATATTAACAGCTCTGACAGAAGTTAACATAATCCTTTAAAAGAAAAGAAAATTAAAAATGAAGCAATTAGATTTGTATGTTTTGAATATTCATTCAGTTAAAGTTTAATATTTTTAACGAGTTGAATGAAAAACACAACAAGTTCAGATTGAAGCCGTAAGCGAATATGAATTCATTATTTAAATCACCACAAACCTAGACTTCAACTTGCACAGTGCTAACCAAGTCTGAAGATGATAACAGAGAAACCAAGCATTGACTTAGACCAGAGGAGTTCAAACTTTTTGCCCGAAGGGGCCCGCATTGGATTATAATCCATCTGGGCGGGCCACATTACTATGTAAATTATAAAATATTCATTTTGAAAAAGACAACATTAAATAAAAATTTTTATAGTTATTTACAAATACAACGATACTAAACAAATAGAGTATATGACTAAATCTATTTATAATATTTTTAAAAATTTCCCCTTTTATATCAAATATGATTTTTGCATTCATTTCAATTTTCGATAGACATTTTTCAAAAACTTTCGAGGGCCGGATCTGGCCCGCGGGCCATAATTTGGACACCTCTGACTTAGATTTCATTGCGAAGAATAATCCTAAGGCGCACTGATTGAGAACCACTGATGTATGCTGCAAGAGTAATCAACACCTTCCTTTTCCTTTTTTTTTTTTTTTTTTTTTTGCGCTGATGTCGTATGAAATAAACAAAAGACAGCTAAAAAATAGTCCTTTTTCCAACATTTTGTATTATATAGCTTCTCTAGATGTTTCACAGAGTATTTAAAAAATTAATTAGCATTATTTTTTTTAATAATGATTTTTATTATTGTTTGTAATAAAAAATGAACAGAATTGATTTAAAGCACTTAACAATGAACATGAATTCAACAGAAATCCTACAATTCTTCAATCTTGAACTGACAATTTCGTAATTAAAGACTTGTAGCTACAGTACTTATTTTTTTTTTTCCTTGCTTATAATTGAAAGAAATAATTCATTTTTGAAGGCAAATATTATTTGACAGTTATTTCATAGAAAGTAGTGTACAGTTATTTTTAGTTAAAAGAAAATTATTAAAACTTCACTCGGTATTTTAGCTTTTTAAAGATAATTTGATAGAGAAAAAAATGTTATCTAAGCTTGAAACTATTAAAACCAAATTTCTTCTTAAAAAGTTCAGTTTTAGGTTAAAGGATAGACAGCCTTTGCTGTTACCTACATTTTACCCCCACGCGATTCTTAATTATTTTCTTATTTCGGTTGACGATGGGTAAAGATCCAACAACAGCTGTTTCGAGATCTCAGTACGTAATCAAAAAATGTTTAGAATCGAAAATTGTACTCGTGTCTAAAGAAGTTAAAATTGATAATACAGTTAATACCCGAATTTTACAGTTATTGTACTCAAGTTGTCTTATGTTTATAATCTGCTTTGTTTATGGTATTGCTGCCCTAATAAGTAGATAGAGACAAGATCATTGTAAAATTTCAGAATTGAAAACTTTTTAAATTGTTTAATTATTACAATTATTAATGTTAATAAGAATGTTAATTAGCATATTTTGATGTGTTCTATAAATGGAAAAACAGAACAAAAAAAAAATCAAAATGATACTAATTGTTAAAATTTATTGCATTGCATTATTTACCTAACTTTAAATCTATATTATCCTGTTATAAAATTATCAATTTACATAAGATATCGTATTGTTCTACATTTTACACCCTTTTCCGGACGATCGATTATTATTATAATCAAATTTAAAATTTAAATTTCTGTTTTTAAGATTTCGTAATGATATAGAAAATTCACTTTTTTTAAGATGATCTTAATACTCAGAAGTCTGACTTGTAGAACGGATTTAAGTATCTGTCGTTTTTGTTTCAACGTAGCTTTGCCTTGAAGAAACTTCGAGGAATGTTTAGATGCATAATTCAAGCTTAATTTTAATAATTTTGATGTTTTACATTATTTTATTTGATTTATTTATTTAGTTTTTTTAATTATTCGAAATAAAGTTCATTGAAGGTTTGTAAACCAGCGTCCTAAAGTATTGGAAATTCTTGCCTTTCAAGACGTTCAATACGAAGGAGTAAAGTATTAACACTATTTTCTGATCAGCTTTAATCTGTAACCTTTTTCTCCATTGTTGACAGACGGTTGGGTAAACCCTAAGGATCTGTCTGGAATTGATTTCAACTTCGGAATTTCCTTGGTCCCAACTTGGGATTGATCCGAGGACCTCCTATACCTTAATTAAAAGTCCTTAACATTTGAATGAATAACAGGTAGACTACTGGAATTTCTTCTATAAACTGTTAATCATATAAAGTGAATAAAATTATTTAAACAAAAAGGAATCAAATAACTTTACAACATGAAATAAGAAGCTTAACACAAATGCAGTGTTTCGGAATAAATTATAGCCTACTGAAAATCAAATATAAAATATAATTATCTTAATACATATTAAAAAAAAAAAAAAAACTATACTTCTAAACTTTAGAAATTACTTCATAAAAGGTAAAGCATTTTCTCAATTCATTTCGTAATTGCTTTGCATAAATAAGCGCAGAATAATTTTCACTTTTGAAAATATATCTTGTTAAATAGGCCCTGTTGCCAAATGATAAGGCACTTGACTGCGAACTGGAGGTCGGGGATTTTTTCCAGATGAATTCACCTCCAGACGGGTCCTAGAATCCACCCAGCCCTCTGTTCCATTAATAGCGGGTTTCTTTCCGGGGATATAGGTGGCCTCATCCCAGTACCTGGTTGACGAAAACATTTGCCCCCCCCCCCTTTTCTATGGGTCATCGTAGGCGCTCGTATGATGTACCATACCATATACTTCCTTGTCATAAGTATCCGGCAACATCTTTGATAATTTGATGTTTTTAATCATGATACTCATATCTTGCATTGTTTATCATCAGTTGTAATTCTTTGTTTGTTTCTAAATGGGCATAAATTAATTTCCCTAAAGTAACAATTTACTTTATTTATTTTTTTTTTAAGATATTTGTCTTAAAAAGACGCCTATTGCAAACAAAAAGTACGAAGCTATGATAACTTGTTGTTTTATTAATCCCGTTCATTACAGTTTGTAATTTTTAAATCCAATTCATGAATGGGATGAAATGATAAGACGTAATTGCCGGTCGAGTGCTGGCTTCGACCCTTCCTTGTCTCCCTCCCTCTCCCCACTGCCTCCCTTGTGCATCACAGCCACCACTCAGCTCATGGGGCTCGTGGGAGTTGAAGTTCTAAATAACGAACAACAAATTTTTATTTCTTTTTTTTATAAAAGTAAAACAACATAAGAATCTTTGCAGTGATTTGTAAAACTGAAAAACAGTCTAATCTTTAATTTTATTTATGAAGTCTTAATTTCCAAGTTTTCTTCTAGGAGTGTGTGTTAACGAGACTGTTTAAGTGATTCAAATTAGTTCGAGTAGTTTGGCAGTAGATACTTCTCGACTTTCATTCTGTATTTCAGTTTTTTGTTTTGTTCTGTTCT
>JAFIDM010009631.1:93246083-93259859 GCA_023159025.1 Thereuonema tuberculata | reverse complement strand
CTACTAATTATCTGCCCATCATTTTCTTTGATATTAATTCTAATTGAATAATATGTTTTTCACGCTTACTATTTAGCAACATTTACTCTCTTCCTAGCGATTGATACAGAAAAAAATACAAATTATTTAAATTTATTTCTCTACATGTCAACGAAAAATTCATTTTTTTTTATTTTTTTTTTCATTTTTAACATAGCATGGTTTAAGAAATAAATAGAAGATTAAAATTCTCAGCATCCATTGAGTTGTTGTCATTAATAACGTTAACTGGTCTTTAATATTAAAAGCTTATGCAAATTGAAATACCTTTTACATCTTCGAAATTATTCATTTCTTTTTCTTACTTAGGCTTCTTTTTTTTTTCCATTGTCTTCCCTTTGTGTTTTTCTTTTTTATTACACTACTGCTTTCATTTCGTCAACTGTTTAAGAAAAGAAAAATCTTTGGAAAAGCAGTTTGGGAAAATATACGACTGAAAGAAGTTAGTTCACTGAAAGGTGCCTTTGCAGTTAGATGGACAAGATAAGGTGATGTTGAACGTCTCCACAAACATTGATCGTATCTGGTCCCCCTACTGCAAGAAGGATACCGATCAACTATAGATGGCGAACTCACAGCTTCCTTCAGATACAGACAGTATTTTTCAATGTAGTTTGAAACAATTTGTTTAATGAAACTGGTAATTTTGTCTTGCCTGGGCTTTTTCGATGAAGTGTTTGGTACTTTAGCAACCCATTTGGACCGAATGAGGATTGTCATTAATCGTGGCTGTCCCTTGATTGGCTCTCAAGCCATGATGAGGAATGACTTGCCTTTTGTTGTGCACCTCCTACCGGATTGGAGACGGAAAACTCCCCCTCCTTGGCAGGAAACAACACTTCATCTTCCTCAAGTTCTGTCGTGATCTTTACGACTGACCAACAAATTAGGGTGTCCCTCTTTCACCCTCCTCCAAAACAGGGCATTTTAATAAATACCAGAAGGCCATTGGAACCTTTGCGGTCAACCTCACCAACCATTCTGCTCCATTTGCTCTGCACCCTACCCTCCCCTCTCCGGAAGCAATGCACTGGACATGGGAGAAACATTCTACTTTTAACACTGAAATGACTGAGAAATACCTAAGTAAAGGCATTCTCGCAGCATCGAACCTCGAGCGATGCGAAACGGATTTCAAAACACTTTTCAGATGATTCTAATTGTCGTTAGCTTCCTGACTTCTCTTCAGCATGCTCGATTCCAGATGGTGACGTCGGAGTCACTGTGACGTCATTCAGCCGAGGCGCGAGAACCATTTTTATGACGTGGGTGCATCTGCCCCGAGGAATATAACCTCCCCTCCTCTCCCGAGTGGACTCACCCGCTGAGTTCGCCTGAGGATCCGTCGCCACGAGAATTACAGGTTTGGCGTTAGGCCTAACCATAAATCAGCGTCCGTGGGGAGGTAGCGTTCGTCCTCCGCTACCAGCGCCGCCGCCCTTGTTGCCCCTGGGCGCTCCAACCCCACGGCCCGACTTACCCTGTTTTTTTTTTTTTTTGTTTTTTTTTTATTTATTTAATAGGTATTATTGTCTGTGCAAAATTGCTCTGGAAAAACAGGAATTGGCCGTATGGACTTTTCTGCTTTTACACTGAGCACGGGAAAAACTTAAATGCTTGCGAGAAAAAAAGTTGCCTATTAATTGTGAATTTCGTTTTGTGTTTTGGCATTGAAGAACCGCTTCTGTTATTTATGGTCTTTGGCTGAGAGCTAATGGACTGTGGCTGCCCCTTTGTCTTTGGTCCTTTGATTCTTTAGGGGTTCGTTATGTGTCGCTGTCAAGATGGGGGCACTAGATAGCCATAAGGGACAATACCAACAGGAAAGAGCGAGGAAGAGGGGGCGGATGCCTTTGTACCGGATTATTTGGACGATGTTATACAATAACACACTGCGTTCTTCCTCCGAGAAGAATGGTGCCCAATATTTTTTCTTGTTTTATAATTGTATCTTATTTCTTTCTTATGCATTTCCACATCAGTTTTACTTTGCAGTTTTCAATCCAAAGTGTAATAATTATTATTTCTATTTTAATGGTTACTCATTTTTCATAGTTTTCCTATTGCCCTTTAGTTTCAGGGTAATGCAGGTGATCCTTCTCCTCCCCTTCATTTACTGGTCGATGAGATGAAAGGACAACGCAGGTGCAACATACAGCACATTGATCGTCCGGAACAAGAAATATACAGCATTTTTTGATATTTATGATGTAAAGAAATAATCATCAAAAGATTGTATTTATTTATTTATTTATTTATTTATTTATTTATTAATTTATTTATTTGTGTAAATAAATACATTAAGTTAATGTATAAAATTTAAGTTAATTTTTTTATTATTATTTTAATTTTCAAATTTGATTTGGAGTTAATTACTCTTAATCACTTAATAAATGAATCACTTAGTGATTTTATTTTATTGTATTTTAAATTTAAGTTAATAAAAGCATTCTGTTGAAAACTAAGCTTTTCTGTAATTTTAATTTTTAAATTTAATATATAGTTATTTAATAATTAAAAGTAGCCTAGAGTAGAAAAGAGGTCAATTAAAGCATACATATAAAAAGTAGGGGGTTGGGATTTTGTGGTTCGACAGAAATGCTGATCCAAATAAATGGTAGCACAAGTACATGAGATCGATTGGAGGGCCCACAATGGACTCAATATTTCGTACCCTCTGCACCGTCAGCTTCGATATTGATACACACGGACTGCATCAATTTAAAGGCAATTGTTAAAGGAAAATGACAAAGTTTACATCTTGATTTTATTAATTATTTTGGTTCTTCCATTATAATTTTATTATTAGACAATATTTAAATTTTAAGTCTTTTATTTTTTTTTATATTTTAGGTTCTTTTAAAAAAAGAACTCCAAAAAAGGAATTATTATTTATGATCAATAATTCCCATAAATTACTATGATTGGCATCATAGTTTTACGGAAGATAATTAAAATCATAATCACTGTTGTAATATTAAAATATATAAATAAATGATAAATAAAGATAAAGATACATTAAATGATAAATAAATAAAATTGTGATAAATCCGTATTAAAATATATAAATCCCAAACAGAATTCCTTTTTTAAAGTTTTATAGTCTTACGAAAAACTTTAATCGTAAGCAGTTTATTTCTGTGTAGTATTGTCTATTCAAAATCTTTCTCTCAATAGTATCTCATTTTGAATTTTAAATACTTTCATCTATATTTATTTTAACCCCATAGAAGCGAAGCTCTCATGGAATACGCTAGTTTCGATCTAACATAACATCGCTTAATAAATATCTAATTATTACAACTTTAGACTATAATTTGAAGTCGAAATAATCACATCTGTCACGATAACTCAATAAATATTTATTCCGTGAAACTAAAGTAGAATTTTTCAAATTGGATTATCCAGTGACAGTTCATTACTGATTTTGATACATTTAAATATCTGCATTCCAAAAAAAATAAAAACAACGCCATTATCCTTGGACACTTCCCATTGGGTATTTGATAGTTGCCAGGTCTCTACAGTTTTATTCTTCGTTTTATTTTTTTCTGAAGAATTATTTCAGAGAAATGACAGTTTATGAAAGTGGCCTCTAACTTTACCTACATCAAAAACTTTAAAGTCAATTATGATTATTCATTCAATTTTTTTTTTATCTATTACCTCAGCTGATTAATAATAATAATAATAATAATAATATTTGCTGCAGTTTTTACGTTCATCTACTTGTAAAATAATAATTATGCCTTATCTTTATCATGAAATCAATATGAAATATATTGAATAAATACGTAGGCTACTAAATAAGAATAGTACTTTCTTAGGAATTCCTCATATCTTCGTCAGTAATTCTTATATTCAACCGCAGTTTCAAACTAACAGTTGAGATAATTAGTGAAGCGTTACATTCAACTGTTAAGAATCTGTGTGTTTTTTGTTTCAATTAAGATATGAGGTAAAGTACTTGTCTCACTATTTTTTTTATTTTTTAGTAGCCTAAGTATTTATTCAAATAAATTTCATTCTCTCCATCTATTTACTCTTATTCTATTTGACAGAAATAGCTCAGTTTACATTTCATAACTTGAATTGATTGCCAATTCAATTATGTATATATATTTGGATCAAAGAGATATTTTTAGGCTATCTAACTTTTATATATCCTTTTAGGTAGATAAAAATACAACAGTATATTTAGAGAATGAAATCTCATGTAATGATGTATTTAAATCTTGTTCGACAGAGCGTATTTCTATAATTGGTTTAGGGATGAAAAATGGAAACCAACAAATGGTTCTGTTTGAGCCAGACTCTACTGACGCCTAGAGAGCGAGGAAAGGGGGAAAGAATGAAAAATGAGAGAAGATTGATAGAATGATGCTGGAGAAATGGGGGAACCTCGAGATAACTTGCTTTCATTGCAATTCTTGCATCACAAAAAAAAAGCTCCTCAAAACGTTTCAATTGCAAACCTCAGTGGCTATCCTTTAGGCGAGAAACGGAATCAACTTGGCTTCATTGACTACGAAACTTAGAAGCCAAGTAGACATAACTTTCACATTGTTAGTTTTAAGTGACTGTCTATCGAAATTATTGTAGCTGACAAAAGACTGAATATTGGTTAAAAGTCACTCAGCTAATGAGTGTGTTGATTACAGATACACAGAGTAAGATTCAAGAGGACGAATGGGATTATCGTTGAAACATTATTAAGAGGTTTTTTTTTTTTTTTTTTTTTTGATGAGAAAACAGAATCAAATCAGTTAATTTGAATATTTTTTTAGTAAAACAGTCAGTTCTAATAGAAAGTTAAAGTATTATGAATATGGATAAGTGGTGAGTACTTTGTTTTGGATAGACTATATCAATGACAATCTGGACAGTGCAAACCACAAACCATTTCTGATAAACTAATTGAGAAAATTAGCATAATTAATAAAACGAACATTTCCAAATTAAATTGGAAAATATGCAGCGGGTACATTTATAGAATCAAAGCTACTGTGATCAGTTGGATTGTCAACACTGCAACTTTAAGATTTATGGGCAATTGTCAGAGTTTTTTTACATATCGCTCTTAGGAAAGGTAAGTTTTAAATTGACCATAATTTCACATCTATATTTTTAAGCAACCAATATATCATTAGGAATATCATTATTAAAAATTTATTACTAAAATGAAATGGAATAAATAAACTATCAGTAAAGTAATTTTTTAATCCTATTTTTTGATTGAGATAAAGTTTTTAATCTCCTCAATACTTTAATCACGTAGATTTTTTATGAAAAAAATATAAGCAATAGTAATAAATTAAAGCAAATTACATATTGTGATTACAATATTAGAAATTTTCTTATTTCAATAATAGGAAAACAGCAAAACATGCATTTTTCATATGGTATAGAATATAAAGATATAACTTATAGATATATTAAGTATTCTTTGTAAAAATGATAAATTTCGGTATTAACATAATCCCAGGCTGATTAAGAAGTTATTAATTGCCAAATTCTTTAATTTGGATAAATACTTCGCCCAAAAGTTTTTTCTCTTTTTTTTCCTGCTAATTTTAACCTTAGTCTTATTCTTTTTATCATATAGTTGATGTTAAACAAGATACCAAAGATTGAAAAAACATTTTCCTACATTTAACCATCTTTCCCTTCCACTTTATTTATTTATTTAAAGAAAAAAGAAAAAAAAAAACTTTTTGCAAAATTTATTTATTTCTTAAGTTAATTATTATAAACAGTAGCCTAGTAATTCTTTAATACAGTCACAAACTATTGCAATGTATTTAAGGTGTTGTTTCGATTCTCAGGTTTTTAAGAGAATTTTCGAGTCCAGAAATATAAAGTATATCTACATGAAAAATAATACCAGTTGTACCTCTTTGAATAATTATGTAAGACTTTACATCCTATCGTCTCTATTATTTTCAAACTATCTCGAGTAGTCTCATTACATAATAAATATATACTTTTTTCCATAAATGTTTTAGGCTATTTGTAATTATCTAACTTAAGATACATTACTTTTAATCAGTATTAATAAACATGTACATTGTAATGATACAAAAAATAGTCTAATAAAATAAGAAAAAAAAAATAATTCTAATTGTCAAAAGGGGTGTCGTAAATATTGATGCCATTCCTACTGTCATCCAGTCTGTAATCCAATGAGAAAGTGAAGCTGTCAAGTTTTGAATTTCATTTAAACTTAAATCGGCTTGTATAATGGTTAAGTTTAAAGTTGAAGATTATACTTTAGTAGATTGTTCTGTTGGTCCATTTCATCTGTTTTTTTCTAATGATTCTCTAATTGAGATCACCAGTCAATTAGCTTCTATCTGACTTCAGAGATGAAGGAATCTCATCGATCTTGAATAGTTATCATTTGAATTTCTATGTAGGGATGATCGCAACCCTATTGAAACTTTTTGGGAAGTACATAGGAATGAACATTTCTGACCCCACTTTTTTCCTTTTGAATATAGAATAAATGTCTTATCTAAATTGATTTCGTGTCTAAAGTCTACGAATGAAGATGTGGCAAAAAGGACTAACCTTTTATCTGTTTATGCTGATTAGTTGTTGAAATTTTGCCTTCTACCTTCAAAGACTATCATGTGACAGTCATCCGAATCTCTTCATTTACAATATTACGATTGATTTAATTAATTGTCATTAAATTTAGAAAAAGATGGAGAGTGGGGGTGGCGAGATTGGATGCAAATAGCCTTCCTTCCGCCCTCGAACTGTGGATTGTGACTGTTCCCGACGAACACCTCCACAACATGAGCCTCGTGCTTCGTCACTTGTCACTTGGATGACACGAGCTTGTTGATTTCGAGCGCCGCTTCCATCGCTCCCGTATTGGTTGTGAGAGATGAACAGCCCTCCTCTTATTGGTGGTTGCTATGGATACAGTGGCTGAGTGGCATGGAGGGAGGAGCTTTCATCTCTTGTTCCGGCGCCCAGGCTTTGGCAAGGGTCCGTCAAGAGGCTTTGGGACGACGAGCGTGTGCGTGTGTGCGCGCCGTGCTTTTGATTTTGGTCTCTCCTCCGTTTGTGTGTCCGTGTGCCGTCCGCCGTGCTGTCTCGCCGCGGCATCTCCGTTCCCGTTGGGGGACCCGTCCAACCCCTCGGGATAATCCATCGGCGTCGACCGGCCATGGTGCAGTGTGCGGGCTGCGACAGACCCATCCTGGACCGCTTCCTTTTGAACGTGTTGGACAGGGCCTGGCATGCCAAGTGCGTCCAATGCTGTGATTGCAAGTGTAATCTCACCGAGAAGTGCTTCTCTAGGGACGGGAAGTTGTACTGTCGCAACGACTTCTTCAGGTAAAAATTGTTTTTGGCTGTTTGGTGGCGCTGTAAAGCAAACCCTCCCCCACTCCGGTTAGGCCTATCTGTCGACCCGGCCCGTTCCCCGTGCCCGCTGCATGCTCTCATCTGCTTTGCGTTCTTCTGTTTATGTTGTTGTCAGCTTCATTTTATTTTATTTTTGTGTGTGTGTGTTTATTTTATACCATTGTAATATGTTTTCAAAATGAAAGACAAAAAAAGAAAACTTGTCAATCAGCTGAAAATCATAATCACTGGGCATTTGTTTATAAATTAAAACTGAAATGAAAAGGCAACATATGAAACAGTTTTATTTACTTGTTTGAGTGTTTGTATATTTATTAAGTTCTTTCAATAATCTTTTAATTTTTCACCTTTTAACATTAATTATTTATTAAGATTTAATATTGAACATTATTTTATTGCGACTTAACTGAAGCTTCGTATATGTAAGACTGAATTCTGTTAGATGAAATTAAAAAAAAAAATAATTAATGACAAAATCAAGTTTATTTCAAACTTTGGATGATAACTTTAAAAAAAAAGCTATAATAAAAAAAAAAAGAAAAAGAAAACATTTTTGTTTAGGACCTTAAAAACTGTTTGCCTGCTTGTTTATTTTTTGTTTTTGTTTTTTTGTTGTTGTTTTTTTAAAAAAAGGTTGGTTATTATTTATTTATTTATTTATTTATTTATTTATTTATTTTATTGTTTTTGAGTTTCTAATTTCAGTACGAATTCAATCTTTGTTTTATGTTGTTTTATTTAATGGAATAATTTCATTACAAATCAAAGACGGTTCAATTGAAAGAATAGAGAAAATAAACTATAACAAAGTACTGATTACTTATTAAGTATTTAGAAATTCGTGTATAGTCTACATATGGAAGGAAATAACTGTCAATGTAAGAAAATCGTAAACAGATATTTAAAGTTCATTCTGTCTATTTTTCCTATAAGAAGTTCAGTTGCCGTTTTCCAACACTAAATTGTCATTCTGATAAAGTAGAAATACTCGTGTTTGAGCGATGACTGAATTTTATTTCATCGGCAATGAAGAAATTGAATTGAGTTTAGCCACTCCTAGCAGTGAGTGTCCTTGGCGGAATCACGATGTCTCGGCGTCGGACACCACTTAGTTCCACCTTCGAAGCCTTCTTAGCTTTCCAATTAAACATTCTCATTTGAAGATTCCCAATTATTTTGAATGTGCTCAAATTTGGGAATAATTCCCTATTACTCATCTCCCAATATGAAATTACTTACCTTGATTCAGCGTAGCAGAAAGTTAAATCTTAAAAATAGGGTGTTTTGAAATAGAGATTTGTTCCAATTTCTCTTGAAAATTAAAATCTTCATTTAGACTGACTTTCTGTTTCATTTGTAAACGATGGATATCAGTGATGGAAAGTTCTAGACTTATAAAAAAAATTAATTACAAAAAGAAAAAGTTAGCTGTTAGTAAACAGAAAATTAAAATAATAATAATAATAATAATACATGACAGTTGTTACTATTTCAAATGAAAAAATTGTTTGAATTTTGATATCTATGATGAAGTTAAAATTGTTAGTTTTACTTCAAATAAGTCGGCAAATTCTTCATATCCTTTCATCAATGTTTTTTGTAAAATTAAAATGACATATTTTATAAAAAAATATTTTCAAAACTTATTTTAAATACATAGAATGATCGGTTTGAATTACGAGATAAATAACATTTTCATTATAACTAACAAAGAAACAAAGTTATTTAAATTTACGAATCCATTTGAACATATTTAGTATTAGCAGTAAGAATATTAATTAAAAAAAAAATTATCTTAACTACGGATTTCGTGAATTTTGAGTGAATAGTATTTCAGATAGTTTTCCATTTTGTTTTGCTATTAATATAACAAAACTATTAAACGTAAAGTATAACTACAGAAAAGTTGAGTTTTACGAAACAAGTTCAATAATCGAGTTAAAAATGAAGAATAATTATTAAGCTACTAAGATAAGAATCTACTTAAAACCATCAAATTATAATTTAATATCCTAACTATCTTTAGAATATTCTAAATTATTTCTACTATTGTAGGATTTATCCAAAACAGAACATAATCATGTTATTATTGATGACAATTCTAAACTCCTAAACTGTTCGTATATTTTATTCGAAGAAACTCGACTAAAGATTTACACTGCATCTTAAATTATTTCGTCAGTAAAGTATAAAAACTAGTAGTTGTCAAAACTTTTTTTTTTCTTTTTAATTACTTTGAATTTTAGTAAAGAATCTCTCACTTTTATTTGTTTGGAGTGAAAACAGTCTGTCCTCTGTTAAAAAGTAAATGTGATTCTAAGTTTTCCTTTCCAATCATTTAAATCTTCAATATTTACAATTTAAGAAGACAGAGGATTAGCCATGTTTACTTTGAGAAGAAGAAACAGTGAATTAACTCTGTTTGTAGGTGTCAGATAGCGTCTATTTATTTCTCACTAAATGTTCTAAACTTTTTTACGAAGATACTTGAAGAAAAGTAATGTTATGTTAAGTAATCACTTGAAAAGTAATGTTATGAATAAAAATAATCTGGAAAAATAAATATCAGGAGCTAAATAAGAGATTGTTGTGGATTTTAATCGAAAGATTTGCTTCGTTCTTGTGCACAGAAGTCCTGTTCCAACTTTATAAAGTTCACGACTAAGGGTTTGTTTTGTTCAGAACAAAAAGAGATTTATTATTAGAACAAGTTGTAAGCACTTCTAGCTTACTGTGATTGTGCACGTGTGTTTTGTTTGTTCTTGATTGCACTGCCCTGTTTGATTTTGCTTCTGAAATGTTAGCATTTTTAAGAAACAGCTGTTTTAATTTGAAAGTTGTGTTAAGACCAAGATTATTAATATTCTTTTCACAGTTTTGCCTAAAGGATATGTTGTTGTAAAGGAATGGAGAAGGATCAATTGAAAAGTGAACTATGGTGGTGTCTGGTTGCCTCCCTCTATAATCAGTAAACGTTGTAAAGGGTCCCCGTGAGTGCGCGCGTGGCCGCTCCGACCATCAATAATGGAGGCCGGTGGTTCTGGAGCGTTAACAGCCTGTCCACCGCACGTGAAATATTCACGCAACGGCCCAGGGGATTGACAACCCTCCCCCACAACCAACTTCTGCTTTGGCCCAAGGAGAAAAACTCCTGCATTGAAAAACCAAAGCTAATCATTACTTTTGGTGCTGACGGAACTGATTAATTTTAGAGCAGAAGAAAGCGGTGGCCAAAAACAAAAACAGTTCCGATTCAGTTGCGTTGTATTCCAATGAAACCACATATTACTCGGCAGAAGGAAACAATTGAAAAGCAATTGACCAAATTTCGTACTAAAAAAAAAAATTCTTGGATTTATTTTCTTCTCTTTCTTTCTCACTTTTTTCTTCGCATTTCTCGGTGTAACTTTCTTGCGGGAGACATGGACTCCGAAGGAAATAGCACTATACCTTTGCCTTTGAAAATTAAATTCAGAAATATCTGTAACAAAAGAAAAAGTAAATGGGATGGATAATGCTTAATCATCTCTATTTCCTTTGAACAATTACAGTCCATTTGAAATAATTTAATAAATCCATATTTTTGTTTTATTAAATGACAATGTTAGATTCTTACTGTATAGATGTACAGTAGGTATTTCTTCACTTATTAAGCATCTGTTCAAAACAATAAAACAAAAAACCTATTCAAAAATCAAAGAATTGGTGACTTGTTCATTAAAGTCCTTTTCCAAAATCTCTGAACAGTAGCTTTGAGCAGTTCTATTATATCATCATAACAAATGATCTTACATTAAATTCATAATTATATTGATGTAATAGAAGAAAAACTAGTGTCTATCGTATTGTTAGAAAACTAACAACACTTCGGATATTTTGGACTTTAGTTAAAAAAGTTAACAAAACCTTCAACAGATGCTTACAGCTGAAGAACTCGGGACAATATATTGTTAGGCCACATTCAATCTATATTGAGAAAATGGATTTTACTTGTTTAAAAATCTGAGATAAAATAATACTGAAGCCAAAGTTTGTCAGAATTACAGGATATCGAATTATAATTAAGCCTAATTTAATAAAGAAATTATTTAATAAATAATATTTTTTTTTTCAATTTCATGTTTCTCAGTAGTCACTGAAGACGGCTTAACAGTATTTTATCCCGAGCTCTTCAATTAAAAAGCATATTAATTGTAGATATCAAACAATGCCACAGTGTAATTTAGTTAAACAATACCAAACATATTAAATGCTGTTTGATATTATGAAGTTATCATTTTAAGCATTTAAATTATTTTATTTTATTTTATTTTATTTTATTTTATTTTATTATTATTTATTTATTTATTTATTTATTTATTTATTTATTTATTTATTTATTTATTTATTTATTTATTTTTGATGAGTCTATGTTCGATAGAGGGAAAGAGATATTTAAATGTTAGTCTTTCACCTCAGTTGAAGCAAATAAATAAATAAATAAATAATTAAAAATAGAACAATAAATTAATATAGGTCTCGTGTGTTTATTTTTTTCCTCACTTTACTTTATTCTACTTTAATTTTTTTTCACTAGATTCTGAATAGATAGAATTAGATCGTTATTTTTTAGATTTTTAGAAAAAGAAAAGAACACATGGAAAAAAGTTTTTATTTCTGTTTTATTAGCAGTACAGTTTAGTACTAGGTTTTATTGCTTTTGTTGGTTAGGCTATATAACTTTAAAAAAACAGTTCGAATGCTTATGTGTAATTGAATTTGAAGAAGCCAATAATTAAATTGAAATGATATTTGATTGAAATAGTAGTGAGGAAGTCTGGAAGGAGGATGACAACATGATGCTTTGAATGCAGAATGGATTTTATTTTTGTAGGATGGATTTCAGAGAGTAAAAGAAGGCTTTTGATTGAATTAGGCATGTTTCTATCTCACCCTCCCCTGGGGACATCCGACTTTGACGATCAACAGGCGATGTTGTGCAACTTTGATGATGGTCTGAATTAAAACGCATCCAACATAGATGAGTCCCTTTCATTGATTGATGGCCAACTTTCTCTTTTCCCTCCGCCTCAAGGGAACGCAAATAATTCAGCACCGACGACATCCTTCCTTTGGCAAGAGGAACATACACAGGAAAAGAAATAGTCGGTGGAGGGTTGAGCTATTTAGGGTCTAAAATTAAAGTTGACACCCTTTCATTATGACCATTCATTGTTGGAACCCGCCCACTCCGTTCACCGGGGAGGGATTAACGTCTCTGATTATCCGACGATAATCCATTTAAATCCCTCGATGGGATTTCACGCTTCTGACTCAGTGGCTAATCAGTGGGTCGTGGTTGACCAACTACCAATTAATACGTCATCACAGAGTTTGTTCCTTTTGTACAATTGCGGAAGAAGAGACCAGAGCCGTGGTGACAATTGCACGACAAGTAGAAATCTATTCCCTTGGAGGGAATCCATTGGATTTGTTGTTTCAATAAATGTATACAATTAGATTATGAAATGGAATTGATAATTGTATTTCTAATGTATTATTTTTCTATTTGTAGGAGGTTTGGCACAAAATGCGCAGGTTGTACGCAAGGGATCTCTCCGAGCGACTTGGTGAGACGAGCGAGGAACAAGGTGTTTCATCTGAAATGTTTCACTTGTATGGTTTGTCGGAAGCAGTTGTCGACGGGAGAAGAACTGTACGTCCTAGATGAGAACAAGTTCATCTGTAAAGAAGACTACCTGAACAGCAAAGGACATCACGGTGAGTTTGCATGGGGTAAGGGCGGGAGAGGGGGTTATGGCGGCACCCCATGCCGAGCCTTTGAGGCCCGTCCGCCAGGTGGAGTGACCGGACCCCCTACTGCCCACCGATGAGTTACTTGAACAGGGAGGAGAAACGCTTGTCTTAGCCATAAAATATTCGAAAGGAGAATTCAGCATACATGAATTCGGTAGCAACACAAGGGATTGCAAGGAACGCTGGAAATCCTTGGCAACCTAATCCACCCTGTTGAGTGGAGTGTCAATTGGGAGTTAGATCAAGTGGTCATTGAGGCATAGGGGGGTGTCACTTCTCTTTAGTGTCATTATAGCGTCCACCCACCCATCCACCCACCAGGGCATTTTAGATTCTTCCGTAAAGTTAATTATCCCCCTCAATGTTCTCCTTTAGAAACCGAGGTCATTTCCAAGGAACGTGGGTGGTTTTTGTTAGGTAGGCTTTCTTTTGTGACGTCATGACTTGGAATGCAATGGCCGCAAGGAGGGAAGAGCAGCGCGTGCCTCCGAGGAACGACCAGGGAAACAACACGATAGCATCGCCTCGGGACACAAACAGCAACCCATCAACAACAAAAAAAAA
>JAFIDM010009631.1:93218518-93245983 GCA_023159025.1 Thereuonema tuberculata | reverse complement strand
GGCTGTGTTGTTTGGTTGCTCCATTGGACCCGCCCATCCCGTCAGAGGGAGGGAGAGCATCTTGCTGACCCTTTGACTTGAGCCTTTCAAACGGGATTCTGAAGCTACATTCCCCCTCCTTATTCGTGTGAGATCGCCCTTTCTTTTCCATGAGTTCAACCTGCACCGACAGGTGTTGAATCTCCTCGATCTGAATCTCTTACTTTGAATCATGAAATTGTATCCAGAAAGAATTTTTCTATCAAAAATGGTGCCTGGCTTTTTTTTTTTTTTTTTTTTTCCTTTTTTTTAAAATCTCTTTTTGTTTAATCTCCGTAAATATTTGGAGCTTCAAAAGAAAAAGAAACTACTGAGCCTTATTTGAAATTTGACTCTAATCAATGGGTGTTGTAGTGCCTTTATTTGTTGTTAATTGTCATGTTGTTAAGTTGGTGCCGTCGGAACCCAGAGAGAGAAGAGGGGAAGGGATGCCAACGACGACTAACCACGCCCTTCAAGGAGTTGAGGCGCCATCCTACAATTAGACAAAATAGGATGCAGATTTTTACCGTAAGAATCCATTCCGTGAGAAAAAGAAGCACCATCTTCCGTTTAATGATGGTCAGGTCAGAGTGCAAAGGTCATCGCCGTGGGAAAAGCAGTAGAATCCCCTTTGAGGAGACTTTCCCCTCAAGGAAAAATGGTTTCACCCGTCCATTGCACTGACCCTCCGTAACCCCTTTTGCTCGCTCCCTTCTCAATACAAAGAACAGCTTAACAAGTTATCAGAGAAAAATACAGTTGAAAGTATTTCTAATTGTTCACAATGTTAACTACACCTTCAAAGTTTGAGGCCAACTGAAATGAGAAATAAAGCATTTTTTCCCCCTCGGGCTTAAAAACACTTGAAGTAATTTGGCTACGAATCAATCGGCAAATCATAGAACTCTTCCTTCCATTAGTCCTGTTATTATTCCGCGCTTGTCATTAGAATTCACAACTTTTTGTTACGTCTCAGAAAGACAAGATCATACTGTGGAAAAAATAAAAAAAAGTGATTAAATTGACTTGCAGCTTTTATTTTTATCTGCCAAAAATATCGTTAATGCCTTAATAAGCAGAGGATTTGCATTTATACAATAGTCCAATATTTCATTCCCAAAGCATTAGAAAGAAAATGGATATTAAGATGTTCCAGGAGTGTGTCTCGGTCGGATGTTGAGGGATGAGGAAAACACGTCCAGAATCATCTGCAGAAAAAGTTTTAATAAAAATATTCACATTATTAAATTAAAGAAAGTCAGTTAATTTCTTAGGGCTCATTCTGATATGTAAATAAATTTATAATTTTTAGAAGAGTTTCGTAATGAGAACAACTTTAGCAAAACTAAACATATAATCCTTCTCTACAGGAAATAAACTTATTGTAACATTTCAAGTTACAGTAGCTTCTTAACTCGATTCATAAATCCAGGTTCAGTTTAATGTTTTCCAAAAATGGATGTTTTCAATGTTTACAGAATTCCATTCTGATTTTCTTTTTCTCTCTCTCTCTCCTTTGTCTATTTCTCTACTAAAATCTTCATTGAAATAACAAATTTATTATTAATTACTATTATTATTTTAGACTTTGTAATTTATTTTAATATTACTATTATTATTAATTTAAGTTTAACTTTTAAATAAGATCATGTGGAATATGAGTTTTATAATAAATGTTCTTTGTTAATCTTTGTTCATAGCCTTGATTCTTTACAAGCGTTAAAAGAAAAATTGTATTATGATGGCTGTTTTTATTAACCTTTAATTGAATGAATTGGTTCATTAAATAACAATGAAATATGTTTGAATGATGAAAAATCTGATTATTTTATTCTTAGAAGGAAAGCGATTCTTAACATGGGACAGGGGGAAATAATAGTATTCCTTGAGATACTGACCTTCCAAACTACAAGGGGAGAGGGGGGTTACTCCCCATCGCTTAATCGTACTTAGGATAGCAAATCTTAGCTACCGTGCAACTTCATTCTTACTTCTATATTACCTCCAAACTGCTAGAAATCAGTCGTAAACACATTTTGCAACTAAATTTTTCAGGCGAATTAACTCATAGAAGTTATCTTTTACTTCTGCAAATGAAGTTAGCTATCAAAAAGTTTTCAAGAGGGATAAAGGTTGATGGTAATTCCTTTCTGTTAGGAAGGAATCTGCTTTTTTTTTTGAATGTCAGAATCTTTGGAGAATGTTTAATTTTGTCAAATCAACTGAGTTCTATTAACTGTGTATTTGTAGGTGGTCCTGGCTCTGAACCTTGTGATGAAATAGATGACCTGGACTTGAAGTCGGAACCATCCTCGGGTCTGACACCGCCCACAGCCTCGGCGACTCCAACGGGTGATTCGACGGTCCACAGCGATCCCGGCAACAGTGAGAAAGAATCACGGGACTCCGGGGGAAGTGTAGATGGTGACCGGGAGAACAGAGACCATGAAAACACCGCTCCCGATGAAAACAACATTGGGGCTAAAAGAAGAGGGCCTCGAACCACCATTAAAGCGAAGCAGTTGGAAACGTTAAAGGCCGCGTTTGCAGCAACGCCGAAACCTACGAGGCACATCCGGGAACAGTTGGCTCAGGAGACGGGACTCAACATGCGAGTCATCCAGGTAAGCAAAGTTCTCTACTTTTTTGTAGCGTTCGTCGAAATTCTTTTCGCGGTTTTTTGTGTGTTCCATTTACGCCAAGATTTCCATCTCTTCTCACTTGCGAGATAAGAAATACATGATTATAAAAGAAAAACTTCTTTGAACAAAACCTGTTCTATATTTACCCATCTATCCATTTCAAAATTTATCAGGAGAATGATGCAACAAATATTTAATTACTAAAGAAAAATGTTAAATAAGTTTGAATAGTTTAAGGAATCAAAAATAGGCCTATGTTCGTGATCGAATCTGTAAATCTTTAAAAAAGAATTGTAGCAGCTTGACTCAACTACAGGTGGCAAAGAAAAAAAAAATAATACTTCTATCGTATTTAATCAATTATTTTATTACTGGATTATTTTCTAATGCAACAGCATTATTATACAAGCAAATAATAATAATGATAATAAAATTCACGTTACTAAAGTTTTAGAGAAATTACAATAATTGTTTAAAGTCATCCTAAATTACTAAGCAAATTGTTAATTTTGTCCTTTGGTTTTTTTTGTTCTCATTTTATATTCAATCAAGGAATTACTTGAAAGAAATGTAATTATTAGGGAGGAACTTGTTGTCACAGCCATGAGCCATTGTTTCAATCGGAGCCCGCATTCAGTCTGGTTGTTCATTGAATGTGTAGGGCTTCTGGGGAATGAGCAGCCGTGGCGGCAGTGGCGGTGGCTCCTCCGTCCCGGGGGTCACGAAGGTCAGTGTCGATTCGGGCTGTGGATTACACTTGATTATAGGTGCGTTGGGGAGAGTTTTTTTTTTCTTTTCTTTTTTCTCAAAATCTCCCGTCGCCGGACAGACAGCCACTGGCGTCCATTAGGCTTAAATTTGCAGGAAGGAGCAATCGAACGGCGGCTGTGAATTCCAGAAGCTCCTGTGTAATGCCTGAGGCCATAAGAACCATTCTGCGATAAATCCTCCGTCTTTAAGAAACGCCACAAAAAGGAAATCGAGAGGCTTGGAAACGTCGGACGATAGATATTTCGATATGTTCTAGATCTGCTGTCAGAAAGGGATTTCTTTTTTTCTTTTTTTTTTTTTTTTTTTTTTAATAATTGCATCTAGAACTAAATTCTCAACGGACATTTCTTATTGACTTTCGGAACACGATTAAAAGAACAGTAATCAAAAGATATTGCAATAAAATATTTTTAACAATCAGTGTGTTTATAAAATACAACTTCATTTAGAATAAATTAACACTCGTTTTATTTATAAAAATGTTTAAAATTAGTGGAGAACTTTTTCTAAATTTACTATTTGTAGTTATTTAATTACTAGTTTGGGCAATTTAGTTTAATAAAATCTGAAATTAATTTTTATTTGCTAAAGTACATTAAACAAAGATATATATTTAGGGAAATTGATTAAATAAAATAAATAAATAATAATCCAAGAATACTTGTAAGAAATTCTAAACTTTTTTATCAGTGTATTTTTAATTATTTACTTATTATTTATTTACTTTTTTTTTTTTTTTTTTTTTTTTTTTAAAACTCAATTGTGAAATGTTATTTAAAACGTTTTCCGACTGAAAAAAAAAAAAAAAAAAGTCTTTTTCGTTAGAAGCAGCGCGATTGAGAACGGTGGAGGCCAACAATTTCGGTCAACACATTTTTCTCTAAAGAAATAGGACTTCAATTCTATTCCTTCGATATTTTTTAAGAATTTGTCCCATTTTGTCGAACAGCAACAGTATTGCTTCTGTCGTAATTGCTTGTAGTATTTTGGGTAGTTTGATCAATAAAAAAAAAAGTTTAAACTATTATTTCCTATACTTTTTCAATTATTTTTTACATTTTTTTTAATTTAAAAATAATTATCAGAGAAAATTATATTTTTAAAGAAGCTAGGACTGTTGAAATTCTCTTAAAAACAATCGGTTAAAATATAATGAAATCGGTTCTTTCCTGTATAAGTTCACTGGCACTGTTTTTAATATTACGTAGCAGAAACACTTCAAATAATAAAAGAACAGTCAAAAAATAGTCGTTAAACGAGATTACTACTGAAGAAACTATTATTTTTTGTTATTAATATTTAAATAGCATCAAAAAAATGTAATTTTTGTTTTAAATTGTAAATTAGGCTCTTATTATTGTTACTATAAATGAATTACTGTACGTTTAAATGATATTATTCAGTAGAAGTTAAATTCACTTTTTAAGTGTTATTTGCTTTATCGAAAAATCTTTAATTTCCTTTTTCATAATTTAATGATGGGAATATATATAAACATATATTTTCAATTCAGTTATTTAAATATTATGCTTTAATATAATTAAAAATCCCATGAAAATACATGTATATCCCAATACTGACTGAGTAATTTCTATTCGAATGAAGTGTTCTCTGTTTGAAGTGTTCAGGATACCGTTGAAGCTAGTCACTAACGGGATACGCTATCGCCTGACTGCCGAGAAGTTTTCCTGAAGCTTCCCTAAGAGATTAAGCGTGTTCGGGCTTCGGTGTTTGGTTTCCAAAATCTGTTGTTAAGTGGTCGTCAAAGTCAATAGAAGCAGATTCTCAAAAGATAATGATATCGTTTGAAAATCAAGGGGAAAAAAAACTAATAAAATTTCTACTTTCGTAGTTGATTTTTTTTTTTTTTTATTTATAAAATATTTTTCAGTTTGATTTCCCAGCGTTTTGAATATTATTTGAAGATATAGAAATTAAAGGAGTTCTTAGGTTTTCTTTGATTGGTTTGGATTAGAAACACCATCGTAGTTAATCTGAAAGGAATTGCTTTGGAACTACATTCAGCATTCGTTTTTTAGAAATATTGAGATTTTTGGTTTATTTTGATGAGACAATATAATGAGTGATTTGTGTAAATTTCCTATCATCGTCAAATTGCTTGGAACGTTTGTTTGAATTGGATGTGACAAATGTGTTAATCCCGACAGAAGGTCGTTGAGTGCAGGTGGGTGGTCCCTCTCAAGAAGAGGATTTGTCAAATGATAAATTACCAATAATGATTAGCAGGAATAATTTTATTATTCTTGGAGAGAAGTTTCTTTTTCTTGTCACGGCACGCATTAATTAGATTCTTTATTGGATAGTTTAATGCTTCATCAAAGAAATGATTTTCTCGAAATTAAATGAAAATAGGAAAATTAAACACTCGTTAATAGATTGAAGAAGGTTTGTCAATGAGTTCATTCTTCAAAAATGAAAAGAAATATCTTATGATTAAATAGAAACAAGCAATCTTCATTTCCAATTCTCTATTTAATTCCATTTCAAATAGAGAATCGTTTATTTGCAACATTTTATTAACAAATCAGCTGTAGCAAGAACTGAATGCATTCATAGAATTTTGGCATTGACCAGTGGTAATTCAGAAAAATAACGAATGGCCGCAGTAGTGTCTTTTTAACTTTTTATTTTTCCTTCTCTCTTTCCTATCTAGACTATATATATATATTCTTTAAAAAAGATAATAATTAACGTTTTTAGAACGTTCCGTAATTTCTTTCATTTTTTTTTCTAATTTATGTGTTCAACAACCAAAAAAGAAGACAAAAATTTAATACGCAACTTTACGATAAATATAAAGGACTTGATTGATTGTAGGCATCAGAGACGGATTAAAAAAAAACAACCTGGATTATTTATTCATAGATTTGCATATCAAGTGACTAATCCTGACAGACTGAATCTCTGAATTGCTTATCAATTAATTATTACAGTATTGTTTACAAATGTTTTAACAAAATTGTAATAGCTAATATTTATTTATGATTGTCGTATGTTTTATTCAAAAGTTAAACTTCGCAATTTTATTCTGTCTTGAATTCGATTCTTCACTTTGTTTTAAACTAAGGAATTCTTCGTTTCATATTTAAAAAAAGTATAAAAAGAAAGGAACATTTTTTCTGTGTTTTATTTTACCACAGATTTCCATTTTTTAAAAAGTTAAAATTATCTAAAAAGAAAAGTATCTTGTTATTTATAGGTTTTATTGTTTTCATGTAATAAATAAAAAAGTTCATTAGATTCTGCAAGTATTCATTTTTTTAAGAAATATTGTTGTTTTAATTTAATTTATTATTATTAAATTTATTATTAAAATTAGATGTTAGTTATAAATTATATTCGGCTGTTTCTCTCGTAACTTGGTTCAGTGATCAAGTTCGAAAACAATTGATTCAACAGTTGTTCAAATCTAAAGGGGAAAAAAATGAAGCAGTCGAAATAGAGAGACTCAACTTTTTCTTTAAACATTAAATTTAAGTTTTTAAAAAAAAATTAAATATTATTTTTAGTAAATGTACCTTCACTTTCAAGTCATGAAATGGAAATGAAAGAAGTAATAATCAGATACGCTTCTCTTGTTTTTTTTATTTTTCATTTTCGATTTTATAACAGATCTATTTAAATTATTGTAAGTAGTGAATTTAGATGGCTGTAGAGTAAATAGTGCAGTGGAAATGTATAGAACAATTTATTTATTAAAGTCTCTTAGAATTAATGATTTCCCTATAATGAGATTGATAGAATCAATTTATTAACATCTATTGTTGATTTTGCTGAACTGAAAGTATGAAATCTTTTTCTAATTTTATAAACTGTGATGGCGCTTTTCCTTTGTGCACAATTTGTTTCTTTGCGTCAAAACACTGGGAAAAGCCAGTTTGGTATCATAAGATATTAACGTTACGATATTCCTGAAACTTGCAGGGTAGGTCACGCGCATGTAAATTTGATACATTTGAATTTATTTCGTGAGATTTATATGTTTGAAGATTTTTGTACACGCCGTTCTTGTTAGACGACTGTCAACTAACCAAGCAACTTTTCGTTGTGTTGCAAAATATGTAATTTTGCAATTAAATAAAAACACTTGAAATAGAGCAGAAGTAGATGTTAATCAATACCATAGTTTGTTCAGTTCACATTTTATGAAATTGTTTTCACGTTTAAATCTATCTGGATAAAAACTGAATCTTTTAAATATATTTATGCTAGGCTGACTCCAAACCAAAGAATTAACAGTTTCTAAATAATATTAGCAAAACTTTAAAACCTGCAAATTTTTTTTTGTTTTTGTAAATGACAATAGTAAATTACAGTAGAATATGAAGGTAATAGTTTTTAAATTGCTTCACATTTCTTAACTATAATTATTTTAAATACCCACTACAATAGAAAAAAATGAACGAAAAAAAAAAAATGATTGATCCATTATTGAACCATTTCTACATCAATTGTATCTTAATACATATGATTTCTTCCAATTTTATAGTTGATCTTCATGTCTGAAACTTCAGTTCTAATATTTTCTTTACTACAACACTGAAATTTTAGTTCGATTCATTTGAAATTTTGGCTTGAATTTACTGAAAAACAAATTTATCATCAAAGGAGGGTGCTTCGAACTGATGAGTCCCTAAAAAGGACGAAACGGCCGTTCCCGATTCCCTCTGATGATAAATTCAAAGGCGTTATTTATGTGCAGTCTTTGCTTTCTATTTGGGCTTGAGTTTACTCTAAGCGTTTTTATTTCCATCAGTTTTCAATTTCTGTTTCAGTGATTCTACAATTTTAAAGCTAGTGACAGCTTTAATGTATTCTAATTAAAATTGATTTAGGAAATATTCAATAACAATAGTATTCATTAAATTTTATTTATTTATTTATTTATTTATTCCTAACTCGGGATCTCCTAATATTTATTCGACATTAACTTAACACTGTTAATATTTTGACTAAAGTAATTACTATTAGTATTACTAATAGTACTAATTACTATTAGTAATTAGTAAGTATTCGTATTAGTAATTAATTACTATTAAAGTTTTACGCAATTTCTGTACTTATTGACCCTATTAGTACTTCGTCCATTCACTTGTTTGCTCTTAGACATGTAGCCTCAGTTCACTCCGAATTGAAGCTTAGTGAATCTGATGCGGAAGAGAAGCTTCACATTTCCAATAATCCTAATTTGTAATTGTATTGGTAATACGAAGGGGCTGCTTTTGTATCAGGCTGCGCAAAATACCTTAAGTCCAGTAAAAAAAAAAAAAAAAAATTATGAAACTCCTAAAGATGGTTTTTTCATCCACTAGATTCTCTGATTCTCAGACTTTATTTTTATTTTTTTCAAAGTTAGAATTGATTTTTGTATTTATGAAAACTGTTATTAATGCTCATTATTTATTTAATATTAATTTATTATAAAGTAAAATTAAGTGTTCGCTGATCAGTAAGTTAAGAATCTTCTAAATTCAAAAGCATTAACTAGTCACACCAATTTAGTTATTTCTGCTGAAATTTATTTTTTTGTGTGAGTACTTTTATTATTAAAGTAAGTTTATTATTTATTCTCCTTTGTTTAATCCCGTATTTTCTTGGGTTTATTTACGACAAATGTCAAATCCAATCAATTACTAGTCAGTCTCAAAATTTTATGTTTTTAAATTATCGACCTTCTTGTAGATTTTTCTAGGAAATTCATTGTTAAGTACAACCCATACAAGTTGCATTCTAATAAAGTTATGGAAGAATTACAGGAAAATATCTGATGTTTTTATTTAACACCATTTCTTTGAATTGCGATAATGATATTCTATGATTAACGGATACGAAGGATACTTTGAATTATATTATTAAGCTTAGGTGGATACCTGGTTTAAAGATTAGGATATCATATTAGTTTTTTAACTTTTTTCTATTTTTTTATGAAATCATTTTACCAACCAATCAGTTTTATTAAACAACATTCTAATAGGATAAATTCACTTGTAATTAATTTTTATGTTGTCATAACTAAAAATGTAAACTAGCATTAATCATACTTATTTTTTTATTCATCAGTCATACATATTTAATTTCAATTCCAAACGAAATTACTATATTTGATTGACATTGCATAGCCTCCTTCTGCCATTCTATTCTAAAAGTGTGTTACCAGTAAATCTATAAAGTCAATGTAATTTTTTGATCAATAATCACTGTCTGAGTGACTCTTGCTCTCGGGGCAGACACCCTCTCCCTCCTCAATAATTTCAACAATTATTTTTAGAGGGGGCAGTTTTTTGCGCTTCTTCACCCGCGATGGAGTCCCCTGTTGTCCCGCCCTAGTTATGTTCTTCCTTACTATGAATGAGAATTGAGCAGTGATGACTTGTGGTGAACAACGGACTTGAACTTGTACTGTCGTTAAAATGTGCGGAGTTTTCAAGTTTATTAATCCACTAAAGAGAAATGTTCTGGAGGGTCAGTAAAACAACAGTTGTGCAAAATCTAAAACAGAAAGAATATCGTATTATAAGAAAGAATATGTTATTTCGAGAGTACTGGAAGTGACGAATGATATATTGAAACATCAATAATGATGACTCAGTAAATTTTATCAATGATTTCACTTTAATATTCACAGCATTTAAAAAGTCATTTATTTAACCAATGAAGAATTTTGCTTCGAAAATACTGTTGCCTTTATTCAACATCATCTCTTTAGTAATTTAATGATTGCTTTAAAACCTTAAATTTCTTCAGCTCCTTACTTTAAAAGCATTGCTTTGTATGTTTAAGTAATTTTCACTCCAAAGAAACCCGTTTGAATGTACATTTTGATATAATTAAATTTAGAAGTTTTGCTCATTTATTTGTGAATTACTTTAAAAACATTTTAACAAAAGATGAACAAATAAATTCCTTCGAAAAGATTATCTTTTGATTTATCATAAGTGAAGCGAATTAAAAATGATGCTGTGTTATATATAGGAAAAAAATACTTTATCTATCGGTGCAGTAACTAACTTATATCTTTTAAAAAAATAATAGAAAGGGTGATTCGCCGAATAATGTAGATCAGCGTTGTTCAAAATTTTATTTCCGGTGGCTAAGTAACATGAGAAAATAAAAACTACTCTCTATTCAAAAATGACTACAAACATAAAATACTAATTAACTTACTGTTTGAATAATAGGCTTTATTCAAACCATCATCATAAATTTGTATGTTGAATGATAAACTATATTAAGTAAATATGACATTTCCTATAAAATAGCTGCCGGTGCGAGGGGGTTTTGCGCCCATTTCCAGGATTTCGACGCCTATCACAGGTGGACAACCCATACTTTGAAAAGCTCTAGCCTAAATTTCGTAATCATGAGGGTTTGGGTTCGATTCACGGCTAGGACTTGAATGTTTCTTTCCCTCCCTTGTCCTTCAATAGTTTAGAGAGAGATGAGAGCTGAAGCCCTGGGGATGAAAAGGGGGATGAGCAGTAGCTGTATTACCTACTCGTATCTACTTATTACAGAAGAAACGTGATACCGCCTCTATCTTTGAAAAATATAATGGTGTGGTGGCTTTTAGTTTCAAATGATTTCCACAGACGCTTTATTTCGATGTTCAAGTGACGGAAAACATGTTTTTAAAGATAGTTTGTATTATAATGTTTAGAAATTTCAACCCATCATTATTTAATCTTTTGAATTGCGCATTTCATTCCTATTTACCAAAAGAATAAAATCACTTCAATTTTTTATTTAAATGTTATTGAAGTTAAAAATTAATAAAAATCGTTAATCATTTGTGATTTAGAATCACAGACTGTATATAGATTACCTTATACAGATCATCATATATTAAAAATGAAAAACTAAGGACAATTACCTGTTTGTGTGGAAACAACCGATTTCCATGAATTAATTTAGTTCTAGGTTAATTTTGATTTTCTTATTTTTATTGCCATGAAGTTATTTGTAAAGCAATGGTTCATTTTTATATAAACATATAATATAAATATTATAGTCAATTTTTGGTATCAGTTAAAACATTGCATCGAATAGAACATCATGAAGCGTTGTAGAAAAATCGGCTTCAGTATTAGACGACTCTTATTTGTTTTTTATTTGTCTTCAATAATTTTCTTTTTAAAATATTTTTAAACTTTGATTTCAAAGTAGCATTTAACATCAACGATTAATTGGATAGATAGATAGAAAACGCTAAGATACGTCTATCTAAAATTGTTGATTGCATATTAGCATCATTAGTCACAAGGAAAGAAAGAAAGAAAATAAAAATGGAAGGACAGAAAGTAACAAGAATCAAGCAGATAGTTTAGGCTGGAAATTTTAGCTCACAAGAGCCTAAAGAAACAGTATAAAGCTGACTTGCAAAATAAGAAGAAATAGAATAACGTAGAGCGAATAAATTACCACAAGACTCAGATTTCCGTAAAAAAAAAGAAAAAGGCACAAGCAGACTCCTAGTTAATCTCTACTTCCCGATTTTACTTTTTAAAATTAAAGTTTACTAATTAAAACTTTCATTTTTATTATAATTAAAATAAAAAAATTTGCTTTGCAAATAATCATTCTAATACGTTTCCGTTCGTATTTATTACTGAATATATTTATTGAAAGGCAATTTATTATTGTACGCTTCAATACTTACAGTACTATGAAATTAATTTGACTATTTTTGTTATTATTTCTAGTAATTCGTTAATTCAATATATCTTTGTGTATATATACTTTACTTTAGAATTTCCAGCAACGTATATCTAAAGGCTATATTTGCTTTCATTTACTAAAAGATAGAATTTAGTGTTTGTAGAGTTTAAAACTATTATGAAGAAAAACTTCGATTCTAGGATATTAAGTGGTTGTTAATAGATTCACTTTTTACTGCATGTCTAATATTTAACATAACTTTGCTTTAAAAATTGTCACTGTCAAATGTTGAATTAATAAATATTTGCTTTAGCTCTTTCTTAACATCAGTGCATTCCACTGTTTTATTTGTTGGTTTGTTTTTGTTGATCTTAAAGAACAAGAATCTCAAGTTTTCTAATCGATATTTAAATCTAAAATCGTGATTATAATTATTGTGAAATATGTGTTCCCTTCAAATTTCGATAAAAATGTCCTGAAAATATAAATGAATAAATAAATATAATATAGTCGGGCTACCGTCAAATGAAAAATGTGTAAAGGAAAACGAATTTCAGATGATAAAAGGGATGATGGAGGAGAAAGCAGTAAATTAAGAGTTATAATAAAAATAAATTCTTTCTTTTTTTTTTTTTAATTCATACTATTAAATTAGGTGCTAACTTTGGAATGACAGTAGTTGAAAAGTTGTTAGGAAAACAAAATAATAAGATCTGTTGACAAAGTTAATTTGAGAAAGAAACAAAAAACATGTTTTATGGTGAAAATTGTCGTTGAAGTCAATTGATTTCTATATTTCGTAGACGCATTGTTATTAATCAGCTGACATACAGAAAGATGTTGATCAACATTCAAATTATCTACAGATTTTTAATAACGAACTTATGAGATATCGGACGCTTTTGTTGTTTCAAAACATCAACAATAGATGGAATTAAACCAGTCAGAGCATTTTTAACAAAAGAAGGTGAATTGAAAGACTAATGGTTTCGCAGAGAACCACGCTCAGTTAAACTTTGATTTTCTTTAATTTATTACAGCAAATATTTTTATTCTTATTTTAAAAACAAAATTAGATGTCACATTAAAAAGAAAACACATACACATAAAAACAAAAAAAAAACAAAAAAAAAACAAAACAAACAAACCGTTATTTTATTAAGAATTAAGTTTACGAACAAAGCAATAAATAACATGAATTTACTATAAAAAGACAAACAAAGTTGAACAGTTTCATAAAAAAAAAATCAATCTTAATTAAGTGAAACGGCAAACTTACGGAGTTCATACAATAAATTTATGAGCCAAACAATAAAACCTTCGATGTATTCTTAACCAAGTTTATACCAGATGTTTTATTGTTTTGATCATAAACCTATTCCGTATTAAAAAAAATTGTCGCGTTTTATTTTAATATAATAAGTATAATTTCGTCATAATTGGTGAGCATCTGGCATAACTAATAAAGGGGTGGCTCAAGGCGAGAATTTATTGAGATTTTCAAGTAAATTACGCTTGCCTCAAATTGTAAACGACAGTTCCTAGATTTAAAGAAAAAAACAATCACTTACTCAAATGTTCTCTAATTGCTTATCAACGAAACATGGACCTTTTAACTGAAGAACTCCTTCGAAGAACTGTCCAAAATCGACATATGAAGGGTTTCTTCGAATTCGGACCCGTTGCTGGAAGCCGATAAGCGCCGGCATTTTTATGACATAATAATTAGCCCTGTTTTATCTGGACATTTCAACGAACCATGCACAGTTGTTCATCTCACACAGCGTTATGTTTACCAATTCATACTTTAAAAAAGAAAGAAAGTAATAGCTTATCCACCTCCTCGCCCCCATCCCTCCTTTTTTTTTTAATTATTTTGTCAGAAATATGATTTAATTCGTTGAGCCTTCTTCCAACAAGCTAAATAAAAAATAGAGAATTCTAGAAATCCTTATTTTTGATTAATTTGTTATAAAAAAAATGTCTTGCGAAAGATCTATTAAATTGTACAAAATCCAAGGATTTTTTGGTTTAAAATTTATAAAAAGCATATTTAACAATGTTTATACATTATAAACCAAAAAATCCTTGGATTTTATACAATTTAATAGATCTTTCGCAAGGCATTTTTTTATAAGAAATTAATCAAAAATAATGATTTCTAGGATTCTCTTTTTTTTCTAACATCATTTTTTTTTTAAACTATTCCTTTATTCCGAGTTGGTAGAAAATTCTTGCTTAGTTACTACATTAATAATCGTGCATAAAATAGCAATTAGGCCTAATAAATATTTTAATAGAATTTTTTCCTTTTATTGCTGTTAAAATTAATATTGTTAATTTACTTAAAAGTTGCTTTCAAAACAGAAGTATTAATTATTAATAAATTCTAATTTAATCTTTTTTAATAATAAACAGTAAATTAACAAGAGAGGTGTGGGCTTTTTCTTTTTTCTTTTCCTGGATCTCTTTTATATATATATTTGGATGGTAATCCCTCTGACAAATCCTTTCGATTTGAAAACCAAGTGAATTCCTCTATTTGTAACAGGAATTGTTCACTAATTTCCCAAAATGTGCTTTAAAACAGACATTGAAGAAAGCCAGGTAATAACTTTTCCATCTTAGAAAATTCGAATCTACTATTTGGAATCGGTGTTGTTCCGTCCGGTAATTGTGTTGTCTGTCTCATCCTCAGCTTTAAGAAGTAACAATTAGGCCTAATTTCGTCTCGATGATAGTCGGTTGCTAGGAGACGAATCGACTTCACCAATGAGAAACGAAACTACTTTAATTAGGTTTAGAATTAGAAGAAGAAAAAAATGAAGTTGTGTAATTTGGCTGGAAACAGAGCTCTCTTTCTTTTTTCTTTTTTTTACCGTTGGAACTCATCTATTGAGTTTTGAAAATTAATGTTTATCGAGTCGATTTAAGAAAACAAAGTTTTTAATGTAAAACCAAATCGAATTTGTAAATTATTTCCTTTGCTTTTCTTATTCCAATTTGTCTCAATAACCCTTTTTTTTTTTTAATTATTAATAAAAGTTAACCATTCCGCTAGGTAAAAAGAAAATTCAGCATCAGTTTTCACAATAAATATTTTTATTTTTTGTAAATTTTTACATAAATGTAAAGCTCTTAAAAAAGGCATAAACGCTCCTATATTAGATTGTCATTCGTAAATTCTAGAGAATTGAAAAATCTGTTAGGCAATTTTTTTTTTTATTATTTTTGAAAATTCTGTGTTGCTAGAAATTTGCTAAATAACAAAAACGCTTGATTATTTTATACTAACTGGTGAGAAATGAACATTATTTCTTTGTAATGAATGAAGTCGAAATGATAAGAAATTCTTCAGACTGTCCTGCCTAAAAAAGATCAATTTGAATGTCAGAATTCATTGGTACATAATGTTGCATTGCCTTTCTTCAAAGATGGAGCTGTTTCAGCCAAACATTATTATATTTTACCGTGAAATCATTTGTAGTGTTAGTATTTAAACCCTTTCTATGCGTTTTTATTAAAATTAATGAAAAAAACATTTTGGTGCAAAGATACATCCAAGGTTGTAATAATCTTATCCTTTTCTATTGCTTAATTTTCTCTATTATTTTCTTGATCCAAACCGAAAGAAACTAGAGATGACCTTCTGCGCACTTTTTTTTTTCTTTTTTTTTCCGGTTCAGTAAGTTTAGTGAATCTCAATCTAACTTCCGGAAGAACGGAATTGGTTTGATTGAGTCGACCGCGAACATTCAGTCACAAATTACTATTAAGGTTTCATTTCAGAAACTTCAATGAAAAATATTCAATTGGAAAATTATAAAACAGAGAAATGGGTGACTTGCACAGAAAATTATTGTTTCTTTTTGCTGCCCAGAAAGTGATAAGGAATTTGGAGGATAAATTGCGTCGGCATCTGATAATGGATCTCTACACTACAGGAAATGGGTTGTTCTGTTGCGATGCTGAGATGATTTTATTATTAAATTGGAAAACAGCGTTAGATTATTATTATTTCTGCATGAACGAAGAGTTCCGGATATCTATTTTGTTAAAGGAAGAACGAAATGTGAGAAAAGATTCATTTTTTTAAAAAATAATTTTATTGGAAGACTTCTTTCTCTGTTAGGAGTCAAATATTTTCAATATGAACCAGACCGAGGTTTTTAGATTGAGTATCGGCAAATTAACAAACCAGTTGACAGTCACAGACCGACGGCTATGAAACTATTAGGATAATATCGCTCGGACAATTAAAGATATATGGTTTGTTCTAAATCATTCTTCTCCTCCCTCCAGACAATCCCTGAAGGGGGAAAAAAAAACGGAACAAACACCGTTAAATCAATGCGATGGTGGTTAAACGAATAGAAAAAGAGAATTCCACATCTTTTGAAAGACAGAGAACAATTTGATCGTTTCTTCAGTCTGCACATTTAGACTATAATTTTATTATTTATATTTTCTGTTTTTTGTTTTTGTTTTTGTTTTTTTTTTTGTTTTTTTTATTTTTTTGTGTGCACGAATGGATTTAAATGTTTTCTTATTCGTAAGTAAAAAAAAAATGCAATTTTTTTTTTCTGTCCACCGAATTATAAATGAAACATTTATCGAAAGTTATAGATTAAATATTTAATATCAATATAAGCTATTTATTATTGATTAAATGCAGTTAATATGTAAATAGAAATGTAGTAAGCTTTATTTCTAATTTGAAATAGTTTCTTAACAATTAACATAGTAATATAATGAAAACTATCTAATCCATACTATCTATTTAAACTATCTAATGAATCCGAAAAAATCAAATCAAATCGAAAAACACGAAATTTCTTTGAATTCCGTTTGTTTTTGTCTTAATAAGATTTAATTAAACTTCTAAAATCTTGTTTAATTATCCTACTCCATCGAATCTAAAATTATGCGATTTGTTGTAAGACATTCGCTTTTTGATCTATATTGACACTTCGCGACTTCTCTGGCATTATTTACTTGGAAGCAAAATTCCGTACAAATAGTTTCACAATTCTTTCAAACAAAAAAAAGAAAGAAAGAAAAGGGCCGACTTTTTAAAATTTAAATCTCGAGTTGACGAAGTTATCGAAGCTACTTTTGTTCAAATTTATTAAGAATGAAAATGATTGGAAATCAATGAATTTTCATCTGCTTATTATTATCTGGAAAAATGAGAAAATCCTGTAAGAGAAGAATGACTTTACAATTTTGTAAGTAATCTAGTCTATAGAATGTTTACTATTGATATATTCACAAGTGAAGGTCTTAATGGTTCCCAAGGCTGTGTTGTGTCGCTCGGAATCTTCCAAGGAATCTATCACTGAATTCCAGTAGGAACGACAATGAATTTAATTAACCAATGTTGTGAAAATATTTTGAGCATTATACCATTGAAAAGAGACACTTTAATTTTAAAAAAAGATTTAATCAGAAATAATATAAAATATTTATAAACTTAATAACAAGTTTCTCTTGAATTTTGGGGAACTTCTTAATTCTTGTTCTTCGCTTTTCTAATAGATATTTTTATTTCAGTTTTTTATGGACAATATTTTTTTTGTCGTTCTTTTTATTCTTCTGTTTTTATAATTTCTCTGCTCAAAATAGAATTTTCCTTCCACACTCATTTTCAACTTTGTGTTCTCTCACGATATTATAAACACTTGATTATACAATTTATGTTTTGTTTCTATCCGTCAGCTGTAGTCTTGACATCTGAAAATAAGAGCAAACTAGGATGTATAGGCTTTTATTTTCATTTTTGTATAAATGAAATATTCTTAATTTTTTTTCCGGAATCTTTAAAGCCAATGGAAGATCTGGCATTGACATGACTACAGACATCCTAGCTTTTTTCTTCTTCCGGCCTCTTTTAAAAACTAAAAATCAATTTGAAGATCTTTTTGGAAAATGACAGTAAGGCCCAACACAAGAATAAACAAAACAATTGCCTTTTCTGATTCATCTTAACGAGGGAAACTAGGGAACAGCTGTTTCACCATGCAACTGGTTCATCAGCCCTAGCCCGTTCCCCCGATAAAAACGAATCAGAAAGGCAGGCCTAAGGTAAAACCATAAACCAATCTGGCTATGGCTTCCCCAAAGGCAAAAGGCAATAATATTAATAAGATCTTTTTGTTTACTGTATATTTTACTGTAGTTGTAAATTAACTTTCGGAGAAACAATTGTACTGCATAAATGTTTGATTGAGTTGTCCTACTGCTACTTCATAATGCAAAAAGCTTGTACAGAGATTTTATAAAGGTTTCCTTAATAGTTAGCAATATTTAGCAAAAATAAAAGTAAATTCAAGGAAAATGAATATGAAAACTCAGAAGATTAGTTAGTGAGAAAAAAATGGACATATGTAGTAAATCACAGTAGTATCAACATATATAGAATGTATTTTACAGTTAATGACATGGAAACAGTAGCTTCAAAACGAGAATTATTAGAATTTAACCAAGAAAAATCACTTAAACTGTCCACACTATGGAAACAACCATCTATGTCACATACAGAGAAAGAGGTTATTGCCGGACCCTTAATTTTATTCTTAAAGTATTAAGAATAGCCTCAAAAGTTTACTGGAAGGTATTCTGTTGAATCAAAGCACGATTTTTCTGAAAGCAATATCTTTGCAGATCATACATTGCTATTCAGGAGTTATTTCTTAATTACTGGTAGTTATGTAAGTAGGGGTGTGCTACTCCTCCCTCTACTCACTCAGCGAGGTTTGCAATCTCTTCTCTTTATAATCCAACATGTATATTTGCTTGAAAAATGAGAACTTGTGGTTCTCATTTTGTCGCTTTAAATACAACATCGAATATTATACATCAGGACAGCTAACTTTTTATAATATAGGCCTATAACATGTATTCTGTAGTATATTTTTAAATTCAGAAGTTTCGCTTAAGCAATAATTTAAAACTCCATCTTGTCTTTATAGTCAAATGGGATTATTCGATTACTATTGACACACTCTGATTTGATTTGATTTTAATTATTTTTTTTTGTATTAAATTAAAAAAAGAAGAAAAAAAATCATTGTGTCATTACGCAGAAGCGACATTTTCAATTACCAGTAATTTCCTTTTTTTTAAGCTTTTTTTGAGATTGCTAGTTAACTTATTAATTAAATACAAATTATTTGAAACTCATGAAAATCAGTTAACATTGTGGAATTTTTTAAAAATATCCTCTTCAGATGCTTTATTCAATAATGTAAGTAATATATGAAAATAATAAATATACTGGTAAAATCGAATTCTTTTTATTTTCTTCATTTATTTAATTTTGCCAATTATTTTTAATGTAATTTTGCAAAAAGTATTAAGAAACTTCAACTAATATTGTATCTGTTGTTGTGATTAACGAAATTATCTGTGTTTTACATACCAATTTTAGCTAATTTAAATTCTCTGGCCGTAAAGCTTTGTTATAGAATTTGAGTAGAGATTACATTTCATTGGATATTTCATTGAAAATTACTTGAAAGAAATTCTTCTCTTTTATTTGAAAAGCTTTTTTTTTTGTAGTACAGTTAAATTTTTTGCCTTGTTTTAGAAATCAAAATATTTTAAATTTATTTTATTTTTAATATTTTACTAACAGAAAAATACTGCGAATTCTGCCTTATAGTTAATTTCGTGAAAATTAAGCTAAAGTTAACTGACGAAATAACCTTCATTTTATCGTTGCTTGACCATTTATATGTGTTTTGATAGTCTTTGATAAGCACAAGATTTTTTTTTCCTGCCTAGACTGTACGAAAACTGATTTCTTAATAAAAACATTATAGCCTACTGTACTTGAATAGAATAATGGTTCAAAAAAAAAAAAAACCTTTTGGTTTCCTTAACGTATTCTGAAAGCATGTAGTGGATAAAGAGTGGTAATTTTTGAATTCGTAATATCACGTGATATCACACTGACATTACAGTCTAGGTAATTCCAATAACTATAAAAATCAAAATTTAATAGTAAATTTGATTTAATAGTATAACTTCTACGAAAAAATACTAGCAAGAAATCCTAATATCACGAAGTTAGGTAAATTAACTCCTAATCGTATTAATAATTTTATTTATTAATTAAGATTTACATTTTTACAATTTAAAATGTATCGAAGATAGTTCAATGGAATTTTAACCATATAATTGAAGGATATAGATTTTAAAAAAAAGCAAAGTTTACTCGAAATAAATAAATAATAATAAAATAAATTATTTATTTATTTATTTATTTATTTATTTATTTATTTATTTATCTATTTATTTATTTATTTATTTATTTATTTATTTTTGAATATAGCTTTAGTTTTTTAAAAAAAGAATCGTGTTTTCACAATTCATTGATTAATGCCCGAATCGGCTCATTCTAATAATCTGAGTAAAAAATACCCTTTTTGTAATAAGATATCTTTTTAAAATATACAACATATAAAGGATTTTTGATATCTAGTAGCTAAAAATAGATAGAACTAGACTTTTGTCATTAAGTGTTTTGCAGGAAAGTGGCAAAATAAAACATTAAATGTTTTAAATATTAGATTTTTTTAATTATGTTTATTACTTAAATTATTTAGAATACCATCATTGATTTTTGTAAAATGTATTTGGTTAAATTAAGAATACCATCAGCTTTAGGAAAAGATAATTTGTTGAAATTTTTTCAAAAATGTTTTAGAAAATGGGAAAAAAAATGAGTCGAACCTGTTCACTGCCAGAACTGAAACCGGAACAGAACCAAAATTTTGTATTTTGCAAAAACCGGAATAAAAAAAAAAAAAAAAAACCCAACTCTATTGGATACTCGAAATAAAATGAAGAAGTTTCCCATCGTATAGTTGGTCGACGATTAGAAATGATTGGATCCAATTTGTTTCCGTTGGCCCGCATTGCTTTGCTTAATTACTTCAATAATTAAAAATGGCAAATTGAGCTACCGACTTTTATTGGTATTAACTTATTCTACCCCTTGATTATTGATATCTTTACGTATAATTCGGGAAAAGGGAGAGTTTGAATTCTCAAATAATTATCTCTTTAGGATGAAGACTGAAGTGTGTAAACAAAGATACATTAAAAAAAAAAGGTTTAGATAAAATCATCTAATTCTCCCATCATTCCCTTTAGATTAGATAATAACATATAATAACTTCAGTTATTAAGTGAAATTAGTTAAATTTACAACATAAAAAGAGACCTGTTTCAGTGTACAAATTTTTTGAAAATATGTATTTGAAATATTGAAAAAATGCTCCGATTGTGAACATCGTTTCTGGTTGTAAAATTGATCAATTTCAATTAGACAAGTGAAATTTTTAATCGAATTTAATACGTGTTATTATATGATTTGATTTACATTTCTACGCTGTTTTCATTATAGTGGTAAATATCTTTTGACAAATTTTTAATTATATGTTACAAATAGCATCCAACTAAAGTAAAAATAACATGGCCTTCTACTAAAGCATGATTGTCGGAATTAGCAATTTTGCAATACGAAAAGTAGCAAATTCAAATGTGTAGGCCTATATTCGTTTTTCTTGAAAACCTTACTTAAGAAGTATCAATTATAAAATACTATTATTCTTAATAATACATCAACTACAGGATATCTGCATATTTAGTATTTACTATTTTTCATATTTGATCTTCAGATATAAATTTATTGTAGTTCGCTAAATCATTGACCTAGATTGATCTGTTCACGCTTGTTAAAAAGTATGTTTTCAATTTCATGTTTCGCTGCTTGGAAGATGTTTTAGAGTAGATTTTAAAATAGACTGATAGAATATGTTTTGGATTATAAAATAATCAGGGTCTTAGATTTGTTATTTTGAATAATTCATATGAGCATAAAAAATTTTTATTGGAAATCTTACTAATTTTATTTAATTATATAAAAATTGACAATTGAAATTAGTAGAACAAAACGGAATTCTTACAATGTAGATGTTAAAATTCTTAGCACAGGCTTAGCTTAAAATTTTGAAACAGATCCTATTATGTAATTCTATCAATTATGCATTTTTGAGTTCTTCTTTCTAATGATTTACTAAAATAGTTTACAAATAAAAATATGATATCGATGTTTCTGGACAAACTAAAAACCTAAATTCGGCTTTGTTTATGGGGACAATTTTTTTATTTTAATTTATCTTATAGAATCATTAAAATCATATTCAAGAATGTAAGTTTATAGCTTAATTATAGACCTATAATTAAATTGCCTGTGCTAATACAATAGCCACAAGCAAATGGATGAATTATATATTAAATACCTTTTAGTATTTCAACTTTTAATTGTAATCTGCATTGTACTGTTTGTACAATAAAATAATATTAAATTCACTTTTAAAATTTTTAAAAATTTTTTGAATTCATATTGAATGAAACAACTAAATCAAAACAAAGCAAAACTTGGTATATTGTTATTAATTTTATTTTTTATTAATCTTAATAATCAGCTTTCAATCAAAAATTTGCCTTATATTTATCCACTTAATTCGTTTGGTTTAATTTAATGATTTTTTTTTTTTTTAAATCAAAAGGAACACTGATATTTTTTTTAAATCTTAGGAATTATGAATTAAATGAAACGAATAAGTTCGAAGAATTGTTAATTATTAGTTGTCATTTAACTGGGTTGCTGAAAGTCATTCATAAATACAAGAAATTGAAGCCTAATAAATGTTCTCTCAAATGATAAACTCTAACCATAACACGAATAAATACCGACCAAAATGTTGCTTCCTCGATACCGGGATAATAAATAACGGGCTTTATTTATTTTTTACGAGTAGTGTTTCTAATTTTGAATATGAAATAAGAGAGAATCGCCATTTTTTATTTACGTGATACATGATATAGCAATTAATTCGCAGATGGCAATTATTCAATGACAAAATTGCTGCCTTAAGTAACGGAATACATGGGGTTTTTGGCATTGTAATATTTCTTCTATAATGAGACATTTGTATTAGTATAATTTTAAAAGAAAGTTTATAAGTATAAATGCTCTGATCTCTATAATCTAGCGTAAAATTAAATTGAAATAAATAAAATGCCCATCAACCCCATTGGATAACCCCTAGTAAATTGCAAATGTTTAAAATCCTTTAATAATGATTTTATTTCTCATTCCTATTAACGGTGATGGTTATTTTAACGTAATAGAGAATCATTACTATTTGTATTAACACAAGGAGTCCAACTCCATTTTTTTTATTTATTTGGGAATTCCGGTTATTTGCTGCAACATCTTGAGGTTCAGATGACTTTCAGAAAAAGGCAAAATAAAAAAAAAAGAACTTAATAGCAGGCATCCACAGGAATTTCTGTAGGGATGGGTTTGGATTTTTCGGAGAATCACATTCCGAAATAGAAGAGAAATAGTAGCTACAGGGGGGCGAACCTTGTGAAATATATACATAATGAAACCCCTGGAAAATTAGGGTCGAACGTTTAGGGTTGCGATTGAGAATCACTGTTTTATACAGTTGAAATGGATTATACGAGTTTTATTAACCGAAGCATTCGGAAGAAACTGAGTCTCTCTTCTTGGAAATAAACAGAAATTTTGATAAAAAAAACCAAAGAGACGTTGAATGAACTTAAAGCCAAATATTGTTCATTTAATTGAGTAGATATTAAAAACCTTATTACAATTTGCTTATTAGAAATTAGTGAATAATTGTAGCTCCTCTTAAATATCTGTTTTAATTTCGAAATAGTTTGAAAAGTGTGTGTTATTGTATTATTTTGACAACCAGCTTAACAAGTGTAGAAATTGGATACATTTCTATTATCTGGGGTTTTCATTATCTTAATCCTACAATATATTAAAATTATGATTTCTTTCACAAAATCCTATTTATTAATAAACTGCAAAACATTTTACAATTCTTTGTAATTACACTACTTCAAAAGAAGTTAACAATGAAATAAATCTTTAATTTTTACATTTGTAACTTTTAAAAATGCATTAATTCCTTAAAGTAACCTTTTATGAATTTAATTACGATTATTTGTAGATTTCTTAAAAGGAATATTATAACAGCCGATTCTAAAAATTAAGTTTTCTTGACTTCATTTTTCCTTCCCGAATGTATTTTTCTTTTTTCATTTGTTTAGTATCTACTATAATATCTACTATAAACAAATATCGAACGAAATGTATCCACAAATCACATTCTTCTAAGGTTGAATATTAATGTAACGGACTGTATCTAACCAGTAGATTTTATTTTGTTTGCAACATATATAAAAGAATGCTTTTTGCGTTTCACTTTCTTGTACCAATTTTCATTCAATTCAAATAGTCATGTAAAACTGATTCTAATTGTTATTGGGTAAATAGGTTTTGGTTTTCCTCTGTAAGATTTATAATATAGAGCCTATATAAAAATTATATATATAATTTAAACTTAAAAGTTTTTAAGTACTAGCACTTTTTCAACACTCTGGAATGATTTATTTGAGTTTGAACTCTAGTAATTGTCTAATTCCTATGCCATCGATCCCTGTGGATGCAAGACTCCTGCTGTGAATATTACAAAGACCATCTGAACACATGGTCCATAATAAGAATCTTGTAAAAGAAATAACATTATGTTAGCGAATATTTTTGTTAAATGGCTGTTTAAATAAGACTAGAATTGTAATCATGAATTATACTTAAAAATTTAAGAGGATTTTTTTTCCCCTGAATAAATTGGTTTTTAAATCTTTCTATAATAGTTCGTTCTTCCATATGAGGTTAAATCAGTCTGATTATGAAAGAATTGAATTAAAAGCTGCACATATCATTTTTTACATTTGTTGATAAATTTTCAATGAAACTATATCTGAATAATTTCGGAATTATATTTTTAGTAGGTTAAAAATGTGTATTACTTTTGAAAATCTTTATTAACTCAATAAAAAAAATCCTTGGAATTTATGGATTTTAATTTCAAAAATATAACGAAATATTTTTAATAGAATTTCTTGGATTACAAAAGTAGCGCATTGACGTTATGGTTTAGTGGTGCTAAATTAGAGGTTTGTAGTTTAGTTCAGAAATTAAACTGCTATAGAAAGGATACATTGGAAATGATTATATATCATAAGAGTCCGTTCCTTACAAAACGAACGAGTAAACGTAGTAAACTAATTCTTAATAAAATTTTCGTATTCCATAAACTTACATATTTTATAATTCATTTTTATACATTCACATTCAGACATAAAATCATAGCCAATGCTTGTGCCATTAATCAAACAATAAGTTACCAACATTCAGCAATATATTTCGTGAGACCTAATAAAGAAAAGAAGGGTTCTAAAGGATTTTAGGAAAGTTGATCGCTAGTTTGAAATTCTTTTTTTTCCTTTAATGTAGTCATTAGTGTTTATTCTATGGTTGTTTCCATTCTAATATGGTGAATAATTTTAGTTAGTTAAAGAATAATATAATTTCAGTTTTAAAGAACTTACAACATTTCTCCGATCTGCTTGAATTCTTTCTGTATCATCTCCTGTGTTTTTACTATAAAATTATTTGCAGTCTAAGTAGTCTCCTCCTCCAACCCATTTCACCTCTGCCCCAAAACAAAATATGAAGACCATTCCATTATTTTTGATTAATTCGTTAAATAAATGGTTAAAACACCTTTTCCTGATCATTCCACATATATTTTAATGAAGCTTTCTCCCGTCTTCTTATGAAGTATTGCCAAGTAAGGAAAGTTCAGATAAATAACAGCTAGTTTGAAATTTGTTAAAATATAAGAAAGGTTTTCCTCTATTTACGATAGCCATACCCAACTTAAAACGAAATAGATATAAGGCAGTTTTTTTGAAAGCTATTAAGAATAGCAAGATTTCCTTTAGAGAAAGTCGTAGAATATATTTTGACAACATAGAATATCTGCAAGCTTTAAAACCAACCTTTCGAAAATTGATATACTAACTATTTACAAAGAACAAATGCATTGATTTCAGAAAAGACTTGAGTTTTTTTTTCGTCGATTTCTAACTCTCGGCCACAGATATTTTGTGAAATAATAAAAAGTATTCAAAAAATTTTGAGTAATGTCGTATCAATTTTCTGTATTAATTACTGAAAATGCTTCCTTTTGTTTAATAAATAAATGAATAGAAAATAACGGGATTTATTATCTACTTAAGTGTCTTTGACGCGTGAAGTTCTTTCAAAATCCACACGAAACATAAATAGCCTGTATGTATTTAATTACAAATAACTGTCAATAAATATGCTTAATTTAAAACCTAATTCTAAATTTAATAATATTAGCTTTACTAGCGTTTTCTTGAAACAGATAAGAAAATAAATAAATAAATAAATGTACATTTGAATGATTTTTTTTCTGTTTGTTTGTTTTTTTCCTACCATATAAGTTATTCAAACCATTCCATTTTGTATTTTTGCTTTAGTTTTAGAGCAGCGGTTCTAAAACTTTTCCGTATGTAATCTATTTCGGCAAAGCAATGTTTCGGAATACACTACCCCAATTTTCCATTACAGAAATATTTCCATAGTAACAAATTGTGAGAGGATTAATACACAAATATTAATGAAATTTAAGTTCAAGTAATACCTATTGCCATGTATATAACATTCATTGCATTTCTTGAAGTCACGGATACCATAAACTGTTCAAATGAGTTATGCTTTTGACTATTAAACCTATGTGTGATTCCAAGCAGAAGAGGAAAAGCAACTCCTCTACACAGTGTTGATCCACATCATTAGAAATCATTTAGGTAATGAAATAAATGTGCTTAAATATTCTGCATTCATTCACGGTCCACCGAGGAGCCGCGGATCATACATAAAGAAACACTGATATAGGCCCTATTTTTATTCATAATAGATATTAGATTTCAAACGAATCAGCTTAAGTTAGGATTTCGAAATTAAAAGAAAAACTTAAAATCATCATGAGAAGCAAGTTGTTTGGGATGTTACCACACTGTTAACTTGTCCTTTAGAATTAACTTAATTTCTTCCTTTTTTTTTTTCCATAACAACGGAACAGTAAAGAGCCATTAATTATGTTTTGCTTTTACATTTTTAAATATTTACGAATTTGAATAATAAAACGGCATATTATAAATTACAATGAAATATTTAAAATAGCAGTTGCAGTGGTTATTTATTATGAAAATCTTTCTAATTTGAACTATTTAGGCGACACCTACCTGAATTGCTCTAAACATTCGTGAACAAAAAAAAAAAAAAAAAAAACTTTAGTTATGAGAAGGAACAAAAACAAGAAACCCCCCCCCCCCCCCAGCCCCGACAGATCTATTTTTTTCTAGT
>JAFIDM010009631.1:93203368-93218418 GCA_023159025.1 Thereuonema tuberculata | reverse complement strand
ATTTGTTAGAAACAGATTTAAATTACTATGCCCCCCCCCCCCTTGGTTTTCTTTTTTTTTTTTATTTGCTACAATTGTTCATGCACAGGAAACTATTAAGCTCATGGTATGTAGACTCTGGGCTCACGAACTGAATGGACATCTTGGATTTGTTTGTTTGAATCGTGACTTAGATTACGTCCAAAATGTTTTGAATATAGAAAAAAAATTTAGAATTTAGAAGAATAAAGGCAACGAAAGTAACTAATAAAATATTACCGTTTTACTAAATATCGCTAAACATTTCTATTTTTATTCTTTTTCTGAAGTCAGAAAATGACAATAAAATGATTTTATTATTTTAAATGATAAAATTATTTAATGAGAAAATATTTAGATAATTTTGTCATTAAATTCATGGAGATTTTCTTGCAATTTTGAAAAGTAATTTGCTAAATTATTACTGTTTTTTTTTATATATATATTTTCTTCTATTTTTTTATTTTTTTATTGAAGTTTGGCTATTAATATAGAATAAATTGTAACTTAATTGAACCTCTACCGAAATCTTGTTTCAAAATTAAGCTTCATAAATGAAACAATGAGAAGCTTATGTTGTAACCCCCGAGTATTTTATTAAATTTATATTGTAAAATTATTATCAGCCTTTTAAAGGGGAGAAATTAAAAACGAATCAAAATAGAGCCAGACTATCCTACAGTATTTAAATATTGTATTTGTTTTAAAAGAACTCTTTTTAAAGATCATATGTCATTAAAGCTGTAGGTATTTGGAAGCTAAAAATGAAAGCCTTTTGGAAAGTTCACGATGTAACGTGGCTACAAGAAATAGTGTGGGCGTGAATCCATTATTAATCCTGGGAGGAACCATGAATATAAAAATATGCAGCGATAATGCTTAATAAACAATTTTTTAAATGCCAGTTTTTGGAAAAATAAATAAAGAATTTTATTTTATTTTAAATCTTTTTTTTTTTTTATTTTTTTATTTTTTAAATCTAAGTTAATCTATATTTTCAGAATGCAAGATACATTTTTAAATAAAGAAAAAAGTATTGTATTATGTGAGATAAATATAAAAATTAAACATCATTTTATGATATAAATAACAACGAACTTTAGGATTTTAATACAAATATACTTTTTAATTCAAAGAAATCAATTTGCTCAAGTTCCTCGAAATTCTGCAAAGGAATATGAAATTTTAAATTAACGAGCATCAAAGATCTTCCAATGTCTATAATTTTTTCAAGTGAATAGATGTAATTTAACTAGCAGTTGTTTTTTTTTTATAACTGATTATTACAGACATCTACACTATTATTACAGATACATGTGACGACTACGTATCTTGCAATTAAGTAACTTCATATATAAGATAGACTAGTACAGTTATTAGTTAAACAATTTAAATTTGGGAACCAAAAGAATAAGGCTAATCAAGAATTTTAAGAAGAAGAGTTATTAGATTAAATGCTGATTTCTTTGTGTATTGTTTCTGTTAGATGCCATAAGATCCCTTCAATTGCTTTTGAAATATTTGCAGAACAATTCATTAATGTATCATTATATTAATTTAGCAATTTCTAGCCCATGAGCCAGAACGATACATTTCACCGCGAAATTTTCCGCCCTACAATTTCTCTAGACACAAAATAAAATTAACCTAATAACTTTTCTTTCCTTCATTAATGCTTTAGTTTTTTTTCTTTTAAACTTTCACTGATTAGCTTTTTCTGACAGTTGATAGCCGAAAATCATCAGATTCCAGCATTTTCCAATTCTCAACGTAATTCCTGAGACATAAGTGGGACAAAATGAACAGCTTTAAGTTATTGGTAGTTTCCGTTCAAATCGGTTCTAACTCCACATTGATTTTAAGAAGTTTTAACTGATTTAGAATAAAATCAGTGAATATTAAATGGATTCTTGATTTCGAGAGAAATCTGCCTGTTGTTGTGTCAAGCATAAACATAATTTACTTAGCTATTTCGAGTTATTTAGCGATTTTTATAATCATTATTTATAAATAAATTACAACATTAATTCAACAAAGTAAAGTAAGAGGCTGAAAATGACTTATATCATCAATTGAAACATATATAACTGTAAATTTTATAATTCTTCTTGTCTCCATTGGTAGTTTAGGTTCCTTTCATATTTAAATGCATTTATATACATTTTTTTCTAAGTTATAGAATTGAATTTGACATAAAGTCAAATGTGATGTTTATGTGTATTGAATTACTTTTTTCTTTTTTAATTTTTTTTTTTTTTGCTTTGTGTAACTTGATGTTATTATTGTGTTTTCGTTTGTAGATGATGAATCATTAATGTTTTTATTTTCAGTTGTTCATTTATTATTAATAGTCTATAAATTGATATTTTGAAAATACGATATTATTCTTTGTTGATTGGGTTCAATTTTTGATTTTATATTTAAGGTAAGAAGATGATTGTTAAAAGAATTTATTTATTTTATTTATTTATTTAGTAATTTTTACCACTAACAATGTTTTCTCCAGTATATATCTTCAATGGTAGGAGTTGATCAATGTTTTCCACTGCATTTCCATTACTCGAAAGGAATTTCAATTCTATGTATTTCAGATCCAATGTAACAGCAAAAGACGTAGGAAAAAAAAATTATAGTTTGCAAAAAAAAAAAAAGTGTCTTACGAATGTTATCTTTACAAGCTCACATGAGAACATACTAATAATGTCTTGATTAATTTTCAGTGATGACTTCAAACATTTGTATTTGGAAAAATGTCTTATGTTCTTTTTGTTTTTTTGATTCTTTAAATTTTAATGAAGCATTTGACTCAGAATCAGCAAATAATCATTTTTTCTGAATTTAATGTTACATTAGTATAAGAAGCACCAATAGTGATTTGTCTTAACAGATATTCCAAGTTCATTGTAAATTTTCTAATCTTTAAGACTCTCATAAAAAAAGAAAGTAAAGGAAATTAACGTTGAATATGAGAAAAAAGAAATTATGTTTTGTATTTAACCGACTTTTCTATGAGTTGGCGGTAGAAAAAGATTACAATTTTCATTTAATACGTATTCTCCCTTTTGTTCTGTACATTTAGAGCAAGAGGAGACATTACGTATTATTTTGAACAATGTTTTTAGCAATGTTGAATGAATGTTTTTATTCCATCATTTGTAAAAAATGTTCAACAAAGGTTTGTTGTAAAATAATCAAAAACCAAAACTTTTGATCTTCGATAAATGTATGGAATATTTCTGATTATGATGGATTAATGGTTCCATCCAAAAGAATTTTTAATTTATTACTCCTCTCAGTTTCTTCACTGTTTCAGAAATAAACCCCAATGTTCTATAAAGGAAACTTAGAAAAGAAAGAAAGAAACTGAGCAGAAAGTAACCTGGTAATTAGAAAAGACTTTCTCTTGATTGAGAAACTCGGTTTATACGAAACCCTTATCCTGAAAAAGGCATTTTGGGAAAAGGTTTTCGTGTAAACAGAAGCTCACTCGGATTCCATGAGAATAGAAACTGGTTTCCGATTACAAGGTAGTTCTGTATTTTGTTTTTTAACCAAATCAATTCAATTTTATATCAATTGCAAGTAAAGAAAATCATGCTTCCGAATTTTCAGTTAACAGGAAATTCTAATGATCGCAATAAATGGTAAATAGATTTTTTTTTTAAAGAAAAATCTAGAATTCTGAAAAGAAAAAAAGAAGGGAAGAAAAAAATGAGAAATCGCCCATTGCCTCAGGGTAGGTGATGGGTGTAATGAATCCGTGCGAACGATGTTATTACGGAAGGGTCTTCTAATGCAGGTGGTTGCAGCAATTTTATTTCAAAGTTTTGTTTTCTGAAATAAATGCTGTATTTTCCCCTTCTTTATGATTCCAATCGGATTGATTGGTCCTTTGCTTAGTATTCATAAGATATTCAAAGGAAATCGTTCACTGAAATATTGTTTGACGTTTAGTGAAGAATTTCCTTCCAATGTTTTGCCCTACTGCGAAATCAAAGCAATAATAGCTTTATGATTTGTATTCTATAAATTTATTGTAAATTTGTATGAAATCTTCTGAGTTTGTATTGAAATTGATTTCATAGATTTTTAATTTCGTTCCTGTTTTTAATTCATTCATTTAATTCGTAAAGTAACGAGAAACTGTTCATGATGCCAATCTTTGTAAAGTTAGCTTCAGTATTTCTATGCATAGTTATTTTAGTGACTAAAAGAGTTGAAGAGGTCGAACGTGTTCGCATGCCATACTTTCATCCCACACCGACTCGAAATTATTTCCTTAATTTAATTATTTTTTTGTTGTTGTTTTTCCCATTGATTGAGTCGTGGCAATGGTCACGCAAGCCTTGCGCGTGTGTGCATGTCAAGTGGGTGGGAGACCCTGTGACACATTTGGCGACCCTCCATCTTGGACGGGAGGGGTAATTAGATTGCAAACAGTGGTTGGCGTGCGCCACGCATCATCACCCGGTGTTTGAGCAGGTGATGGGATGATGTCATTCGTTGCCATAGCAATTAGACGCGGTTTCCTAGGCAACGGCGATGGAGACGCAAGATAAACACTGTGTCCGGTCGAATGAGCAAAACTACCATTTGCAATTACCCTCCGTTTTCCCCCTCCCAACCCATAGGGGAAGAGTTCATTGGAACGTCAGGCTCTGATTCTCACTTGAAGTGACCTGAATCTACAATGCTATATACACCGAGTTTCGTAAAATTTCCCGTAAGTTGCAGCTACTGTTTATTGGTTCCCCAGTAGAGGGGAGGTTGTTTGTTCTCCCGGAAGTGTGTTATGTCGCCCCTGGTGGGGAAGCGGTGGCTTCAAAGCGTGGGTGCTCAGCACGTGTATAAACGACAACTGTTTTGGTTGGCGGTTGCTTTGACATTGTGCCACACTCAGCTGTTTCATTTCCACAGTAAGAAGCAGCTTCCACCATGACATGAGGAATAGACTCATCCTTCGCTTTCCCTCTCCTAAATCCGTTGTAATCTTCCGTCAAACGACCAACTGATCCGATCGAAGCGCCATCATCCGACCCAAGTGTGGATGGCCACTTTCCTTTGTTTTATTGACGTCCAAAGCCACTGTCAGTTTTTTTTTAACTGAGAATTAAAATATTTATTGCGTGAAGCCCGGGAAAAGACGACAATCGCGTGTATTTGTGCTTTTAAATCGAGGTTATATTTCAGTTCAGTTCCTAATGCTCTTTTGGATGTCGGTTATAATTTAAACAACGTATGTCTCCTCCTACCCCTACGCTTGTTTATTTGAAGTTTCGCTTTGAACCTAAAATTTATACAAGATAATGGGAGGGAAAAAAAAAAGCTTTGGGGTAATTTAAGTGATATTTTATGATTTATTAACATAGAGACAAAAAAAGAAAGTAATAAAAACTGCCTTATTGTCCTTTTAACAAATGTCATTTAGAGAAGACATCAGTTTTTCAAATTTATTCATTGTAAAGCAGTCGGTAATTGAATTTATCCACAGGATCACTGAAGGTGAATTAAAAAGGTTGGTAGGTTAAAATAATTCACAATACATACTTTAATAATAAAACTTCTGATAATTTAATGCTTACTCACGAAAATGAAGATTTAAACGTAATTGTTTTGAGTGAGTATCATTATTATTTAGAAAAATATTATCTTTCCACAAGAATTACTTATTTTCAATTCTGGATAGTATTTAATTTTCTTAAAAACTGCTTCTACTGTATTTTTTTTTTTTTTTTGGTTTTGTATTTTTCTTTAATTTAGCCTGTTTAAAAAAAATTAAAAATGGAAGAAATTTCCTTCACAATAGTTTTAATAATTTCCTTATCGTTCCGTTTCTTACTTTCTTTATTTATTATTTCGAAAGCCGAAATTGATTTAAGAATTATTTTGTTTTTATTTTATTAGATCAAATGATAAAGTGATAGAGTAAAACCGCATCAGTGTTCCGGAAACCCATCCCTCTGCACTGAAGGGGTTTGGGAAATTTGGGGGTAAATGTATTCTCTGTTGTCATTCCCTTGTGTCTCTGTTTTTGCAGGTTTGGTTCCAGAACCGTCGCTCCAAAGAACGACGGATGAAACAGTTAAGTTCTCTCGGCGCCAGGCGCCATTTCTTCCGGAATCCGCGACGCATGCGCGCTCTAAGACCAGGGATGTCCCCGGACGGTCTGGATGACAGCCCCGAAATGGTTCCGAATCCAGGTTTCGCCTATTTCTCAGGTGAGTTAAGCAACCATTTTACATTCTTAAGTTATAGGATAGAAGGAGCCACTTTGCATAATACAGCAAACTTTATTTCCAACCATTGGCCAATCGGCTGGGAATGAAGTTTGATGAAGGAACAGAAAATCATTGCAAGACATAACGGAAAGTAAAAGAGTATTTACGGAAAATACTTTTGACATGCAGTTACCCAAAACAAAAATTGGGTACTGATTGGAAGCAAAGCTGTACTAATATGACTTGCCTTTGAACGAATAGAAAAGCTTATTGTACTATTGAACTATAGTGCATATCTTAACTATCAAAAAAACTTTCTACCTTTGTTTAACAATGTTCTCATTTCAATTTAGTTTTTATCCCAGAAAAGAGATGACATTTGTTTGGTTGTTAGATTTCATAAGAATAAACATTGCTCGAAAAATACAACAAGACAGCTTCAGAAAATACATGTTATGAATACTACTCTGCTTTTATATCATTCAAAGTGTTTGAATTTTAATGTCATGTTCTTTACAACGAGTCAATAGGAAGAATTAATACATAGTCTGTTTTGTGGTGCTTCAAATGGAAACATTCAGCGTGGATTCAGAAGAATTTCATAAATTTGGCAAAAAAGACAGAAAACTACCAAGAATTTCACTCAGTTGGCCTGTTGATAAAGAGGCATGGCTACGTTGCTACAACCACACTCCTCACTCCCACTAATTCTCCCATATAAGGTTGGGTGAATCCAAGGACCGTATTCTCAACACTGAACAGTGGACGATCGCACCACGGGCTCATAAATGACGAACTGCAATATTTTGATGAAGTTACCTTTATAGAATCGAAGTTTATCAAAGTATAATGACATTAGCGTATTCTACTGACAAACTAATCAACAGTTTATTACTTCCTTTACATCGAGTGATAAGTAATTCCCATGCCATCATATTAAACAGTACTGAATTTAAAGAAGTACTAAGGATTATTTGATAAGGTTCATTAATTTTAGGTCTTGAACAGAGGAAGATAATTTTTGAAAGCAAATGTTTGATAACAAGTAGTTGATATCCTATAAATGTTTGAATGCTGGTTATTGAAAATCCTGATGAATGTTTTGCCTACAGTCGAGTTTCAGAAACTGAATTTCCCTAACTCTGCTTAAAATTGGTTATTCTTGTACATTGAAGCAGCAGGACATGAAATGTGGCGTTTCTACATCATTAGTAATGGTTTAATTTAGAGCTTCTGTAAATTATTCCATCAATGTACGTTCGGCCTTAGTCGTACTAAAAATAAACCACAAACATAGAAAATATGAATAATTTTTAGTAATTATCTTATACAGTTTTTAGATAATAGTCTACATCTGATATTATAGTATTTAATGAAAATACTATAATAACAATAATAATAATAATAAAATCTGCTGATGAAGGTTAGGTTACAAGATTGAACTCCCATAATGACGAACTGAACATGTTTATTCCGAAATTAACTATCTCTATTTAAAACCTTTATAATAATTTGATTATTAAAAAAAAAACAAAACAAAACAAAAAAAAACCGATATGATCATTTGAGAAGGAAATAAGTTAACGAGCAAAACAATAAAATCTTCGATACAAGCTTAGGTTAAATAAGGATTCATTTACAATAAATGGAAGAAATTCGTTATTAAAATTAGTTAACTAATTTTTACTGAAGTAAACTAAAAGAGGCTTCTGTATTACCTTCGACAAAAAGAAATAGGAATTAATTTATTATTGCTTTGCTCGTAAACTTACCTGCAATTAAAAACTAATTGTAATTTAAATATAATTAAAATTAAATTATATGACTGAAGATTAAGCAAATGTTTGCCTGTAAACAGTGCTAGCCTAAAATTCTATTGATTTTCTGTCGTGCATGTTAAGGCATAACGCGAAATGCCAATTGGATTTCCATTCGTGGACATAGTGTGGTTTACAGTATTTTTTCCATTTCTTTCGGTACTTTGTTAATATTCCTATTTGAATAAGCTCATTCTGTCATTCCGTATCACCATGAATTCATAACAGATCGAAGCCAAGGTACGATGGGAGCAGAATTCCCACGTTACTTCATTTGTATATAACAGAGTCAATTGAGATTAAAATTTGTAGCTATCAAATCAATGCTAAAAAAAAAATTATACTTTGAAAGTTGAATTCAAAGCAATTGTAATTCATTACCTTTGCAATATCAAAATTATGTAACATCTGTAAATTAAAGAGAGAAATAAAGAAATAATCGTAAAAAAAAGTACTCTAAACGTATTTGATGGAAATTTGAAGAATTGTAGCCCTTTAAATACTTCCAAAGAGCAAGATTTTAATTTACAGTAAAAAAGAAAAAAAATATTGCAGATTAGTATGTATTCTATATTCTGTAGACTTTTCGTCTACAGAACAGAATGTACTTTACACTGTGACCAAAAAGCTTCAGTACACTGAATATTACAGCGTGTACAGTATTTAGCGCAACAACAGTTTGGTAGCGATATAGAAATTGCATACAGTAGAGTTTCCGAAACCAAACTATACTCTATTATAAATGTAACGAAATCTAATCCAGAATGCCTTCATCTCTGATGGCATCCGTGAAATCCATGAACTAATGGCAATAAACTTAAGTTAGTCGTTGCAAACGCTTGTGTTTGGTATTTTTTTTTGTTAAATGTTGCATCTTCAATTGTTTCATTAGAGCGTTCTAAGAGCTGCTTTAAAAATAAGATGGTATAATGTGATAATTTAGAAATGTTGATCTTCTTAGATCAGAAAATTAATTCTAAGATTCCTTTAATCGATTGATGCAATAGAACATTGAGCGAACTTTGCTTTTAACTCAGTCCTTGTTGTTCCTTATGAGACCATTCTGAAAATTGATAAACATCAAGAAATCCAATGTAATCTAAGTTCTGAGAGAGAGAGCGATACACCAATTACTCATAATTGAGTGCATTGAGAAAACCTTTTGGATCAAATAGTAAGCAAATAGTTCTCTTAGTAGCTTGGAGTTTGATCCTGAAATTAATTTGTAAGAAGAAAAAAAGGAAATATTAAGCCTATGTTGAAATACTATTTATTAGCGATTGGGATGAGATGAAGCAAAGACTTCATCATTGTGTCGTCGTGGCTGAAAATACGTGGCTGGAATTAGTTTGCCTGTTAGCTGCGTATTTCCTATGTTAGCGGTGGTACATATAGTTTTTTTTTTTTTTATTTCCCCTAAATTATTCATGTTGGACCTACTTTACATATAAAGCGAAAACCCTTCGCGCACAGCGCCAATAGCAATCTCTAGAGATTTCCAAAACCCTGGAGATCTCCGAGGAACAGATCACTTGTAATGGAAACTCCGACTACTCACTGGAACTCCAAGGGGTGAAAAGTGTTTCCAAGTTACTCATTTGCAATCGAAATATCCTGGTTTTGTTCTCTTTTGGTGATTTTCGTATTTTTTTTTTGTCTGATGAGATAGTATAAATTAGTCTCTACTTATGTCGAAAGTTCTATTGACTAACTTTTCGCGTTACTTTTAATTTTTTCTGTTTTCTTACGGCCTATATTTAAAAGTTCCAAATCTTTTTGATGTATCTAAATTTACTCAATTGTCTTTGCCAAAATTGAATGAAGTCATTCAGTAATTTTTAAGTCTGCATTTTGTAGTCATCGTTCTTATTTGATTAGTGAATATTCAAGATTTAAAATAGTTTTTATTTTTGAGTGGCAAAGAAGTACTTTTAGTCTTGTTTGTCTGATGCAACTTTCGAAGATTTCATCGCTTTGCTGAAGATTAAAATTTCAAGCAGGGATACAGAAATGTAATCCCTATTTCATTGGTAAAATAATCCTTTTCGAAAATGTTCCTATGTTAATTCTTTACAAATGAATTCATCTCATTTAAGTTCAAAGCTTCATTTCTGTTGAATTGACTAAACTGTTTTTTTTTGGGGGGAAAAAAAAAAATAGAAATTGATTTATTCAGATCGCATTTGTTGATAGTAGAAGGATGGAAATCATTGGCAAAGCCTAACAGCCCAGTCAGAAAACAATGGATGTTTGGAATCTGCTCATTTCAATCTTATCTGTTCATACTGAATGGGGCTCTGGCCTCAGCGGCGTAGCTAGATTTTTTTCGCGCGAGTGATCAAAATGCCGTCCCAAGGTCCGACCTGAAAAAACAAAATAAAACAGCGATCTTTTCTTCCAACCAAAAAATAAAAAGCTATAATGCGACCCCCTTTTGACGCTCCTTCCCTATTTAGCTACCCCATTCCACATTGCTGCCCGAGGCCGTTGCCCCATTCTCTCTCTCTCTTGCCGTCACTCTACATTTGGCATAGCGCTGATCATCTAGTTTGACCAATGGTCAACAGGTTAGATGCTCTTTCGAAGCCTAAATAGTAGACAAATGGGAGCCAAAGGCTTCTAGTGGCTTGTATTTAATTAATTTTTTTATTTATTTATTTTTATTTTTTTTTGATATTTAAAAGGTCACTATTTCCAAGTTGTGTAGATTGCATGTATTCACATCACTAACAGGTAACTCGGACTAAAGAGACCAAATGAGCCATTCCACATCCATTCTACAAGTTTCATGAAAATATAATAATAGTAGTAGTAGTAATAATAATAAGAATAAGAATAATATCAGATTCGCAGAAGTGACTAGCGTAAAAAGTTTAACCATGAAAATAAAATAATCTAAGAATATTTAGGATTGAACTTGAATCTTACAGAACAAATGATAATTTAGGCTTCTCTTACCTTATTTAATAAGAGTAGTGAAATCTTCAATATACGTATAATAAATGTGCACAAATGGCACAGTATTGAAATTGCAATACAGTAAAACCTCGTTAAGTCGTCACCCGGATAAGTCGTCACTCCGTTTAAGTCGTCGTTTTCCTTTGGTCCCGACAAGGTCTCATACACAATAATGTAAAATAACCCTCCTTTACCCGTCACCAAATTTAATTCTATAATAAAGAAGGTTTAACGTGCATTAATGTAATATGAAAAGGGAAGAAAAACCTATAAAATGCACAAATTCGTTAGAATTGTTTGCTTTTAAGGCATTGAGCCATCATCGATAGCAATCTGGGACAGCTGTTTCGTCCTTGCATTTTATAGATTTTTCTTCCCTTTTCAAATTTAATTCTACTCCGGATAACTCGTCACCCTCAAAAATGGCCAAAAGCATCTTTCTTCTCCATTTTGCATGCCATCGTGTTGTCTTTTCAGCCCCTTCACTTTAAGAAAGCCAAACCTTTACGGGGAATTTTCGACCATGCCTATCACTTCATTCCTTTCCTACCCCTTCGGAGGATTTGGGTTCTTGGAATCTCGCTGCTAATCATTCAAAGCACACTTCTCGCTGCAACTCTGTCGCGTGCAGACGTTTTTCTTGACCGCTCCTGAGTGTGACTTCATTTCATAGCGCGAAAGTCCCTTTATAAGAGCTATTTTTTCTCTTGCAATTTCGTGGTTCGATTACGTTTTTAACATGCAAGGGAAACGAAAATTTACCTCGTTATCTTTTAAAGAAAAAATAGACTTAATTGCACTTTTTGAAAAATCCAATGTTTCGAAAACAGCTTTTGCCAAAGAACACCATATTCCCAGGACTACATTAAACGATATATTCTAGTAATTGAAGAAGCTGACTGCAAAGACAAAAGAAAGAGAATGAGGAAATCGAAGTTTGACGAGATCGAGGAGGTTTTAGTTCGATGGCTAAAACATGCCAGATCGCAAAATGTGCCGATTTCTGCCATGCTTCTCAAAGAAAAAGCCATGGAAATTGCTAAGGAGTTGAACATTGAAGATTTCGTCGGCATCAATGGTTGGCTGGAATGTTTCAAAGACAGACATTGCCTTTCTTTCAAAACGAATAAAATGTGGTAACTATAAAAAGTGTTTTTTTTTATTTTCCACTCATTCATTTGCTAGAATCGATTTCTGAAAATGTTGTTTTTCTCACCGAATCCTACAGCAATTCATGAAAATACTGTATTTCAGTGTTTGTATTTTTTTTAAAAAATTCCCACTCCGCCTAAGTCGTCACTCCGCTTAAGTCGTCAGAAATGTTTGGTCCCTTGAGTGACGACTTAACGAGGTTTTACTGTATAAGAAACCCTACTCCATCGTATCTGCACCCCAGACTTAAAGCCGGTTGATTTTCTTTTATTTAGTCTCTACAATTCCTTTTTAATAGAGAGAGAAGCAACATAAAAGATATAGGATTGATGAAATCAAAATAACATAAATCTTTCATAATAATCTTTTTTTAGCGACCCCGTACGGAGAAGCCCGTGTCTGTGTGTGTGTGTGTGTGTGTGTGTGTGTGTCTGTGTGTCTGTGTGTGTGTGTGTGTGTCTGTGTGTGTGTGTGTGTATGTGATGCTCTCCACAATTCAAACCAGAGATCGGTGCCCCTCGTTGGACTCCTCATGTCCTGGGGGTTTGGGGGAAATCCGACCCATCCTATTTCAAATGGACACCGACAGAAGTTAGAAATAGTAGTAATTGGACATACTTGAATCGATTATGCCGAGAACAAATAAGATGCCTTCGACCAATTATAAATGTGGTTTAAAATGTGTCCTGTTCCAGTTAAGATGGACCCTGGTCACTTACTCGCCCGAATACTGCGAAATGTTCAAAATGTACTGGTTTTTTGTTTACTATCAAATTGAATTCATTTTGTTCTGACGTACTTCATTGATAAATACAGTAACATATTGAGGCCTCTCTTCAATTGATAATAATGGGCTTCTCATAGCTCAAATATATTCACGGTAGGGAGCCTGTTAGTACATCTCTGAATAGATATGGCTTAGTTGTATCTTAATTAGAAAATACGCATCCATTTTCATTTCCCACTAATAGAAATAACTAAAAAAAAAATCGATAACATTTTTTTTTTTTGCCAAGTTAATTTAAGTAAATGAGACCTATACATTTACTTTCTTCTATTAGAAGTAAAACATTCTTTTAATAACTACTTCTTGCTTATATTTTCTGTTTTTAAGAGTTAGAATAATAAATTATGGCAATATTACGGATACTAGTTTTTGTCATTGAAAAATGTTTGATAATGTTCTTAGTGAAGATTCAAATAGGCAGAAGAATGGTTTTAGTGAAACGAAACAAAAATCTTCAAAGATAGAAAAAATCTCTCTAAAAGATCCTCACCCGAAGGTCACAAGATTATCATTTTGACTTTAATATAAAATATTTCTTAAGCGTTTTTAGTCTTGTGTGTTTTTGATTTATTTCTTTTAAAATATTTCACTTTGTCAGAGACGAAGAATCTATATTATTAAAAATCTTTTTATTTCGTCTGTCTGTCCGGCGCAGTTGTTAATTTCCTGTGAAAAAATGACTACAATGAAACGTTCGCGACGGGAATCGAACCTCTGCAACCTTTTGATCCTAAGTCAGACGTCTTATCCATTAGGCCACGGGGACTACATTCGAATTGTTGTTTCTTATCACTCCCTTTGTGTGTGTGTGTCTGTGTGTGTGTGTGGCGCAATGAGAGAAGAGCCAGAGAAAAAAGAAAATAACTCATTAATTTTAGCCTACTAGATTAAAATTAAAATTTCAATGTTCATTTTTTTTTATGGCGCGCGATATCAAATAATGAGTTCATTCAAAAAGGAATAAAATATAATTTTTTGCCGTAACCGCTTGGAATCGATTTTTCTTGGATTATCTCATACTGACCAGGGGGAGAAAGGGGGATGGCCTGGTTCAGAAATAAGTTATATTATTGAAAGATGAGACTGAAGTTCTTTTAAGGGAGAATTTCTCTGACGTATTTCGGATGTCCGTCTCGGAAGTCTCGCTGCGCCAAATTTCTGAGCGGGTCGTGGACGCGAAATCTTTCTTGGAAGTTTTTGATTGGCAGTTTTATATGCTTTGTATAATTTCTAAGTTTGCAATTTCACAATAAAATTTAGAAAACGGAAGATAAATACTCGCAGTAAAGAAAGAATTATCAAACTTAAGGTCAAAAACAAATATTATCGTAAGCATAGGCCTTGGTATAAAACCTATCATTGTAACAATAATTTATAATTGATTCCAAATGATTAATGGACTGCAATTAGCAATAAAACTTCATTTTTAGCGACCCATTTGGGAGCTATTGCGTTTGTCCTGTATGTCGTCCGTCCGTGTCTTTTCTCTCCCAACAACTCCCGAATGGAAAGTCGGATCGGCAAACGGACTTCACCATCGTGTTCAGAGACCCAAACACCGTAGGAATGAGGTATTTATTTCTGCCTATCCGGGAAAATGTGGACACAGTCGACTGTTTGTTTCCGCAAATTCGGGAATTTTTTGCTCGACATTACTGACCCGATCGATTTGAAATTTGAATATGTTTTAATTTATATGCTTTACTATATAATCTACATTTTTTATTCGACCGTATCTATAACACTTTGCGGACACAGTCGATTGTTTCCGGAAAACATGTCAGCTGTGTCCACATTTATCCGGATAGGTAGAAAGGACAGAAGTATTCATTGTATAGGCCTAATAGACTCTAAACTAAAGCATATTCAAATTTCAAGTCGATCGAGTCAGTAGTTGTCCAGGAAATATTCGCAAACTTTACCTTTTTCCGTGGACAGTCGGCTGTCATTGCGCGGCAGACAACCCTCCAATTCTCCTTAGGTGATGTTTAGGTTTCAATGGGTCGCCCTTAATTTTATGCTTTAGCACAATTTTTTTTATTTTTTTAATTTATTTAATGAATATTATTCTAATACATTTAATATGTATTTAGTACTAAC